>JAYDZK010000268.1:35062935-35090377 GCA_034509185.1 Euphonia xanthogaster | reverse complement strand
CCAGGGAGGGGATTCTGCCCCTCTGCTCTGCTCTGCTGAGACCCCACTGCAGAGCTGCACCAGCTCTGGGGTGCCAGTACAGGAGGGACATGGAGTGAGTCCAGAGGGGTGGGGCCATGATTGGAGGCATGGAGCATCTCTCCTATGAGAAAAGGCTGAGAAAACTGAGGTTGCTCAGCATGGAGAAGAGAAGGCTCTGGGCTGACCTAATTATGGCCTTCCAGTAGCTGAATCGAGCCTACAAGAAAGCTGGAGAGAGACTTCTTACCAGAGCATGTGATGACAGGACAAGGTTACTGTAGTGGGTTGACCCTGGCTGGATGCCAGGCACCCAGCAAAGCCACTCTGTTGTTCCACTGTGCAATTGGACAGGAGATAGAGAATATGATGAAGGGTTCATTGTTGAGATAAGGTGTGGGAGAGAGATCACTCATTAAATACTGTCATAGGAAAACCAAAGTTGAATTTGGGATATTAACTGAATTTATTACTAATAAAATCAAAGTAGAGCAATGCAAAGTAAAATAAATCTTAAAAACACCTTCTCCCCTACCCTTTCTTCCCAATTTCTACATCATCCCCCACCCGTAGTGAAGGTAGATGGGGAATGGGGGTTACAGTCAGTTCATCACTCACTGTTCCTGCTGCTGCTCAGGAAGAGGAGTCCCGTCCCCCTGCTCCAGTGTGGGGTTCCTCTCATAGGTAGCATTCCTCCAGGAACTTCTCCAATGTGAGTCCATCCCATGGGCTCCAACAGTTCTCCACAAACTGCAGTATGGGTCACTCTTCCTTGGAGTGCAGTCCTTCAGGCACAGCTTGCTTGAGTGTGAATCACCTGGACTGGCAACCTTCTCTTGGGCATCCATCTGCTCCAGTTTGGAACTCCTCCATGTGCTGCAGGTAGATCTCTGCATCCCTGTGGTTCTCCACGGGCTGCAGGGGAATCTCAGCTCCAACACTTCCTGCCCCTTCTTCACCTTGGTGTCTGCAGAGCTGTTCCTCTCACATATTCTCATCCTGCTCTTCTCTGGCCACAGTTACATCTGTGCAATGACTTTTTTTTTTTTTCTTAAATAAGTTATCACAGAGGTGTTGCCACCATTCCTGATTGACTCAGCCTTGGTGAGCAGCAGGTCCATCCTGGAGCCACCCGGCATTGGCTCTGCAGGACATGGGGGAAGCTTGTGGCAGCTTCTCACAGAAGTTACCCTTGTAGCACCCTTTGCTACCAAAACCTGGTCACACAAACCCAATATAGTTTCCCAGAGAAGGTGTGGGTGCCCCATCCTTGGAAGTATTCAAGGCAAGTTTGGGTGGAGCTCTGAGCAACCTGGTCTAGTGAGAGGTGTCCCTGCCTATGAGGTCCCTTTCAACCCAGGCCATTCTATGATTCTGTGATGAAGCCTAGTTTTCTTATGGGGAGACTGGAAATCATTCCTCTAAGTCAGAAAACAAAGGTACTGACAGCGAGTGGAGATTGTTCTGTACCTGCTGATTGAAAAAGTGGTCTCTGATTAGTGTAGCTAGAGGTTCTGGCAAAAAGGTCATTTTAAAACACTCTCAACCCTTAAGTTTGTGCTAGAGAGCTGTGCTTTTATAAGGACATCATTGCTGATAGAGTGCATTGGCATTTGTGTGCTGACAGAGAATTCAGTACAAGTGATATGCTCTTAGTAATTTAGTATTTTACTGTGTCTGCTGGGTAGTTGGCTCTGGTGGATAGGTGACAGAATTTTAATTCTTTATTTTATAAAAAAAATACATCTGAGTTTCTTTTGTGTTGTGCTTATTTATAAGCTGTTAAATCATAGAAAAAAAAGTAGGCTTTAGATTTGCTAAGTATGGCTTTTAACTTTCTTTAGCTGTGTGGCCATCTAAGAAAAATGGTGTGCTACTCTTGCCAGTATTAAAATAGACAGTGGAGCTCACTACCTTCTACTTGGTAATATGTGTGTGAGTTTCGTTTGTTTGGGGCTTTTTAAGATTTGTGTGTTTATTGGATTTTTTTCTTGCAATATAGTTTGAAGAACCTTGTTCATAGCAATGTTTTAGTGATCTGCCTGGTGTTGCATAAAATTCAGTATAAAAGATCCAACACCAAAACTCTTGAATACATTGTTCATTTGTAATTTTATGTACTGAAATGCTTCTTGTGTCATCATATAGTAGTCATCTAATAATGAATACAAATTTCAGACCTTTTAATTTTCCCCAGTGGATAATGTCTAAAATGCAAAGTTACTGTATAAACCCTCCTTAAAGATGTAGAGTTATATAATAAATTTCTTAAGAACAGACAGTATAGGCTGGATAGGCCAGTGTAAGTTTTCCATTTATGATTGAGCTTTACTGAAGCTTCATTTATTAATTTGTCATTAAGTATTGTTGGGTAATGTATTTATTTGTCAGGCAGTACTATTAGTTACTTCACAAAGCATGGTAAGATCTTGAAGGAATCTATTAGCATTTTGCTGTCCCAGGATTTGGTGTCTTTGTGTGAGTCATTGCATACCAGATCGGATATCGAATGACTTCTGAGTCTTCAGAATGATTCTTCAACAAGTACTTCACCTGTCTTCCAGACTAAAAAATATGTTATTCTTTTTTGGATTTAGAAAAGTTTTAGGCTATCTTTTTCAAAACCAAAGCCCTGCTTGAAGGAAAAGCTTCAATATTTGCTTGCTGTAGATTTAGTCTGGTCTCCTACATCTAGGGTTGAGGTATTCAGCTATTTTGTCTACTGTTACAGCATATATCCCCTTCACTTAATTCCCCACCATCATCTTGGAAGTGTATTACCACTGTGGTGAGCCATCATAATGCTGAGTTTTGCTAAATATGCTTGCTATAAGATAAATTGATTTAAAATATAGCTCCATGTCTTAGAACTTTTGATCCAAATCAGTCTTAGCCACAGCTGTTCTAATAATGAAAAGTATTATTTCAGTTTATAGTCTGTAATGTCTTAGGAATAGAAGAAGGACCATTGCAGCTTGCTTTTTTTGTATTGAAGTTTTGGGGATATTCTTCACCATTCTTGCATATGGAAATGAGGCTAACAATAAAGAGGAGAGCCAGAGGCTACTGAGACATGGATATGGGGAGAAAATGCAATAGATGCAAGCTACATTCATTAAATATGTTCTCAGTGTGACTAAGGGGAAATAATGAGACAGGAGACTGAAATAGGATAAAAAGACAAGAGAAATAGCATAGGGGAGAAGGACCACTCAAAATCAAATAGTGTATTAAGCCCAAAATCTTTAGTCTTTGTATATAAAATTTCATTACTAAGTAGCTATTAATTGTCATGAACATTGAAGTACTTTTAAGAAAACATGCATTCTGTTTGGTGACGTGAGGTTAATTCCTAGAAAAAAATCCCAAGATAAATTTTTCTCCTGTATGACTGTAAAATTTCAAGAATATATTTTTCTTCTGGATTCTTAAAGCAACATCTTTTCAGATTACCTATTTGAATTTTTATGCGTGTATGAGATGTAGGGTTCTAAATGAATGTTCTGAACCAACTCTAAACTAGTGGAGCAGATGATGTGTGCATGGAAAGCGTTAATGTGGAAGTGTAGTAAATTGCTTAATGTAGTGAAATGTGCACAACATTGTAATGTGTTGTGTTTTTTTTCCTGCAGATGCCCTCCTCGAACTTTTTTGCCAGCACTGTGCAAAATTTTTCTTGATGAAAGTGCTCCAGACAATGTACTGGAAGTAACAGCTCGTGCCATAACTTATTACCTGGATGTATCGGCTGAATGCACCCGTAGGATTGTGGGAGTGGATGGAGCTATCAAAGCACTTTGTAATCGTTTAGTAGTTGTTGAACTTAACAACAGAACAAGCAGAGATTTGGCTGAGCAATGTGTGAAGGTAAGTATACTTAAGAACCTCTTGTTTTTAAGAAGGAATTGGATAATTTGCTATTTCCAAAGAGTATCTTCATATTTCAATCCTTTTTTTATTAAAATATGATAAAAAATATAGATTATGACAAAAGCGTACATGCTGACTGTGCTGCTTATCCTTTCTGTCAGTCTGGTGCTCTTCATAGCTCAGTTTTTTTTAAAGAAATGTACAGAAAAGGAAACAAAAAATATTAGAATAAATTTCTTGTTTTCTTATGTGACTAGAATGCAAATGGAATGCCAAGGGCTATTTTTATGCTACCAAAGAAATTAAGAATTGCTCCAGATACTGATAGATTACCTGGTGTAAAATAATTGTCTACTACCTCTTCAATAGCACTAGACACAACTCCCCTGCACCTTTGTGAAGTTTTTAGAGACATTTAGACGACCCTTACAATCTCTCATTTAAAGCATAACTCATGGCCACGTGATAGCATATAGTTGGAGTTCTTGATTACCATGGCATCTGAATTTATGCATGTGTTTCCTATTTACTGTATCCAGTCAACTCAGAAGTGCATCACTGGGGTAATGGTGCTCTTACGAGTTTCGGAACTTTCAGTTGTGTGTTTCTCCCAGGATGAGAATTTATTATCTGTTTTTATGAACACTTGTTAGGACCGTGCCTTTGGGGAATATTCTTGTATTGGCTCCCATATATTTGAAGAAAGCTGTAACTACTAACTAGTAGAATACTGGAGGCTTTGGCCCCTTTTGGATGTTGAGGAAGAAAATTGTTTTCTTTTTCCTTATTGTTTGATTTTCTTAACCAGTTCTGTAGATGGATATAAGTATCTGACTGTGGATATAAATAACTGACTTTTGGTGTGTACTTTATTAAAATTAAATTTCTTTTTGGCATAGGTGTTAGAATTAATCTGTACCCGTGAGTCAGGAGCTGTGTTTGAAGCTGGAGGGTTGAACTGTGTTCTGACATTCATTCGTGACAGTGGACACCTTGTTCATAAAGATACTTTGCATTCAGCTATGGCTGTAGTATCCAGACTCTGTGGCAAAATGGAGCCTCAGGATTCTTCATTAGAGATCTGTGTGGAATCACTGTCTAGTTTATTAAAACATGAAGACCATCAGGTAATGTAATAATTTGATCAATGTGCTGTGAATTTAACTTTCAGAATGTTTAATAAAGGAATGACTAGGTAACTTTATACAGCCTCCCTAACAGTATGTTTACATAGAAGTTGTTATATTTGGGTATTATGATAGTTTCCTTTATAGTTGTTATGATGAGAGAATAAAAACACTCCTTAGTGTTTGGCTCCAAGTGCTGATGTTTGAATATAGTCTTATTTAACCTCTGAAAACTGTATTGAAAAATATCTTGTAACTTTTTTCAATGCATTTTGAGACAGTTTCTGAAGTAATTATTGTTCTTTGACTGTATCTCAGTCATTATAAAATTGAGCATAAGTAAGAGGCAAAAATTAATTTGGTTTGTGTTTATTTTGCCAAACTAAGAGAAGCAATAACAACATCCGTAGTCAATGCTGAAGTATTATACTGGAAGACAGTTTAAACAATACTAGTAGAAATGCTATTCCTCTTATTTATTGCAGTTTTAACTAACTTCATCTCAAGCTTCTAGCTTGAGATGAAGTAGTCCTTGTAAAATCTAGAAAATGAATCTCAAAGGAATTAGCTTTCTACTAGTAGAATCCTTTTGTGTATGTCATACTATTGCTCTGGAATAGCCATTTAGCCAAATTCTTGCTGTAGCCTGGCCAGGCTTCTTGTCCATACTGAGAACTGAGTCCCCATTTTACTCTGACCTCTGTCCTCATTCCTTTCTCTACATGCACAGATCCAGCCTCCAGCCTGGTTTATTAAGCACAGCATATTTGGGAAACTAAATCTCTTTGCCTGTGAGATAATTTTTTAAAATATATTTTTAGATCTTGAAAATATTCAGGGGGCTGTCATATACTAGCCATTTCAGAGCAAGCTATCATGTTTTTAGCCATTAAATAATTTTATTAGTACACTAATCATCTGAGGCAAGGTAATCTTGAAATTCAGACCATTAAGTCTGTACTATTTTAACTGTTCCCCAATTTATAAGGTGTTAGAGAAAAGCACTTGCTGTTGGAGATCTGAATGAGAGTTCCAATTAACTTAATTGTTCAGCAGTTAAGCTTAAAGATAAGCATGCTTAAGATGGGACCCAGATGATAGAACATATATTTGTGCTGGTATCCTTGAGAAATATGTTACACCTGAAACAAGCCTCAGGACTGTTGGATGTATATTATGGATTTGTCCAGTAATGTCCCTTTTCAAGTTTGTTGCTCCCTACCTTGTCCTTTTACACTGTTGGGTTTGGTCGCTTTTTGTGAGGGCTGCCAGTTAGTAACAACACTTGATGGATGAGTTCAGGCCAGATGAATGTGGCCCCAAGAGCAGCTTATCTATAATTTTGGGGTTTTAGCCTTTGTGTTACACTTGCAGTTTGGGAGAAGAAATGTAAATACTTTCTGAGTACTCATCTGCTTTGTAAGTACATTCCAAGTACTCTTTTGCTGATGCCACTAATGCAGTGTGTTAAACAAGTGATCTTTTGTGTGTATTTCTGACAGTTGTTAAGGTAAAGATCTATGGAATATTTGCAAATTAGATTAAGATTGGCAGAATTGTTTTTCTGTGTTGTCAAAGAACTGGAGTAAGATGCCAGAGGATATGAACAGTGACCATTGCACATGAAAGAAAATAATCCAGTGCAAAAGAGTGCTGATAATGCAGAATGTTTGGCATGTACAGACCATACCAGAAGTCTGGAAACTTAATGGAGATTTAAGATTTTTGTCTTCCTGAAGTCTGGCTAATACTCATATCTTGTTCTCTGTGTTGATGAGTAACTTTCTTGAAGTCCTTGGTCTATGATAGAACACAGTTGTTTTGAAATTGGACTGTGAGTTGACAGGGAGCAAGAACTTGTAGCGATTCAGAGTTTGGTTAGAGAATAGGTATTGTGGGGTTTTTTTTGCTATTTCTTGACATCAGTCTGATTTGCTACTGCACATCTTTAAAGGCAAATGTGCTTGAAGCAAGTTATCTTGACAGGCTGGTGCAAACCTCCTGATCTGAAAGCCTGAGACACTTCTAGTGTATAGATAGAGAGATGTTAAAGGCAAAACCTTCCTTTATTTTCAGTATTGACATGAAAAGATGATGGGTCCTTTCCTGGGCCGTTGGCCAGCAGTATTTTTTGCTGGATTGTTAAGAAGATCACCAGTAAGCCTTGTTTCCACAATGTCACTGGGGTTTTTAGTGTGCAGTTGGTTGGTTGGATTTTTTCCTCCCTTTAGTGACAAACCTGAATTTGGGAGTTTGTATTTTATTATCACGGAAGTTCTTGCATGTCCCTAGGTCAGGTGCTCAGTGGGTAATCTGTGTTATCCAGGAGCAAAATTTCTTTTTCCCACTTGGTCCTATTTTTAGGCTTGGTTCAATTGAAAACTTTCTTGTGCTTAAGAGAAATATGTAGACCTTTAAATATAACTTGAAGGATCAAGCTTCATGGGAAAATCAAGTTCTTGTATGTGGTCTGTATTCTTGTGGATATCCCCTTAGCACCTTCTCACCTTAAGTAAAAGATATTTCATTGTTTTTTCTTGCACATCTTTCTTAGGTTTCAGATGGAGCTTTGAGATGCTTTGCTTCGTTAGCTGACAGATTCACACGGCGTGGAGTCGACCCAGCCCCATTAGCTAAACATGGATTAACTGAGGAGTTGTTGTCTCGCATGGCAGCTGCTGGTGGGACAGCCTCAGGACCATCTTCGGCTTGCAAACCTGGACGGAGTAGCACTGGAGCACCATCTACAGCTGCTGACTCTAAATTAAGTAATCAGGTGTCAACTATTGTAAGCCTGTTGTCAACCCTGTGTAGAGGCTCTCCAGTAGTAACACATGTAAGAAATTCTTTTATGCTATACCTTTTTGTTTTCATGGGGCTTTTCCCTTTGTATACTTCAATATATGCAAGATTTATGTTGCTATTTTATAGGGATATATATATATATATATATATATATATATATTTATAGATCTTATTTTTTTCATAGATATACATATATATATATATATATATACACACATGTGCATGCATACGTACACGTAAGTTGCTTTTAAGGAGGGGGAAAAAGGAAACATTTCATATGGAAATGAAACCCAATTCTGATAGTATTTTCTAAAGTCTTGTATATTTTTTATTGTTCAGACTTTTAATTATTTCCAGGATCTCCTAAGATCTGAACTTCCAGATTCTATAGAAAGTGCGTTGCAGGGTGACGAGAGATGTGTGCTGGACACCATGCGGTTAGTAGATCTGCTTTTGGTGCTACTGTTCGAAGGCAGAAAAGCCCTGCCAAAATCTAGTGCTGGATCTACAGGCAGAATCCCAGGATTGCGAAGACTGGATAGTTCTGGGGAACGTTCTCATCGGCAACTGATAGATTGCATCCGCAGTAAGGATACTGATGCACTGATAGATGCAATTGACACAGGAGGTAAGCAAAAATACTCCAAAAATGAAAATTAAGTGCTTTCTTTAGCTTTGATTTTTATAATCTGAGTTGTCACAACAAATGCTGAGGTAGTTAATTGAAAATCATTATATGCAAGTTACTTACTTTGTTAAATACTCAATAGTGTTGTTAGTAATCACACCTGTGCCACCTTTTTTTATTGCAATTAAGAGCATAAATGCTTCTCCAGACTAACTGAGGATGCTTAATTTTTTAAGACCTTCTTTTTATTTAAAGAATACTGTTGAATTTTAGTTTGTGGTTGTGGGAACTTTAACCATTTTATTTAACTTTATCTTTCAGCTTTTGAAGTAAATTTTATGGATGATGTAGGACAAACTCTTTTAAACTGGGCCTCAGCTTTTGGAACTCAGGAAATGGTAAATTAGATTTATAGACCCTTAAGAAATTGCGTTATTTATGTAAAGGAAGATAAAACAGACTGTTTTCCTTTTTCTTATCTAACAGGTAGAATTCCTCTGTGAAAGGGGTGCTGATGTTAACAGAGGTCAGAGGTCATCCTCATTACATTATGCAGCATGTTTTGGAAGACCTCAGGTAGCAAAGGTATGATTTAAGCTTACTCTTAAAAAGCATTACCTGCTGACTTTTCATCTTATTCTATTCAAAATATCTTCAGTGCAATATGCTGGACACATGCACTCTTAAATATTTACATGCTCTTTACAGTATTTTTCAACAGATTTTTCATTATAGGGCAGTAGGGCAGTAATGAATAAAAGTAGTTTATATTAGCTCTACAGATATAAAAAGCACAGAATATGTACACGCATGAGAACGCTGTAGGAGTGTTGTATGAAAAGCACATTTGTTACTTTGGAAGAAGAAATGCAATTTTTTTTCATACATGTATAAAAATATTTATTCTTAGACTCTCTTACGACATGGTGCAAATCCTGATTTGAGAGATGAAGATGGGAAAACTCCTCTGGACAAAGCTCGGGAAAGGGGGCACAGTGAAGTAGTAGCTATTCTTCAGTCTCCAGGTGAGTGCAATATTTAAGTCCATAACACTTGCTATAGTAGAAATGCTGATATGTGTTAAGTTATGCAGTTATAAGAATTTTACTCTATTAAGGTTATTAAAAAAATAAAATTATAACCTACCTTCCTTAACCCATAAAGTATGCATTAAAACATTAGTATTTTAAGATGTTGTTAAATGAGGGGAATTACCAAAGAAATAACTGAGTGGGGATGAACAGTACCAGTTGTCCTGCTCTTCAGCTGTGGGATCAGGCTAGGCTGGGATTTTGTTGTGGATTCAGAGCTTGTCAGCCTTGGTAGCTTCTCTGGTATCCTTTCTGTGTGGGAACTGCACTTTCCCTGTTCCTGAGAATTCTGATGCCACAGGTGATATTTTCTATTAAATACTTTTATTCAAGAAGTCATTCACATGTAAATTTTATATTTTTAGGAATGCATGTTCAGGTACATGTATGTTAGTAAAGAAAACTTGGATTTTTAGAAGGGGATTTGTTTGGTTTGTTGAATTCTGCAATTGAATGTGTTGGGGAAAAAAAAATTTTTCAGGGGATTGGATGTGTCCTGTCAACAAAGGGGATGAGAAGAAAAAGAAAGATGCAAACAAGGATGAGGAAGAATGCAATGAACCCAAAGGAGATCCAGAAATGGCGCCCATATACTTGAAAAGACTATTGCCTGTGTTTGCACAAACATTTCAACAAACTATGTTGCCTTCAATAAGGTAATATTATCATGAGGGACAATTTCTTAATACATGCTTTAAAAAGCCAAAGTAAATCTAAAAGTTTAAGTAATGCTAGTGACAATATGTATTTGAATAGAAGTGATTATTTGGAAAGTGTTGCAACAATGATTTCTACTTAGCACTTTAGGCAACATTTTTTCCTTTCTGGTGAAGTGATATGTTGGAAAAAGTCTGGCTGGTCATGGGAGGGCAGAGCATACTCTTGACTGTAGCAGCATGAGAAAAGAATGCTATGTTCATACAGTGTGTTGTATACACTGTGCATCAGGATTTGGTTACAGTTGTGTGTAGCCATTGTAATGAAAGCTGTAAATTAGCAGAGGAAAACTAATAAAATAATATCAAGATGCATTCATTGGAAAATCAGCAAAATTAGAAAAAGCTATTTTAGAAGGTTTTAGGAGACTTACTTAGCAGTGTATTAACTGGAGAAGATGCTGCTTCTAATTCTGTTGAATTGCAGAAATGTAATCTAATTTATTACTTAAAAGGGAATAAATACTGTGCTTGGCATAATGGTTGTGATAAGTTGCATCTGATCATAACCTTTTAGTCTTTAATACAACAAATATGACATTTATTCCAATCTCTTATTTATGTTCCCAGTGTTTGCAGGTACTTTGGGTGAAAATGCAAGATAAAAAGGCCTCTAGTAGAGACAGACTCCACGTGAGCTGATGATAGAAAACTTAAACTAGGTCATTTTAAATAAAAGAAATAAGAAACTATGTTGACAGTCCATGCATGATTAATTGCTGTTGCAGATTGTGCAAAGTAGTTGGCTCTCTACTTGAAAGTTATCTTAATGAATCAGACTTTGGGAAGTTTGTCAAAAAATTCATCTATAACCCTACAGGAGTGATTTGCTTTCATATTAATTATGGTTCTTAGTGTGGGAAACTGCATGATCTAATAGTATGTTTAGAGTTAAAAGTTAAAGGGATCTCGAAACATGGGAAATACATGAAAGGCTGAATACCTCAGAGAGTGACAAAGTGCAGAAGTGAATTGCCAGCACTAAAAGTGGATAAAGACAGGACGTAGAATAGGTTTACCTAGTAAAGGGTTGAGGAGAAAAGTGTATGTCAGACTGTACAAAAGAAGTCTTATCTTGAACATTTTTTTTTGTTGCTTTGATTATTGCTTGCTTTATCACTGTAAGAACCTTTTTTTTTTCCTACGATCATTTACAGGAAAGCAAGTCTTGCACTCATTAGAAAAATGATACATTTTTGTTCTGAGGCGCTCCTGAAGGAGGTTTGTGACTCTGATGCTGGCCACAACCTGCCCACAATACTGGTTGAGATAACAGCTACAGTGCTTGATCAAGAGGTAGGAAGAATGAAAATGTTATCCTTTATGAAACTAGTATAAAAAAGGGAGTTATACTAATTGATTTTATGTTAACCCTAAAAATTCTACAGTGTCCATCTGTGACCACATGTGCAGTTCAGTGTGTAAAGTAACAAGATCTCCTTTGTTATTTTCTCTTCATCCCAATGTATTACAGGATGATGATGATGGCCATTTGTTAGCCTTGCAAATCATAAGGGATTTGGTGGATAAAGGTGGTGATCTTTTTCTAGACCAACTGGCTAGACTTGGCGTAATTAGTAAAGTGTCAACTTTGGCGGGGCCATCATCTGATGATGAAAATGAAGAGGAGTCTAAACCTGAGAAGGTAAATGTATGGAATTGATTTATTTGCTTTATTTGTTACTGAAAAATCAACACTTCTAATAAAATGTTCATTGTTACAAAAATGGCCAGGGCAAGGGAGTTAGGATATTAAATTAATGCTTATTTTATACTACTTGTTTTAATAGTTTTCTTCTCTACCTTCATTTTCTGTTAGCATATTATTATCTGCTGAGTTTTCCTATTCATACGTCCTTGTGGTCAAGTTATTTGGTGCTTGATTTTGCCTAGTGTTTAGAAAGTGACTGGTAAACAAAACAAATCCTTCCTAAAGTATTTGTGTCAGAAGTGTATCTCTTCTGATGTCCATGCATTAAATAGTTCGAGATGTTTTAAATGTTATCAAATATGTTAAATATATAAAAAAGAAAATAATTTTCTGCTTAATGAAAGCTGTAAGGGCATATTGAAGTTATTTATCTGTTTCCAAGTCTTATTGCCAGTCAGATGAACTGAATGGATAACAGACTTCTTCTGTTACCAATTCAATTAAATTTATAGCTTAATCTTAAGTGTATAGTTAAACTTTTTTACTGTGGGGTTTGATTGTCTGGGGTTTCTTGGGGGGGTGCTGGTTTTGTATTTTAGTGATTAGATATTAAAAGTGATATGGACGTGGTCCTAGATAACCAGTCATGCCTGATCAGGGGTTTGGACTAGATGGCCTCCAGAGGTTTCTTCCAACCTCAACCATTTTGTGCTTCTTTTCTCAAAATTCGAATTTTGAACAGAGGCAGATGTTGTAGGCAGTAGGCCATTGCTATTGTTGAGTAGATAAAGCTGTATGTGAAAGGAAACTTCTAAGAAGTATCTTATTCTATTAAAGAATACTTTTAAGAATATGTTTTACAGGCAGTACTAGTATGGTTTCTACACTTTTGGTTTGAACAGTTCTTCTCTCCTAAAGAGAGAGAATCTCGTCCTTTAAAAAATGTCTGTGGTGGCTTTTTTTTGTTTGTTTGTGAGGGTTTTTTTGTTTGGTTGGGGTTTTTTTCCCCTCTTTTTTAAATGGATTGCAGATTTTTTTAGTTCTTGTTATTGCTTAATACAATGTTATTACAGGAGGATGAACCACAGGAGGATGCTAAAGAACTGCAGCAGGGTAAACCGTACCACTGGAGAGACTGGTCAATCATTAGGGGGAGGGACTGCCTGTATATCTGGAGTGATGCTGCAGCCCTGGAGCTATCTAATGGCAGTAATGGATGGTTCAGATTTATCTTGGATGGAAAGCTGGCCACAATGTATTCCAGTGGGAGCCCTGAAGGAGGATCCGACAGCTCAGGTAGACTTTTTGTCATTCAAGTCCAGGTTAAGTTTTGAGATGTTGTTGCATTTGTTTATATAATTTGATTTGAGCTATTTTGTTTTGCAGGAATTGGCTTACTAAATAGTAAAGGATGTAAACAGGTGGAAGGTGGTCAGTTAATTGTGATGCATTTTATCAGATAGCATGTGGCCATAACTTGACTTTCTTGGTGAATTGTGTTAAGTAAACATCTTGCCAGCAAAAGCGTATTAACTTTTTGTTTTGATTCTTCTCCATGCGTACTTAATTTTTCACTCCAGTCATTAAAAGCACTTTGTAGTGGCCATCCCAGGAAAAGCAGGTTGAAATGGTGATTTGTTGTTTGCTTCTAGCTAGCAGAATGAGTTTGCATGTGTTTGAAGACAAAGTAATGGAAAGTTTCTCATCGAGATTGGGAAACAAATTACAGTGTCTTAATTGTTTGTTGGAGAGAGGATAAGGGAACAGACCTTATGCACTGGCAATGCACAGCTGGTTCTGATTTACTGTACAGAACACACAACTTGTTCTGGATGCAGAAACAACCCTCCTTTTATTGCTTCATCTTTTTTTTTTTTGCTGCAGTTCATGCATTTATGAACCTGCAGGCATAAAATGCTTTGCAATATTATGATGTTTTCAATGAGCCATTGACTGAAATAACAGAACATATTATGATTCAGGATGGAAATGAAGTGCTAATGACTTCATGCATCAAGTTTGGGGCAAGAAGACAAAATGCAATATAATGTTTCTGATCACAATGTAGCTGGAAACCACTTATAGATTTATTGGTTTTTTTGGTCAGAAAATGTGTCTTTGCATTCTTTTTCATAAGGTTAATGCCTTTAAAAGTAAATAAGTCCTCTGTTGAGATACTTGTTTATCATACAATACAGTTTTAAGAAGAGTCATGAAGATAATTTCTTAAATTCTCATAGAATTCTTGAATTGTCATTTGGCATTCCCTGGATGCCAGATTTTTTGGTTTTCACTTCCCAATGGTCAAGGCAAGGGGATGAGACTATTTCTGTATAAGATGAGTGGAATGGTGACAGCTCAGATGAATTTGGAGTGAAGAGAACTTAGAGGAAGTCAGTTTGAGCATTAAAGATGTTACTTCAAATCAGTCTTTCAAAAAAGATTGCATAAATCCTAAATTTTTTAACAAGATACCTAGTCTGAATATCATGAAGGAAAGGAGCTAAATGTAGGAGGCTAAATGAGGCTTCTTGAAATATGTACTCAAATAGACATTTACTAAGATTGCTGATGTTGCAGTGTAATTTGCCTGAACTTTAACCATGAGCTCTAAGCATGTGCAGCAGCCTTTTTACTTAAAAAATTAATATTTGTTAACTAAAGTGACTACAGTACAGTATAGGCTAGAATGGTATAAAGTCCTGAACTGTACTATATGTTCTGCTGTCCTAAATCATTACTGATCAATCTCGTGGTATACTTTTTAGTAACTTCATAACTGGCGAGAATATAGAGGGTTGAGTAGTGAAATCTGTTAGTGTGTATTGCATGATGAAAGTTGGGGTGGATGGTCAAATATATATACTGTGAACACTTTGGAAGGTCTGTACTCACCCCTCTCCACATTAACTCTGTACTTGTTTTGTTTGAATTTTTAGAAAAAAAAATTCAATGCAAAAATTGAAATTTAATGGTAATTCTGAAGCTTTAAGTAAGTCTCAAAAGTCTGAAATTATTCCCAACCATGTAGGAATATAGTACTTTCAGTGCAATGTGCTATATGATAAATTTATTAAAATGTAATTATGGAAATCTGAAAACATTTAATTAACAGAATTTTCATCTTGCATATCAAATATCAATTATTTTTATAAGCCTTCTCTGTATATGCTATGAAATTTAAGCAGTAAAAAATGTTGTGCCTCGAGTGCATATTTATTTTTGCATTATTTTGTGTTATAAAAAAAGAGCTTATTTAAAAAGCCTAGAGCTTGTCATTGCAGAAAAAGGCAAACAGAAATAATCCTCAGTGAGGTGTTTCCATTTTTACTTTAAATGGAATTTTTGAAAAGTTATGTACTCAGCATTTTAATGATTAAAATACAAGTATATAATTTAATGACATTTTTCATTATTATGATATTTTTGGAATAATTTAAAAAATTTCTTATTTCTCAAAACTCACTTTTGAGAATAGCTCATGGTCACCATTCTGAGTCCCATTTTTCAAAGACTAAAAATTTATACTGAATTTCTTTGATCTTCCTATTATAATTTTAGGGATGAATTAATACATCCAAATTGCATCTCTCAGAAAGAGTTGCTTTGCAGCTTTGATGTGATCATAGAATAAATCACTGTTGAAGTACAGAAATATACTACACTGAAATTTAGGACACTTTAAAACCCTTAATTTCAAAGTTAATTTTGCATTGAATGCACTCAGTTGTTTTGCTCTTGAAAAAAAAAATTCTGCATAATGATGGAAGCAGTTGGAAAAAACCAAATATGTTTCTTTTTAAATAGAAAGTAGGAGTGAGTTCCTTGAGAAGTTGCAGAGGGCTCGAAGCCAAGTAAAACCATCTACCACAAGCCAGCCAATTTTATCAACACCAGGGCCAACTAAACTTACTGTAGGAAATTGGTCACTGACCTGTTTAAAAGAAGGAGAAATTGCTATTCACAATTCTGATGGTCAGCAAGCTACAATACTGAAGGAAGACCTGCCAGGCTTTGTGTTTGAATCCAACAGAGGAACAAAGCATTCGTTTACAGCTGAAACTTCCTTGGGTAAGTATGTAGGTATGTGTTATGTGCAGGTAGGAACAAGTGTATGTGAGATAGTTTTATTTGTTGCTTTTCATAGCTATGAGAAAATGCAACATTTCTAAAATATATGTTGCAGGGTCAGAATTTGTGACTGGCTGGACAGGTAAAAGAGGAAGAAAACTGAAATCTAAACTGGAGAAGACGAAACAAAAGGTTAGTGATCTGTAAATTTTATGTTTATAATTTAATTGAGCTTTTTTTATGTTATAATATTCTTAGGGAGGCGTAGCTTCCTCTTAGAAGATTAAAATCTCTGATTTCAATTAGATACAATTTTATATCAGGCATGAAGGGGAAAACACCAACCAGAACAAAGCACTTCTTTGGGTGATTTTATCCAAAAGTCTTAGTAAACTGTGTGCTCCTTTAGAGGAAAATGATCTAAAAAAAAAAAGTAGGAAAATCCAGTCTTCCTGACTTGCATTTGTACAACTCTTTAGGTTTTATGGTTTATTTTTTGTCTTTATGCTGTTAGAAAAGATGTTAAAATCGATACTACAGCTGTGTCAGAGGCATATAATACTTCTGTTCATCTAGGTAATAATTTCAGACTGGATATTGTGACAGGATGCTGGAAGTAACAGTCTATCTACATCATTAAGAGTTGTGTAGTGAAGCAAAACCAGTAAACACCCTCATTTTAGATATCTTTAAAATTCTTCTTTTTCCTCAAAATCAAGGGGGAAGAGGAGGAACTAAGAAATCAAGTATTAAGCTCTTTACAAAAAACCCACAAAAGAACAGTACCTTTTGTGATCCTCTTATGCCAAGGACTCAGGCTGATCTTTAGTCTTTATCTGTCTTGCAGTTTCTAACAGTGCAGCCAATATATTCTGCACATTATATCTGCAGCATTTTAGGACATATATCTTAGGAAATGTGACACTAAATTGAAAGTTGAAATACTGTGTGTGAAGGATAATATGTGGGATGATAAAGACAGTGCTCTCTTATACCTAAGACTGCACTATGTAGTTCTGAAGGTTATGTAATGTATTATTGTAGCACATAGAATGATAATTAAAAGGAAATATTTTTGGGGAAATTTCTTACAAAAGAAAGATGTTGTTTAATCAGAACTTACTTTATTTGTATCTTGTGCGAACCATACTTTGTAGAAAGAGTAATTCTTACTAAAAGAGGTTGTATAGGGACTTAGTGTGAATTGGTTTAAGGAATGTTGATAGAGTATTCAGAAACTATTAAACCTGCTTAAGTGTATATTTAAAAATATTACCTGATCCATGTTACAGTTCTAAAAGAAAGATTGACAGATTGAGAATCATACCTTTTCCTACTACCCTTTATGCTGTAACCTAATACATGGTGATAAATTTCATTTCTGTCAATAAGATTTTGTGTATTTCCATTTATTTCTCCTGTACCTTTTTCTTTTCCCAACCTTTGCCATTTCGTGATGCACATGGGTTTTTATTCTTCCCTATTTGTCTGCCTGTTGTGGGCTTAAAAAGAATGACCAAATTTGCAGTACCTGGGAATATAGTAACGGTCTCATTACAGTAGGGTCTGACTTCTGATTATCAAAATCCATTTGTAGGTACGCACTATGGCAAGAGATTTGTATGATGACCATTTTAAAGCAGTTGAAAGTATGCCTCGAGGAGTAGTTGTAACACTGAGGAACATAGCAACACAGTTAGAGTCTGCATGGGAACTTCATGCAAACAGGCAGGTAAGTGTATCTCCTTTATTTTTAATGTGTGGCATCAGTGGAAATCAGATAATGTTCAGACTGGTCTGTCATGATAGGAAGCAGAGATAGCAAGTCTGCGACCTGGGGAGTTTTAAGGCATGTATTACCTAGTTAGGCACTTTGCTAGGACATAATTTTTCAACTGAAGCAAGTGGACAGATTACTTTGTTTCATGATAATGATCTTTTTGTCTTTCAGTGCATTGAGGGAGAAAATACATGGAGAGATTTAATGAAGACTGCTCTGGAAAACTTAATTGTACTGTTGAAGGATGAGAATACTATTTCTCCCTATGAAATGTGCAGTAGTGGCTTAGTTCAATCGCTGCTGACAGTTTTAAACAATGTGAGTTTATAGACATAAGTGTTTAAAGAAAAACTTCCTAACAAAATGAAGTTAAGACATGTGGCATAATGTAAAAGATCTGCTATAAAGCTGTCTTTTCCTGTCTTGGTGAAAATTTGGCAGACTTGCTCCAGTTACTGGTCTATCTATTGAAAATAAGCTATCACAATAGATTACTAGTTTGAATGAAAATAAATCAACTCTCTTCAGGTCTAATGGCTGATCATTAGCTTTTCACATACAGATGTTAAATTGGGATTTCAGTGAGACTACATAGATGTCTTTGCCTGTCTGTAACTTTTTTTTTTCCCTCCTAGAATGTTGATTTGGATGTGAAACAAGACTGTAGTCAACTGGTAGAGAGGATAAATGTTTTCAAAACAGCATTCAGCGAAAATGAGGATGATGAAAGGTAAAAATAATACCAAAACAGGAAAATCCTCTTTGAAATTTTTAAGCAGTATGGTATGTTAAAAATAATTTAAAGGAAATGTGCCTGTTCTTTCCATTTCAATGGAAGAGAAAATTGGTCTTGAAAGACAGCATCTAATATTGAAGTAGTAATTGAAAGTTTTTATCTCTTGAGAGTCAACCTATTAGACATCTGTTGACAAAACAAGGGTGACTTGTTTATCACTGTGCAGATTAGTATCTTTCTTACTGGTCTGTAACCATGTGACTAGAACAGATACCATCAGTAGAAATAGCATGCTGAGATAGTTTCCTCAGCTGGATCCTGTTTTCTGAGAGGCTGTAGAATTTTTTTCTTTGTTTTGTTTTGTGGTAACATAGTACCTGTTCTCTCCCACAGTCGGCCGGCAGTTGCATTAATTCGGAAATTGATAGCAGTGTTAGAATCTATTGAACGTCTGCCCCTCCACTTGTACGACACACCAGGATCTACGTATAATCTTCAGGTAAATGCACAGTGGTAACAGCATATCACACTGAGTGGTGCTCAACTGAAGGTTATATGTTGCACACCTGGTCTGCAAGAATCACATTCTTGTAGATGTGGGTAGAATTAGGTAAAGACCAACCAAATTTTGGCATCTGTTTCCTCTAGCGCTGAAATGCATGGCTGCTCCTCTGTCACTTAAACACTGTGAGGTAAAAGTAAATTTTGATGAAGAGATAATGTGTTCTTTGTTTTGTCTTCAGGTATTGTCTTTATAGAAGAACATGGCCTCTAGTTAAAGGGCATGTTGCTGTGATTATGGGACAATTAGTAAGAAGAGGGGATAGGCTTTAAAGGGTCCTGTCTATGGCTCTGTGTTCAATTGGTAATGCAAGATGCCTGCAGGCTCACAGCTTGTTATACAGGAAACTTGGCAGTTTGGCTAAAAATATTACTTGTTTTTTCCCAGTTTGTGTGGAGTCTTAATTTTTTCTATTTGAAAGCACAGTTCAGGGTTTTGTAACATGGGTAGGCAAGTATAAATATTTCTGGTTTCATGTTAAATGTCTAGAAAATAGTTGCAAAAAGTTGCAAAACCTCTTCTGCTGTTCAAACTATTTTTGAAAATAGCTTTCAGTTTCTATATTATTGTATTCAATTTCTATATTATTGTATTAGTCAACAAATAAAAGCTATAAAGACATAGGAAAAGTGAGAAAATGTCAGCTGAGTGTGTAATTGACTTACACATTGCTATAGTAAAGAGTTGTTTGGTTAATTGAAAAAAGGTAGTACTAGGAAATTACTTTTTAAAGAATTTCATTAGAATATAGTGCTTAAGTTAGAGCAACAAAGATACTTGATAGGCCACTAAAACAGTTGTAGTGAAATACACTGTTTTTATTAAAATCCCAAAACCTAAACAGGAAAGCCTAGACTAATGTTTAGCTGTTCTTTCAGATACTGACAAGGCGCTTGAGGTTTCGTTTGGAACGTGCCTCGGGGGAGACATCTTTAATAGATCGAACGGGTAGAATGCTCAAGATGGAGCCGCTGGCAACTGTTGAATCTCTAGAACAGTATCTCCTGAAAATGGTGAGCTGCATACCAACACAGAGTTCACAGGGAATACTTACATTCTACTTCTTTAATATTTGATTTGTTTTCTTTCATATGTAGGTAGCAAAGCAGTGGTACGACTTTGATAGGGCTTCATTTGTTTTTGTACGAAAACTACGAGAAGGTCAGACATTTGTGTTCAGGCATCAACATGATTTTGATGAAAATGGAATTATTTACTGGATTGGAACAAATGCAAAGTGAGTTTTTCAAAGCTAGATATTTTAAGGCCAGACACAATAAACTGTAATCCATGAGGCAGGATGGGGACAAAGTATTCATAATGAAATGAAATCTGTTATTTCTTAGAAGTGGGAGATATCTTTTAATCAATAGAATTACATTTCCTTTGGATCTGCTTAAATAATGGAAAAATATGAATCACTTGTGTTCAGAATCAGTTTTATGCTTCCCTAAGAAGATGGAGTGGGGAAGTTTGGGTCTTTGTTTTTGCTTGCCATGGTTCTGTTTGATTGTGTTGGTTTGGGTTTGGGTTTTTTTTCTTTGCTACAGTGTTTTAAAAACCACTGTGACATTTGAAACATATCTAAAATTATATTGATAATTTTGGTGTGATAAACTCAGCTGTTATATGCAATTTACAGTTAACGTCGCTCAAACTAGGTTTTTTTATATAAGAATAATCAAACAGTATATTTCTCTTTTTAAATACAGAACTGCATATGAGTGGGTAAATCCAGCAGCCTATGGATTAGTAGTGGTTACATCCTCAGAAGGAAGAAATCTGCCTTATGGTCGTTTAGAAGACATCCTGAGCCGTGACAGTTCAGCTCTCAATTGTCACACAAATGATGATAAGAATGCTTGGTTTGCCATAGACCTTGGCCTTTGGGTTATACCATCAGCCTACACGTTACGCCACGCTCGAGGTTACGGACGATCTGCTCTCAGAAATTGGGTTTTCCAGGTATCTAAGGATGGACAGAACTGGACTACTTTGTATACTCATGTTGATGACTGTAGTCTCAATGAACCAGGGTATGTCATTGTATTTTATTACTTTTCATAAGGTTGAGTGCAGTTAAAAATGTACTTGACTGTGGACTAATTTAGTGTGTACTGTGTTTGTAATAATGTATCTATCTAAAGAAGTGGTAATTTATACATATTATCAAGGATGGGCTGGAGAATAAGTGATTCACAGGTTTTTCTGTGTGGTTCACATAATGGTATTTGTGCTTTTCCATCACTGTAAATTTTGCATTTTGTTTTTTAACAAAATCATAAGGCCAACACTCATCCGAAGTTTGCCCTGGTGTTAATGGGTTTATATATCTTGTAGTATGCATACATGATTGGTGTTATGGTTTTGTTTGCTTTGGTATTAAGGTTTTTTGGTTTTATTTTTTTCTTTATTCCTGTTACCTACCAATGCCCCTTTCTAATAAACTTAAAGGTCTACAGCAACATGGCCTTTAGATCCTCCAAAAGATGAGAAACAAGGTTGGAGACATGTTAGAATAAAACAGATGGGAAAGAATGCCAGTGGGCAAACACACTACCTCTCCCTGTCTGGATTTGAACTTTATGGCACTGTGAATGGAGTATGTGAAGATCAGCTGGGTAAGAAAAAGAACATGTGTATCCTACTTGCTCTTTTAAAATGCTATTGAGCATACCATGTAAAAACCAGTGTGAAAAAGGAGGTTAACTTTTGCAGTTGAGCTTGCTTAGAAATAAGCTCAAAATTATTCCCCATTCAATATTTTCAGGTATTTTCAATTTACAATTCTTGTAGGAAAAGCTGCTAAAGAAGCTGAAGCAAATCTGAGAAGGCAGAGACGTCTGGTCCGTTCTCAGGTGTTAAAATACATGGTTCCAGGAGCTCGTGTAATCAGAGGAATTGATTGGAAATGGAGAGATCAGGATGGAAGCCCGCAGGGGGAAGGCACTGTTACAGGAGAATTGCATAATGGTGAGCATGAATTGCCTGTATATGTGTTGTTGAATCACATCTGTTGCGTGATTACATCGTGCAGAATGGGTAGCATTAAAGTACTTCCTTTGTAATGCTTTGATAAAGTTGATAAAAGTTCAAATACTTTGGGGGGAAAAAGCTTAAAATACTACAGCTGTTGGGGTCCATTTGTGAAATTCCATTTGAGCGCATGAAAAAAATTCTTTCTGTAAATGAAACTTTTATACAGTTATGGTTAATTAAAATATTAAACTGTTATTCAAATATGAAACTGTTATTTAGACATCTGTTACAAACTATATGAAGGTGAGTGATGCAAAGTGATAAGTTAAGCTTTGGGCCTGCAAAATCTATAATTACCTTCCTCATTTCTTCTAGCTGAGCGTTTGCAATATTTTTCTTGACTTTTGTTATATCCTGTACCTTTCCTACCTTGCAAGCTTCTTTGGGATCAAGTTTTTGAGTTAAAGCATGGAAATTTACTAACTTAAGGAGAAAAATAAAAGCCTGCAACAGCCAGGGAAGTCAGTACTGAGAAAGTTAAGTTATTGAAGAGGCTGCAGGAGAGGTGGTGATCTTGTCAGCTGAATATGCTTTCTCCACCATTTCCCTTCTGTTCCCCCTATTTTGAGGTATATAAGGCTTGCCTTGTTTCTGAAGCACCTTCAGCTACTTTTAGGTTCATTTCTAGCTAGACATGAGAATTTCTTCTAGTTAGTTGAGTTGTCAGCTCTCAAACATGGAGAAATCTCCAAAGTACAATTCCTTAAACTGATTTGAAATGGAACTTTTTTTAAGCTGTTCAGTACAGCTTGTGGAGAAGTCTTCCATCATCCATATATTCTTCTATCAGATGCAACAGTACCCATAGCTATATTATAACTGAAGACTTTAGGTATCATTGGTGAGTAGTATTCTACCAAAGCAGTGATTTTATTCCTGTGTTCCAGTAAAACTTCCCCATTTAACCATAGGTAAAATTGAGGTTCGTTTATCAAGTGGTGATCCCAACTCATCTCATTCCTGTCATGGCTTTTTTTCATATAAAATTTTGAAAATAGGATCTAATTTCCTTTTTCGGTTGTTGTTCACAAGTGTAGACAAATGTTGTTTTACACCTATAATGATGGAGCAGTACAACTTTGAGTACATAATATGTACTGAAAACTTGTTCAGATTTAAAAATGCTTGTAATTGATAATTTAGGGAAAGAAACTATACAAAATAGAACCAGTTATTTAGTTATGCTTTGAAAAAAATACCTGGTTCAGATATTCATAAAGGGGAAAAATTATACTGTTGAGCTCCGGTATGGAGCTTTTTTGTGTTTGATAAAACAGGCAAATCATGGAAGAAAAAAAAATTCAGGTTAGCTTCACAACTTTACCTTTCAAAGGTTTAGTGGCATGAAGCTACTCAACTATAGCTCGTGAAGAAGGATTGAAACCATACGAGAATAACGTGATCTAAATCTGCTCATTTGGGGACGAGATGTCTACTTGTCATATCTGAAAACTTTATAATTTTTTAGCTACTTTTCCTCCAGAGTGATATTTGTGTATAGAAAATTGCCTGTGATGATCTGTTTCAGTCTAGGAGTGGTGATTTTTGAATAGTTAAAAGCTGAAGGTGTACATGACAGTAGTAAAAATAATATTTTACTTGATATTAGCTCTTTCCTGTTTTAATAAAGAAAAATATGCGTTTATCCGGACCTCATATTTGTTTTGACTTTGTCTGACATTGGAGAAGATAACTAAGCTTTAGAAATTTCATTTTTGGATGAAATATTTTTCAGTTAAAGTAGTTACACCAATATTTGTTGTTTGCAGTTAAGATACAGTGAGAATTATTAGAAGAATTTTTTAAGTGACTCGTAGATTGTGTTATATATTTAGACAAGTAAAAAATAAATCATTTTGCCCCCATTTCTGTCCTAGTTAGCTAAATTTTGTATGTTACCCTCATTATTCATTATTATATTTAGCTGTTAAAAAATTTTGCTACTCAAAATAATAATTTAATAAAGGAACTTCAGAGTAGCATCTCCTTGGGGTTTTGTTCTTGTCCCAGGATAGTTTTTTTTTCTTTGAAACATATTCTCTTTGAAACCCTGAAATTTTAATTGGTGTAGCCCTTACCTGATTGCCATAAGATTTTTTTATGAGTAAGGAATGTTTGAGTATGTGAAACTTACTGAACTAAAAAGCTATGTATCTAGAAGTTAGTTCTTTCAATTTAAGAATAAGAAATCTCAAACTAAGCAGTTTCAGGACATGTCGTCTGTTGGGTAAATGTGCTTATCCACAAGCATTCAACCAAGAAAAATATTATTGAATGTCCATGTAATAATTACAGCTTCTTGACAGATGCTAGTAAAGTTTTGATACATTTTAATACAGATTTTTGTTATTAGAGATTCCAATTTTGATAGATGCTAATAGAATTTTGAGAGCTGCTAGTAGGTCAGGTCCCTTCCTGAAGGAAGCTTTATTTTTGGCTGGATTCTGTGGCCCTGAAGATTGAGATGGCAAGAATGAGCAGCCTCTAAATTGACAACATTATGAAATACTAAATTGTTTGGATTTAAGCACTTCCTTTTTAATTGGCCTTAAGGGTTATTTAGTGATTTCATTGATTCAGACGTACAGCCCTTATGAGAAGCTGATCCCACATTGTGGAGCTACTGTCTGACACGCCTCCTGTCTGCTTTCTGCTGGATCTCACAAACTCCTGTCCCTTTCCAGGCTGGATTGATGTCACCTGGGATGCTGGTGGCTCTAACTCTTACCGTATGGGCGCAGAAGGAAAGTTTGACCTCAAGCTTGCACCAGGGTACGACCCTGATTCAGCGGCATCACCCAAACCTGTTTCATCCACTGTTTCAGGCACAACGCAGTCATGGAGCAGCTTGGTGAAAAACAACTGTCCAGACAAGACGACTGCTGCTGCAGGCTCCTCAAGTAGAAAAGGAAGCAGCAGTTCTGTGTGTAGCGTGGCAAGTAGCAGCGACATCAGCTTGGGCTCGACCAAAATGGAGCGGAGATCAGAAAGTGTATTGGAACAAAATATAGTTTCAGGCACTGACGTCCATGAACCAATTGTTGTTCTGTCTTCTGCTGACAGTGTGCCTCAGGCTGACATAGGGTCATCTTCCAGTGCGAGCACCAGCACCTTAACAGCGGACATGGGAAACGAAAATGCAGAGAGGAAGTTAGGTCCTGATAACTCAATACGTACTCCTGGGGAGTCCAGTGCTATATCCATGGGAATTGTTAGTGTAAGCTCTCCTGATGTGAGTTCAGTCTCTGAACTGACTAATAAAGAGGCAGCTTCCCAACGACCCCTAAGCTCTTCAGCGAGTAACAGACTCTCAGTCAGTTCTTTGTTGGCTGCTGGGGCACCCATGAGCTCCAGTGCAAGTGTTCCAAACTTATCATCTCGAGAAACTTCCAGCCTGGAGTCCTTTGTACGGAGAGTGGCAAACATAGCACGTACCAATGCCACAAACAACATGAATTTAAGCCGGAGTAGCAGTGATAACAATACTAATACTTTGGGAAGAAACGTTGTGAGTACTGCAAGTAAGTAAGCTATTTTTATTTTTAGTTGATCATTTTGTTGTCTCTTTAGCTTTCGTTACACTTAAGTTTGGATTGTGTTGGCTTAATAGAGAAATGTACTTAGAATAGCCTTGACCTTGTTTAGTGTCGGATGACAGGTACCCATCAAGCAGAAAGAAATTTGAAATTGATGATTGAAATTGATGTCGATTATATGTTGGATTAGACCAAGAGGATGGAAGTCTAGCAACAGTAGCTAATGTCAGGTACATAGGCTTTCTGACCTGTGTAGATTTTGCATATTTCTGTTATTTTTCAATTTTCCTCAGGAAGGGCAGTTTGTGCGCTTTGTGAAGTGTCTGAGCATAGGAGCTAAGAGCAAAGTACTAAGGAAAAAGAACTACAGTATAATGAAATGTTAGCAGACTCCTGATTTTGTCAAGCTGCATAACATAATTTACTCTAATACTGAATGTGTTTTCTAGAGATTGTCATTAAAGCTTAGATTTGGTGAACTGCTCAGGAATATTCAATGTAGGGAAGTTTGTAGTTAATGGTGTTTTAAATGACATTATATACATGCTTTAACCATTTGCATATTCTTAGATTATATGTAGGAGCAAGGTATTAGCAAGGTAAGTTGTTAACCTGCTTGTTGTGAGTTCACTTTTTTTTTTTGAGCATGCTCCCATCAAAGTTGTTGCTTGTTGGGTATTTTGTTCTCTGATTATGATAGTACTTTAAACAGAGAACTGCATTTCATGGGCTTAAGCAAGTTAGAAAAAGTGAAATTACCCAAGTTAGAAAAGAGCACAAATTTCTTGTTAAGCTTTCATTCTTGTCATGATTGTCAGTGAAGCTGGTGAAGGGTCTGGAGCAGCTATGGGGTGTTTAGCCTGGAGAAAAGGAGGCTCAGGAGAGATATAGTTGCTCTCTGCAACTACCTGAAAGGAGGTGTAGTGAAGTGGGGGCAGCCTCTTTTCACAGGTACGAAGTTACAGGGGAGGTTTAGATTAGATATTAAGAAAAATTTCTTCATTGAAAGGGTGGTCAAGCACTGGAATGGTTGGCTCAGGGAAGTTGATTGAGCATTCCTCAAAGTGTTCCGAAGTTGGGTAGAAGTGGCACCTGGGAACATAGTTTAGCAGTGAACAGGCAGTGCTGGCCTAGCATCTGGACTAAGTCTTTGAGGTCTTTTCCAACCTTAACAATTCTATGATTCTATGCTTCCTTATTTAGAAATGTGGTGTTTACTTTTAGCGTTTTAAAATATTTTGAAATACCAAATGTTTGTTTTTTTGATGGGGTAATTTTTTTTAATGTATCCTTACATTCATGTTGTGATACTGGGGATGGGGAGGAAGTCTTTGGCAACTTGCAGTAAGAATGTAAGTAAGATACTCAAAGAAAGCTTTCCAGGAATTGATCCTCTTATAGACAGATAGTGGCTCTGGTTCTTAAGTAGGTTTGTATTGAGGGGAGAATAAAGAGACCACTTTTAAAAAACATGGTAAAATACTTCAACAGCATATTTAAAATTTCATGAATGTTTGATACTATACACTGCAAAAGTTAGAAATAAGAATGGAGCAACTTAAAAATGTAATTCTGTGATAAAAATAGTCATACTTTATATTATTTGTCATGTAGGAATTATTTTGGTTTATGCTTTTTATATTATTAGAAACTGTAAATGGTAACTCATGTTCCTAAAAGAGATCAGAGACTAAATTTGAGCAATCTCACCAGAGTTCAATTAGAGCATTGTAAAAAGCTTGATTTGGTAAAAAAAAAAAATTTGGGGGGGGGGGGGGGGGTTTTTAGCCTTTTCCAGTGAAAAAAACCCAA
>JAYDZK010000268.1:35044243-35057708 GCA_034509185.1 Euphonia xanthogaster | reverse complement strand
TGGTATTGCAAAGTTTGTGGAATGCACAAAACATTGACACTGAATCTGCTGGTCTACAGTACTCTGTATTTTCTTATGTCCTGGCGCTTCGTGGAAAGTTTAGTTCTTTCCAGAAAATATAAATACACCTGTGCCAGCTTTGATTTATTTTATGCTGATTTTATAGAGAAAATTAACATAATGAAGACATAATGAAATGATGGAATGGGTAAGGTTGACAAGAACCACAGTGGGTTATCTGATCCAGCCTCCCTGCTCAGTCAGGGTCATGCTAGAGCAAGTGGCACAGGATTGTGTCTTGATGGTTCTTGAATATCTCCAGGCTGGCACACAGCCTGTCTCAGTGTGTGTTTACTCACACAGTAAAGTTCTTCCTCATGTTCAGGTGGAACTTCTGTGTGTCAGTTTCTGTCTCTTGTCCTGTTGCTTGGCCCCACTGAGAAGAGCCTGGATCCATCTTTTTGACACTGCCTCATCAGATACTGACAGACATTGATCAGGTCCCCTCTCATTTGCCTCTTCAGGAGGCCTCTCCCGGAGCTTCATGTCTCTCCTGACTGAGGAGCCCAGAACTAAATACAGCACTCCAGATGCAGCCTTTCCAGAGCTGAGTAGAGTTGCAGTTTAGTGTGTGACTGCTGTATTCATGAACGCTCAATTTTTTAATCAAATTATTCTCTTTAGCAGAATCAAAAAAACAGCTAGGGTTTTGGGGGTTTTTTGTTGGTTTTTTTTGTTTTTTTTTTATTAGGAAGAAGAGGAGTATGAAACCAAAGGAGGCCGTCGAAGAACATGGGATGATGATTATGTATTGAAACGACAGTTTTCTGCACTGGTACCTGCTTTTGACCCAAGACCTGGTCGTACTAATGTGCAACAGACAACTGACCTAGAAATCCCTCCACCAGGTATGCTGACAAAGTATGTGATGCATAATCTGGCTTTAGGATAGAGATTCACTGTTAAGTGCCCACTGGATCTGGGGATGCTATCACTATTAATCAGTACAACAGGCTTTTGTGGCTGTGTGGCTTTTCTCTGTTTGAATGAGAGTTTCATCTACCTCTGCAGATCTAAGCATTATTGAGGGAAAAGTAAATTAAGTGCTGTCTAAAATAAGCAAATTTAGGAATTTAACTAGGATCATCTCTTACCATGATAAATAATAAACTGTCTTGATATGTTAAAGATGTGCTAAAGATGCCTGGTTCGACCTGCAGGAACTTTACTGTGTTAAAGCTACCCAGAATAATTTTGATTGGAGAGGGTGTGCTGAAACGCTGCAAAGCTGAGGCAGGGACAAGGTAATGCAGTGATGGAGCAGTGTGTGCGGTCAGCAGCACAGCACCTGATCTTGCTCCTTGGCTCCTTAGTTCATTCTTGTTCAGCATGGTGGATGTACTCAGAGCTCACTACAGAGAGGAATAAGTAGGTTTTAGCATAGATGGAAATAAGGCACTGCTTATTTTGAAGAACTGAAGGGAAGGTACTGTATAGGAAAAAAATGCATGTGCTGTGGTAATATATGTTACCAAGATACAGGCATCAGTAGAGATTTCAGAAATTCCTGTTAATTTTATTCCCATAAAGAAATGGTTCAGTCATAATTTAGTTCATAGTTAGAATTCCCTCTCATCTCTTTGGCATGTGTGCAGTACATCATTACACTTCCTTATTGAACCACGTTATTGACGTTTAAGCCACCTTGTCATGCATTATGTATTTTTTGTTAAGGGCTCTCAAATGATTTTTGCAGGTACACCTCATTCAGAACTCTTGGAAGAGGTTGAGTGCATGCCTTCACCACGTTTAGCACTTACCTTGAAAGTTTCTGGTCTTGGAACAGCTCGAGAAGTAGAACTGCCCCTAACAAACTTTCGATCCACCATCTTTTACTATGTACAGAAATTGTTACAGCTTTCCTGTAATGGCAGTGTGAAATCGGACAAACTTAGACGTATTTGGGAGCCAACATACACGTAAGCTCACCTGTTCATTATTCTGTCTAGAGAATTGTTTTGTGTTTATGTCAGGATGTTATTACTGGTTTTAAAACTACTGCTGTGCCTGCAAAACCAGGGAAAAAAAATCATAACCTTTAGGGATCTGCTTGGAAAAATCTCATGGGGTTATAGTCCTGATGAAAAATCAACCAGGAGAGTTGGTTGATTTTTTTCAAGGATCGCTTTCTCCAGACTTAAAAACACTCCATCCCAATACGTATGAAGTCAAACAGAGTCAGTAGGAGACCTGCATGGATTAACAAAAAAGCATGTAAGGGAGGCATGCAAGGAGTGGAAGAAGGGTCAGATGATCTAGGAGGAATCCTAGTTGTCCCAACTTGAAGGCAGAGCATTAGGAAAGCCAGAGCACATCTGGAATTGAATCTGGTGATACATAAATGGCAAAATGTTAGTGAACACTTATATACAAGTCCATGGGACCCAATGGAATGTACCCATTGGAGCTGGCCATTCTCTGTTATCTTTGGAAGATCATGAGGGTTGGGAGATACTTCTGAGGACCGGAGAAAAGGAAGTGTCATTCCTGCCTCCCTCAAAGGCAGGAAAGATCTAGGGAACTACAAACTAGTCACTCTTTCCTCCCTGGAAAGGTGATGTAGATAAGTCCTGGAAACCATTTTCAAATGATGAAGGATAAGAAGGTCATTGGAAGTAGGTGGCATGGATTTATGAAGAGAAAATCATGCTTAACCAGCCTTATAGCCTTCTACTGTATGCCTAGCTCAGTGGATGAGAAGAAAGCAGCAGATGTTATTTTCCTCAACTTTGGGAAGGCTTTCATTGCTTTCTCTCGCAGTGACAAACTTAGAAAAGCATGGGCTAGATAGTGTCTCAAAAATGTCTGAACTGTTGGGGCTCAGATGGTTGTGGTCCTTGGTGTAAAGGCCAGCAAGTGTTCCCCAGGGGTTGCTGTAAGTCCAGGACTGTTTAAGCACCTATGTTAGTGGACTGGGACAGAGCAGACCCTTAGCTTCGAGACAAAACAAAACTGGGGAGGAGTCACTGTTGGACCAGATGGTTGTGCTGCCAATCTAAGAGACCTCATCATGCTGGAGAAATGGGGAGACAGGAGCTTTGTGACATTTCACAAAGGGAGATGTAAAGTATGTCAGCTGGGGAAAACAGCTGTGCGTGTTACGGTTCAGGCTGGGGGCTAGGTGACTGGAAAGGAGGTTGGTGAAACAGGCCCTGCAGGGTCCAGGTGGACATAAAGTTAAACATGAGCTAGCTGTGGACCCAGTAGCAAAGGTCAGCAGCATCCTTGGGGTGCACTAGGAGGGTTAAGTGAGGTGATCATCCCCATCTGCTCAGCACTGGTGGGATACACCTGTGCTGCTCTGTCCCAGTTCGGGGCTCCTCAGTATCAGAGGGACATGGACACTGGGGTGAGTCTAGCAAGGGTCTACTGGGATGATTAAAAGGCTGATTGCTTCTGTCATACAAAGAGAAGTCTGAGAGATCTGTATCTGTCTAGCCTGGAGGAAAAAGGACTTGTGGGCTCTTACTGATGTGTATGAATACCTGATGGAGGACATAGGGAAGCCAGACTGTGGACTTTTCTTTGTTGTGACATGTGCAAGGGCAAGAAGGAAAAAGGGCTCGAACTGAAATACAGGAAATTCTATTTAAACGTGATATTTGAGGGCCCTTCCTACCTCAGTTATTTTCTCAATGTTAATTTGACCTTACTAGCTTTATAGTAGTGGACAGAAATTGTACGACTATGTGATGGGGAGTGTTTTCCATTTACTACTGTAATCAATGTAACTTCTGTCATGCTAGAAGAGTGATGTATATGGAAGTGACAGCTGCAGTAAGGAGGGGTGCAGTATTTTTAACTGTAGTTCAGATTTCATCAGTGCTTTTCTGTTGTGCCTATTTTTTGAGTTGTCTTCTGTCAAAAATCACATGCTGTAACAAACTGTTTTCTAGTTAGAAACAGTTGAGAAGCATGAGAAATAGTTGTAAATGTGCATGTCTTCTAAGTTAATGCACAGCAAGCTTCCCTAGGACTTCAAAATTTTAAAGAGCTGGTGCATGTGTAGTGAAAAATCTGAAGTTGATTTGGGAAATTGGCACAATGAAGGTTGTTTGATAAAATAAATACTAACATCCTGAAAATAAAGCTTGAGCAATTTGCCGCCTCAGAGTATCTCAGATGTTTAGTGCAGCAAAGAACAGCTGCTGTTGCTGTTTTACACAGCAACATTACCACATTATCTAAATGTCACTGATACCTAACAAGTCGATGTATAACCTCAGAATTTAGAGGATGTGCTATGAGTATGAAGTATTAATTCATTGTTTTGATGTCTAGAATCATGTACAGAGAAATGAAGGATTCTGATAAAGAAAAAGAAAGTGGGAAAATGGTAAGACCTACTTCTTTACCTTTGTTTTTATGGCTGTTTAATAAAAGCAAAATAATATTGTTGCAGTTTTTGAAATGCTACATTAAAAAAAACTAACAGTTTGTTCAATTACTTAAAGGATATTAGTGAGTATATTTGTAAATGCATGCTCCTTTAAAAAAAGACATTATATATTGCATGTGAAATCTTAAAGACTTTACAATCAGGAAAAACCAACATTTGGTGGTTCCTGTTGTAGGGTTGCTGGTCAGTAGAGCATGTGGAGCAGTACCTTGGCACTGATGAATTACCAAAGAATGACTTGATAACCTACCTGCAGAAGAATGCAGACTCAGCTTTCCTGCGCCACTGGAAATTAACCGGCACTAATAAAAGTATTAGGAAAAACAGAAATTGCTCCCAGCTCATAGCTGCATACAAGGTATATGTCTGCATCCAAACTTTTTTTGTTATGAATGGCTGTGTGCTTTGTTTTGCAGCTTTAAAGATTCTTGTTGAGGGAGAGCCATGGTATTTATAGGGAAGCTGAATGTTCAAAAGCCAGTTTCAAGTTCAGGTTTTGCTGCTCTTGCCTTTCTATTTTAATGTCTTCTGTTAAATGTAGTTGTGTTAAAATGCATTTGGATCATGATTTGCACCATGCAGAATTTGATTAAGTGTTAAGTTTGAACACAGTAACTGTTTTGATTTTTTTCAAATCAATTTGGAATACAGTCCTAAAGGCAGCAACACACAGAGTTTTCATTCTTAACCATTCTCTTTTTTACAGGACTTTTGTGAACATGGATCAAAATCTGGATTGAGTCAAGGGGCCATTTCTACTCTTCAAAATTCTGATATCCTTAGTTTGGCCAAGGAGCAACCCCAGGCCAAAGCTGGCAGTGGACAAAACTCCTGTGGAGTAGAAGATGTTCTGCAGTTACTTAGAATTTTGTATATAGTTGCCAGTGACCCTTACACAACACGGACTTCTCAAGAAGGTAACTTAGTTAATTGGCAGAATTTCTGAAATAAGTTTTCCTTTATTTCTTTTCATTAAAATTTCTCTTGATTATTTTCAGAAGGAGATGAGCATCCTCAGTTTAACTTTCCACCAGATGAATTCACAAGTAAAAAAATTACTACAAAGATTCTGCAACAGATTGAGGTATTACACTAATACGTTATAAGCAGTGTATTATTGTTTTTAGGACTCTATTCTCTTCCTTACCTCAACTGTTGGAAATTATTGGTTTTTTGCCATTTTTGATTTTTGAATTGTTTCATACATGTTTTATTCCTTGCATTAAACTACAGGAACCCTTGGCACTAGCAAGTGGAGCTTTGCCAGATTGGTGTGAGCAGCTAACAAGCAAGTGTCCTTTCTTAATTCCATTTGAAACAAGACAGTTGTACTTCACATGTACAGCATTTGGAGCATCAAGGTAAAAAAAACCAAAATATAAGAAGTATGATTGCTTTATTTTCATTTTTTACGTATAACAGTTTCTAAATTGCTGATTTCCAGAAGGACCTTAATCCTAATGAGACAAATTTTTCTTGCCAAATGTGAATAATTTTGGGTGATGGAAGGAAGAAGATGGAAAAACTCAGAATGACAAGGAATTTAATTTTTCAACTTCAGCTGAAGATTTGCTTGTGTACTTATAGCCAGGTTTTCCTATTGGCCAATTTGTCTGGGTTGCAGTTCATTGCATAAAGGACCACAAAATAGAAAACATTTGGAGAATCATATGAACTGGCAGCTTTTTGGAAACATGCATATTTTTATAGTTTCAGCAACTTGTGATTGTTTTGGTTCATTTATTTTTAATTCATTAATGTTTTAACAAAACAGAAAAAAATAAGAAAAATATGCTATTTTAAAAGTTACTATAAGCTGCATAATGAAACTGGAACAAGATCAGACTTTAAAACGTGTAAGGGTATCCTCTAGAGTGCTTTGTTACCTCGGAATCATTGATATTTTGATTGCAGCAGTCATAACTTTTAGAGTATGTAGACAGTGTAAACCTTTTTGCTGGTATACTTTTTTTGTAACGAGAAGGAAGAATTAGGTTTTCAGGGTTTTCTTGGCTGTTGCTACACTTTGTTTTCCAAATCAAAGTGTAGAGAGAGAGTTGCCAAAATTACTCTTTTGTCTTACATGCAGTAGAGGTGCCTCATGAGGAATGTAAAAGGAGTATGTATTTAGAAAGAAAGGAGGAATGTAAAAGAATGTATTTAGAAAGAAAGAAAAAGGGAGAGAAGAAAAGGTGTTAACTTGCAAGACATAACTTTAAATATTTTTATTGTGTAAAGATTTTAACTTCTGCAGAAAGATGGTCCATATGTTGGGGTCTTTTTAGTTTTGTTTTGGAAGAAGGTAATTTTTAGAGAAGCTGCATTTTAAAGAGAGGCCTCAGGAAACATTACATGTTATTTACTTTGTAAGTAAAGAGCTTTCTTAAGCTCTTAAAATACTGAAGTAGTTCTTGAAACTCATCTATTCTGTATGAACTCTGTGTGTGTACACTCTCTGTCTGTGTCTGTCATGGCACTTGGCTATTTTTTCAAAACAATAAACAGATGGTAGCTTTGAAGATAGTTTATTGCTGCATAGATGATAATACAAAAATTTGGAAATTTGTGTAAGTACTGCTATTAAATATAGCTATTCTTCACTGATATGGGTCTATTTGTCTATGGCTGCACTTGAACTTGGGTTCTGTGTTGCTCTAAGGAGTGTGTAAGCAAATAACTCTGCAAAACTTGGTCAGTATCAATGGGGTGATGTGCAACTGCCTCACAGTATATAATGAAAAGTGTAATATGTGTCTATAACAGTTTTGAACATCTGTGATTAAAAGTTCAACAGTAAATGCTACCTTTTGTTCTTTCCACTGTAGTGTGAAAACTATAGGAATTCACATCAAGAATAGTATATTTTCATTGGTGCTATCATCAGAATCTGGCACTTATATTAGAAATTGTTATGTTTTCTGACTTCATAAAATATGAAGCAGCCCACATTTTGGGGCATTTCAGACTGATAAATAGTTTAGTTTGGTTTATACCTAAAAAAAATTAGGAGGCAATTAATAGTTAGCAAGTCACTTTTTATTGGTGACTACTTTCAAGTTTTCATGCTGGAAGACATGGAAGTTTTAAACAACTGGTGTTTGTTTTTTTTCCAGAGCAATTGTATGGCTGCAGAACAGACGTGAAGCCACTGTGGAACGGACAAGAACCACGAGCACAGTGCGACGGGATGATCCGGGAGAATTCAGAGTTGGACGCCTCAAACATGAAAGAGTGAAAGTTCCGCGAGGTGAATCCTTGATGGAATGGGCAGAAAATGTCATGCAGATTCATGCAGACAGAAAATCTGTTCTAGAGGTAAAGCATATCTGCCTAGCAGAGCGAGGTTAGATAGCTATGTCTAATGTACTGGACAGGATATTGAATATCCTGTTCCATAACCAACGCTGAACATTTCACTAGGATTTTCTTTTACTATTAACTTTCCTTATGTTTTTCTAGGTTGAGTTTTTAGGGGAGGAAGGAACAGGTCTGGGTCCTACCTTGGAATTTTATGCATTGGTGGCAGCAGAATTTCAGAGGACAGATTTGGGAGCTTGGCTTTGTGATGATGATTTTCCAGATGATGAGTCCCGACAGGTACATTTTAATTTGTATTTTAAACTGAGTAGTTGTGTAGAAAAAAAAAGGAAAGCGAGCCAGACATCCAGGAAGAAGAACATGTGTTCGTACAGCAGCTAGTAATCATGGTCAAGAATGATCACTCTTGGTCCACAGCTTGTTTTATTAATTCTCTTTTTAACAGAGCAGTAGGGTATAAGAAGTTAGTGCAGATATCTAATTAAATCCACCTTTAACCATCTCTGCTTTTTTGTCTGTCTCTTAAATCAGGTTGATATTGGTGGTGGATTGAAACCACCTGGCTACTATGTACAGAGATCATGTGGACTGTTTACAGCACCATTCCCACAAGATAGTGATGAACTTGAAAGAATAACCAAACTCTTTCATTTCCTTGGAATTTTCTTGGCTAAATGCATTCAGGACAATAGACTTGTGGATTTACCCATTTCTAAGCCTTTTTTTAAACTCATGTGTATGGGGGACATTAAAAGTAACATGAGTAAGTTGATATATGAATCACGGGGTGACAGAGACTTGCACTGCACTGAAAGTCAGTCAGAGGCTTCTACAGAAGAAGGACATGATTCCTTGTCAGTAGGAAGTCTGGAAGAAGACTCCAAATCAGAATTTATTCTTGATCCACCAAAACCTAAGCCTCCTGCCTGGTTTAATGGAATTTTGACATGGGAAGACTTTGAGTTAGTAAACCCACATAGAGCTAGGTTTCTAAAAGAAATTAAGGACCTTGCAATTAAAAGACGTCAAATTCTAAGCAACAAAAATCTGTCAGAAGATGAAAAGAACACAAAACTGCAAGAATTAATGCTGAAGAATCCATCAGGTTCGGGGCCTCCTCTTAGCATAGAGGATTTGGGGTGAGTTTTCATGTTTATTTATAGATAGGCAAACACTCTTGTGTTAAAGAAAGAAGCCAATACATAAATTACAACTGAATTAGTAATAAAGCTTAGTTTTAAATAGCATCATTGCAAGGGGGAATCCACAGAGATGCAGCCATATTCTTTTTCTTTGGTTTGAGGATTTTCTCTCCTCACTTGCTCAGTTTCCTTATCTTAAATGTGGCTATGTTGCAGTGATATATGACTCTGGAAACATAAATACTTGTAAAAAATAACTGCTTGTAAAATAACAGCTTTAAAAAAAGGGTGATTCAGTAATTTCTTTGCTGTGATAACTTGAAATTTATCAAGGTTTTCAGAGAGCTTTTAAAGAGGACAGATTGACATCTCAGATTGTGTTCTTAGTACAGTATTTTAGTCCATGTTAAACAAAGTATGTGTTGACTTTTAGCAACTGTAAAAGACAAAGTACCTATGTAAACCCAAATCAGGATGTCATCCTCCCTAGTTTTAAATATTTCCTTTGAAACAACAGTTTTTCTACCATTAATATTATAGGTTATTGTTATAATCATATTGTGCTACAAAAATTGTGCAGTGTCAGAGTTCAGTAATTACTTACGGCCTTGGAATCATAGACTGTCCTCAACTGTAAGGAACCCCCAAGGATCAACCTGCACAGCACCACCCCCAAGAGTCACACCCTGTGCCTGAGAGCATTGTCCAAACACTTCTTGAACTCTCCCAGGCTGGCGCTGTGACCCCTTTCCTGGGGAGCCTGTGCCAGTGCCCAACCTCCCTCTGAGGAAAGAACCTTTTTCTAATATCCAACCTAAACCTCCCCTGACACAGCTTGAGGCCATTCCCTCGTGTCCTGTCACTGTCACCACAAGGAAGAGATCAGTGCCTGCCCCTCCTCTTCCCCTCATGAGGAGCTTGTAATTGCAATGAGGTCTCTCCTTTTCTCCAGGCTGAAGAGACCAAGTGCCCCCAGCCACTTGTCTGGCTTCCTCTCTAGACCCTTCCCCATCTTTGTAGCCCTTCTGTCAGTGATCTCTAATAGCTTTATATCCTCAAAGGCCTTGTGGAATTTAAGATCAAATCCTTAAGTGTGTTTGTGCAGCTCAACAATAAAGCTATTAAAAAACACTGGTTCCTAGTGCAAGGCACACTTAAAGCAATGGAGGGAAAGCAAGTCGCACTATTGAAGGGTCTAAATGCCTAATAGTTCAAATGGCTCTGTAATTGTTATTGCTGGAATTTAATGGAAATTATTTTTCTGAATTTGTGAACTAAATTTAATGGTTTGAGTAGTTTTGAAGCTAATAGCTCTAAGATATCAAATTTAGGAAATTTTCAGTGGTTATCAAATCCAAATAAATAGTGAGAATATGCATTTGCATACCATATGTTTGAAACACATATTATCTGTGTAGTCCATTACTATTTGTAGTTCTGTGCTATTGTATATACATGAACAGTGGTTCCAAGTGATCCACTCACAATGGTTTGAAATCTAGTGAGGTGCTTTTGGGTGTGATAGGTTGTAAATCTGGTGTGTTTACAAAAGCAGTAGCAAACTTGTTTTCAATTATTAACTACCTTTGTATTTTGAAGTTTAAATTTTCAGTTTTGCCCTTCATCCAAAGTATATGGGTTTACAGCTGTGGATCTCAAACCAGGTGGTGAAGATGAGGTAAGAAAATAACCTACCTTTACAATTTACCCAGCAGTTCAATTTTTATTGTCTCAACAATAACTTTAGTGAACAGTGAATTCTTAGAGTATCTATCTACTGTCTTTGCAGACTGTAACAATGGATAATGCAGAGGAGTATGTAGATCTCATGTTTGACTTCTGCATGCATACTGGTATACAGAAACAAATGGAGGCCTTCAGAGGTAATTGTAACTATAACAATGTACATGAGGCCGGGTGGAATAATGGGTGTTTAAAGCATGCTGGTTTAAAGTGGTGGCATAGAATGGCTTTCAAAAATAAACTTTTACTTAAGAATGCAATAGGTAAGATACTAATTTCAGAATACCTTTGCATTAGTTATGCTGTTTTTAATTGTGAAGATGTTCCACTTACCTTAATTAAGAAACTATTGATTCTGGTTTGACTAAAATACAACTTAAATGCTGACATTATATTATAAATATTATTTGGACTCATGTTTATGACTGTATCTTGTGTAAATTAAAGATGGCTTCAATAGAGTCTTTCCAATGGAGAAGCTGAGTTCCTTCAGCCATGAAGAGGTTCAGATGATTCTATGTGGAAATCAATCACCTTCTTGGGCAGCTGAGGATATCATCAATTACACCGAGCCCAAACTGGGATATACAAGAGATAGGTACTTTTATTCTGAGTGATTTTGAAATAGTAGCTAAAAGAAAATGTTAAGTGATACAATGTCCAGGATGTTCATTAGATGAAGATGCCAAATTGGATGAAACTGGTGGTTACTGAAGAGGAGGTGATTGTCTAAAATTGCATGAAATAACCATGTGTTACAACAGATAGATTAGAGAGTACTTGGTAGTTTTTTGATGAGAGAAGATTAAAAAATTATTCAAATACAAGTAACTGATGAAAACATAATGGCAGCTAATGCAGATAACTAAAATTAGATTTTAGAGTTTTTATTCTCATATTTGAGAGTAGTTATAATTTTTTTATGACCGTGCACAGTTGTTACTTTGCCCATATTTCTTATTCCTTTCTCTTGAGGTGTAGTTAAAAAAAGAAAGTGTACTATGCAGGGGACAAGTTATACTTACTGGTGGTTGACTATCAGAAGGTGGTCTTGATGTTTTCGGGTTTGTTTGGTTTGGCTTTCACCGCTTGCCATGTTTGGTAGCAATAACATAAAAATCACTTCTGGAACTGTGTTAGAATAAGCCTGCTGAAATGTTTGAGCTCTACTTCTCTACCCAGTCATATGCATTCAAATACAAGATACCCAAACACCACCCCAAGACAAGTAGGTACCTACAGTTTTTTGTGTAAGGATTAAAGACACTATGAGGAAATTAAAGACTACTTTTTTGGATTTAAGTATGTTTTATTCTTAATATTCAACAGGCCCTAGAATCTTACAATGTCTGCTTAAACGTGACTAAAGATTGTAATTCTACTGTGTCAAGCTAAGAGAAATAATAATGTAATTATACTGTGTCAAGCTACGAGAAATAACACTCTCTTCTAGTGTTATCAGAACTAATTGTTTTACTTTATTTTAAGCCCTGGATTCCTTCGATTTGTGAGAGTCTTGTGTGGAATGTCTTCAGATGAGAGGAAGGCTTTTCTGCAGTTCACCACTGGTTGTTCAACACTCCCACCAGGAGGGCTGGCAAACCTCCACCCCCGGCTCACTGTTGTGCGCAAGGTACGGCGTCTCCGGGCCATCCTTGGAGCCAGCTGCTTTGGCATGGCAGTGCAGGGCTTTCTAATTAACAATGATGGGTTTTATTTGGGTTATTTAATTTATGGAAGTATCCTACGGTTTCGATAATAACCTCTTGTTTCAGGTCTGCTCTCTGATACCATGTATAGATATGTAGTGTGTGTGTATATATATATATATATATAGTGTGTATATTTATAGTATATGATATTTATATGAATATATATAATATATTTAAATATCAAAGTATTAATGTACATATAAAGCAAGTATATTTATAAATTGGCCTGTAGCTTTGCTGATGCTATTGTTTCTTGACAACTGGTGTTAGGTACGCAGCAAGTGCCATGACTTAAGAGGACATTACAGCTTTTAACTTCCATGCTGAGTGCTGTGAACAACTGCAGTAAAATTCTTTTGTTTCTTCAGGTTGATGCTACAGATGCAAGTTATCCATCTGTGAATACATGTGTGCATTACCTAAAGTTGCCTGAGTATTCTTCTGAGGAGATTATGAGGGAACGTCTGCTAGCTGCTACCATGGAGAAAGGCTTCCATCTCAACTGAGCCGCTGAGCGCAGCCTGGGACATGGAAGTGTTTTTGATACTAGCGAAGCCTCTTGTGTTTGTGTGCAAAAAATACGATCTCCACGCTGTGCTCTGACGAGACCTGCCTTTTTTCACCTGTGAGGCTTTAGGAAAATGTGGAATGTTTGTTAGCTGCTAATGACAAAATAAATCCTTGTAACTACACAGCCAGCAAGAAATTGGCACAGAACACTGTGTGATGCTTCAAGGGCTTGCACAACTGGAAATTAAGGTGTTTCTGTTTGACTGTTCCAAAGAACAGATCATCAGATTTTCAGTGTTCACTGATACAAATTTCTAACAGTGTATTGTGTAAAGTTTGTCTTTTAATACCCTGTACACTACGGTTGCCATCACTGATCCCTGGCTTTAAGCTAACTGGTCAGAAACTTGCTTCCTTTAAAATTTAGACTTAATGGGCATCTCCAGCCTTTTCTTTTTTAATGGTGCCTGCACTATTGGAGTATTTTAGTGGGTTTTTGCTTATAATCATGCACAACCATTTTTTTTTCTTCTTTTTCTTTCAAGCGGGAATATATTTTGATTTCTCAAATGCCCTGCTAT
>JAYDZK010000268.1:35020978-35035578 GCA_034509185.1 Euphonia xanthogaster | reverse complement strand
TGCTGAGACCCCACTGCAGTGCTGCACCAGCTCTGGGGTGCCAGCACAGGAGGGACATGGAGCTGCTGGAGTGACTCTAGAGGAGGGCCACCCAGATGATTAGAAAGATGGAACATCTCTCCTATGAGGAAAGACTGAGAGAATTGGGATTATTCAGCCTAGAAATGAGATGATTTAGGAGTGACTTAATTGGGGCCTTCCAGTATCTGAAGAGGAGCCTTACAAGAAAGCTGGAGAGGGATGTTTTACCAGGGCATGTAATGACAGGACAAGGGAGAAATGGCTCAAAACTGAAGGAGAGCAGATGCAGATTAGATATTAGGAAAAAATTCTTTACTGTGAAGGTGGTGAGGGACTACCCCAGGTTTCTCAGAGAAGTCGTAGATGTCTCATCCCTGAAGGTGTTCAAGACCCAGGGTGGATGGAGCTCTGAGCAACCTGGTCTAGTGGAAGGTGTCCCTTCCCATGGCAAAGGGGTTGGAACTAGATGACCTTTCAAGTCTCTTGCAGTCCAAACCATTCCATGATATGCAGCAGCCTTTCTCAGCTATTGAATGGGCTAGTGGGAGTAGCTCAAGGTGTAGAGCTCTTGGTAGGAAATTGCTGAGCAGAAGCACCAGAGTTCAGAGTAGTCAGTGTACCAAATGACTCAGATAATGGGGCAACTGCATGCTCAAAGTACACTATATAGAAACACAGGGGATTCTTTTTATGTCTAATTACTAAATAGGTCAGGTCAGTCTCTAATTTGGCAAAGCTCATATACATGAACATATAGTTCAAGATTAGAACTAACTGAATACAAAAATTGTATTTCTATAAGTGCTCGCACACCTTAAGTGTCCCTTCACATTGGAATGTCATCATTGCTCTTTCATAGTATCAGTGAATTTAAGAGTGTTTTACTAACACCACAGCATTTTCTAAATTTCAGGAAGGAAACGTGGATAGTATGTGTGTGTGTGTATAGTCAGCAAATGAGGCAGAGTTACAGCATGTAGCAAGCTTTAAAATATTTTCAAACATGAAATTAATTATTTCCTGTTGTTTTTTGTTTTGTTTTTTCCTTTTTCAGTAAATAATGAGAACAAGAAAAATTACAGACTTTTTCTATGTTCTTCCTAAGTGGTAATTCATAAATAAACTAAATTACTTGACAGTACTTGATTGCAAGATGGCAACTGTATTTCAGGTGTGTAACTGAAACTCTTTGTACCAGCAGATCTGCATTAAACCAACAACAAATATAAGCATAAGAACTGCTGGAGCAGAGTCAACACACAGTGCAATTAGAAGGACTGGGAAGGAAGACTATGCTACATTCTCCTGGTTAAATTTTTACCAGTATTGTGTTTTGTTTACTTGCTATTTGTGTTTAATTGTTCAAGACTGTATTTTAGTATCTGTATTTGGGTGAGTTTAAAATCATATTTTAATTAATACCCTGCAAAACATAAGCATGAAAATACAGCAGTGTAAGGGGAGGAGTGGGAAAAGAAGTTAACAATTGGTTTCCTAAATATTCTCCTCCCACGCTTTTCCCTCCTTCCAAACATACAGAAAGTAAAACTCACTTCTTGCTTTCATGAAGCAAGATCAAACTGCAAACATAATCATATAAATAGTGCTGCTATTTGGCTCAAGACTGCTGTGACATTCAGTTGTCATTACAGTAATTTCAATATCTATTTTATTGTAACTCAAAGTGGAACCTTAAACTACTGAAGCCTGAAAGTTCCCCATGAATTTAACTTTTCATTAATTTAGTTCTCTCAAAGCAAGCTCTGTGTGTCTTACTTTAAATGGAACCAGGCTTATCTTAATGATGGAGGATTTAAATAGGTGAGCCATATGAACATTAGCTATGCTTTCAGAAAGGTGCCAAAATGGTGCTACTTACGCCAAGTGCAAAACTGGTGAACATCTGCATTGACTTGAGTGTCAGTGCTATGAAGACAGTATGAACTGGAACATACACCAAAAAGTGATAACAAATGGATTTCTGATACTGAAAAGGATACATCTAATTCACTCTGCAAGGAAAAGAGATAGACAGCCATTAGTTACAGTTTGATCTCTTAGCTCAGATGATCTCATCTCATAATCATTAAACATAACACATCCCTTCAAAGGATAAAGAAAGTCTTCAAAATAATGCTAGAAAATTTTAGAGTGATTCTGGTTTCTGTTCTGGACTGGACAATGACAAGTTCTTTCCTGCAACACTGTTTTGCTTTACATGTGTTATCTGTCTCTGTAATCAAAGCTAATGTTTTACTTTAAAAAACTCACTGAGGTCACCTACAAGTAACAATTTGAATATAGGCAGTGCCATTTGAGTGAGTGGGTGGAAAACCAGCAGCTCTAATCATGGCAGTTCCAGCCCTATATTCTCTCTTCCTCCTTCTGCAAAACCAGGATGTTAATGCCAAATTTATACAGTTCAAGTTGTTGCTGCAGATCATTTCAACAGCAAAATATAGACACTGTATAGACCCATGGTTGTGGTAGTAGCTGCATATATTAGGAAAGGCAAGGCAACTCCAAGCTTTGGACTCAGCACTTCTAAGTATTCTCCAGCCCCAGGAACACAATTCTTCATATAGTCATCATTTCCCTTCTATTTTTGGATTTACCCCAAACAGCATTACTCACTTAACCAAAATGTCTGAGTTAGAAGCCCTCGTGGTCTCTCTGCAGTCAGCAGAAGAGTTGGGGATCTTCACCAGTTGACTCGGCACACTTGAGGCATGACTCACTTTCTCGAGATACTCATTGGTCTCCACTGCCAGTAAAGGGAGCTTAGGATGACCAAATTTCTAACTTAGGTGCCCCAGTTAAATAGCTAAACTTAGACAGAATTAATCACAGCCTTAGCACTTAAGATCTTGCTGAGTTCAGTGCAGATTCCTACTAAAAGAGGGAATCTTTACTTGCTACCTAGAGAATTTAGTTTGATAATGTGGTTTTCATTCATGGTATAAACCTGGTTTTAAGGCAGACTAAAGCTGATAAGGTTTTACTGGTAAAATTGCTACTACTTCTGTGGTCTAAAGATTATCTAAACTGGACTAGTTCTAGTCTACAGGCCTCTCCTGAGTGACTGCCATTCTTCAATTAGAAGTTTTTAAAGCATCACAGAAATTGCATTTTAAGGGCCTGATCAGTTTAAGTTTTCTCAGCATTAAAAAGTAGTTGGAGACATTGGAATTCTGACCAGTATGCAGAATTCTTGGGTAGCCATATAAAAGTGAAGGGGACTCAGAATTACATCTCACAAGCAACTTTGAAAGCTTTCCCCCTAATTCAGTTAATGTTTGTTCTCATATCTGAATTTAAGCTCTGTAAACTTCATTAGATAAAAATAGAGTACGTGAGAATGTTTAAAGCTCTCAAGTCTAAAAATAATAGATGAGAAAATGTCCTTCTAAAGTGGGACATATGTTCTCTCCTTTCCCAGAGTTCTGTCTCCGTTGCCATCATCATAATTTGGGATTCTGCTAAAATTCTGCAAATCCTAAACAGTAATCTGTAAAAGTACAGATTTATACTTTCTTGCTATGTGGTTACTGCCAGAAACCCCAGCTAGAATTACAGCCCTTGTCTTAGTGCTCTGCCATTTATTGTGTTATAGGATATTAAAGCCAGAACCATCAAATGGCATGAGATTTCTTTTAGCACCCCCCTTTTAGGTTCCTCTGTCTCAAACCCCAAATGCTATGGAAAATAAAAAAAAAACCCTATGGTATGATCAACTCAGCAAATTTCCAACAGCTATCAGTGGTTGGGTTATATGTGTGGTCAAAGGATTATGTATATATACTACATTTATATGTATAAGAACTACATCTATTTTTGCTCTGCTTTAATTGAACAAAATTTGAGAGGTGGTTGGCAACTATTAGCTCAATCAGACAAATAAGATGTGACTAAATTTTATTGTGCATTCCTATGCTGCTGAGATCTAAGCCCATTCCTGGTTATCACTGCTTAGGTTGGGACTACAGTCAGCAGTTTTAAGAGAAATTCTGAGCTCAGTGCAGTCAGAGAGTGATATACTTAGTACTAGCAGTTTCCATGGGCTGGGGCGACGTCGGTTGAGATAACAGCCTAAAAGATTTGTCAAGCATCTAAACAGTGAAGGGTGCAGATGACTTTGCCAAGCACGTCCTTGAATTCACAGAGGGAGCTCTACCAAGCCTGCTACAGTACTAGAACTAGGAAAGCAGTTATAGACCCTGCATACAGATATCTTGTATGTACAGTTACCAGTGTAGAACTCTCAAGTACATGGACTACAGAGGAAATTATCCAGTCCTCTTTTCTGAGAGGGATATCCAAAACATTTCAGCAAAAGTTAACTGAAACTGTGCCAAAGTATGATTCCAGTAAATTTTTTTTTGTAACAAGATTATTACAAACCCTATATTAAATAGCAAATGTTCTAACCAGAATTACAATGCTGCATTTTCAAACTTTGTAAAAACAAGCAAGCAAAAAAAAATCTTACCACCAAAAGGGACAGTGTAATTTTAAATGAAGCCATGTCTGATGTTGAATCCTTAACAAAATTACTATCTCTATAATAGTTGTTTTATCAGATATCCACTGTTGCCTGACAACAATATGGGGAGTACAAGTACAGACTGGTTTTGAGGTTTCTTTTGCTCCATTCCTCTGATCTTGTTCAGTGAGAGTGATGTCAGTTCCCTGCTTCATGCTTACACCATCTTAATCATGAATGAAGTTCATTTGGGGAATGTATTGCTATAAAGTGCATAAGAACTGCAAAGTAAACCCTCTTTATTTCTTTTAAACTTATAAAACGCCCAAGGCTAATTTAAGAGTACATGACCCAAAGAATCCCATAAAACCCATAAACCCATGCTTTTCTAACAGAAATATTTCTGGTATTCCTAGTCTGATAATTTATAACCCATGTATACTTTTACTTCTCTGAAAAATCAGCTCATACTGCCTTTCCCTACAGTGATAGTATTTTATCAAAATTCTAAAATATGAAATATTTTTCTCCTTTGATTTAGTCTCTGAAATGACACTTCCACCAAAGTTTTGAAAGAGAAAAAATGTTTCGTAACAGATTCAGTGTCTCACTCACCACTCTGCTGAAGTATTTGTCCAAAACTTCCACAAAATTATGAATCAGTTCATAAACTGCCATCTCATTCTGAAATTAAAACCAACTGAATATTAAATCAACATCTAGAAAATGTAATAGTATTCTTTGTGTTAATTCACTTTGTGGTGAATGAAAAGCCACTAGACAACAGAGTAAGCCCTCTGCTCGGGCCATGTAAGTCACCCAGCTGAGCTGCTGAGAGCTGGGCAGTGCTCAGGGCAGAAGCTCCGGGCTGGCCACACAGAGCAGCTCTGAACAGCCAATGGATTCTCCCACCCGGGCTGCTGCCATCCCACTGCAGCCTTTGTCCCACCCCCTCCCAGCTCAGCTCTGTGGACACACACAGCTAACTAGGTTAAGCTTACCCTTGCTGAAGTCACACCAGCCAGCTGCAGCACAGAGCCAGCCTCTGCTGGGCAATTTCTGTAGCAAAGCCAAAATAATTTGTCCCAAATTGCCTGCCATGATAACCCTGACTTGAAGATACTGTGGTAGGCAGCAGCTACCTTCCACACCACCCTGTTAAGGTCTCCAACAGTAAGTGCTGAATTAATTTCTGAGAATTTCTGAATTAATTTCTGAGTTATCAGTGCAAACACTAAGGCTCCCAGGTGCAACCTGAACCTATGAAATAGCAGTACTTGTCAGCTTTCAGATACCTTTTTTTAATTTCCCTTTTTGAAAAGTAAAATAAATTGGCACCTTTATAGCTGACAGTACAGGAACTTTTTCTTTAGGACATTAAAAAGAGAGAATATTTTTACATTGACTCATTGAAATTCTCTAATTACTATTGAAAAATTCCATAGTGGATGAAGACTTGAGTTCTAGCCTGTGATAATCACTATAAATGTTCATTGCAAGAGGGTATATAATTTCTTACCTCTGTCTGGTCGATGCCAACAACTATGAAAAGAGCTGCATACTGTCGGTACACCAGCTTGAAGTCCTTATACTCAACAAAAGAGCACTAGGAAGAAGCAAAATATAGCTTCAAATATAGAGTCAAAATATAGCAGCTGCCATTTAAGCATACAACAGTAAAAAACACATTGCTGAAAGGACCTGAGCTTCCAGGTTCGTAAGACCCACAGTGAACATGGATTTGCCAAGATTCATCAATTTCAACTTGAAAAAAATTCACCACACTTTTCATCTGCCGGCAGAAAACACGCCACCACTTTTTAAATGGAGAAACTGAAACATGCAGAACTGAAGTGACTTGTTTGGTGTTATAAAGGCACCCAATTCTTTCCCACAATTTTCATTTGCAAGCCCTTTCAAAAAGAGACCTAAAAGTAATTTTCCTATTTAAAAAAGTACCAATATTTTAATGTAAAAATTAAAAATATTAGACTTCCAGGCCCAGCGGGGAATTAACATGTCTTTCCCAACGGGAGAGGGCCAGGAGATGGCGCCGTTTCACGCCGCTAGAGGAGACGCCGCCGCCTTTTCTCTCAGTGTCATTTCGCTCGGCGCCCGAAATGGCAGCGGCAGCGCCGGCAGCTCCGGCGCTGGAGCCTGCGCTCAGAAATGCCCTGGCAGGAGCAGCACGAAGACGTTCCTTTCTTTAGCCACTATCGAAGCTGCGAACTAAGGGACTTATAAGAACTGCTATTTTGATTGAGGTTTCCTAGAATGAAGTATGTGAGGAGTGCTGTGCAAGAACACACATCATTAACGAAAAGTAAAGAAGCTAACTTCATAACAGAAACCAATAAACTTCATTCACTGTCCAAGTCCCATATTTGTCCTCCAATTCAAGTCAATGTACAAAAGTTTGGTGCTTTTCTTAAAGAACCACCGTTTTAATTAAAGAGAGCAATGAAAATCTCAACTTTCATCCAAAAAATATTTCAACTTCTGTTTTCTGACTTTCTTGCAGAACACGTAAACACTTCTTTTCAATAAAGAGAAGGCCTAGAAATTTGTTTTTCCAAACTCCCCTGTGCTTTAGATAATGTTTTCATAATAATCCTCTACCCTAAGTTTAAACTTGGAGCTGTCAGTACTCTGCCCTCTACCTTCCAGCAAAACTGTAGTATCTCAGTAAAACCAGTAAAAACAGTAATAAAAATGAGTTTTTCCTGACTTTTGAGCTTCTTCAAACCAAGAAAAGGAATCTTCATGACAGTGATACACACCACTCCAAAATATCTGTAAGGCCCAGAAAAACATATTTATTCAATACAGAATAACAGTTCAACTGACTGAACTCACAACCTAGAAACTCAAACTTTTATACCGTGCATACAAATGAGATAATGCCCTGCACTAGACACTGATAGGTTTCAGAGTTATCAATAGGAAAGGTGTGAGATGTGGATGAAATAAAACCTACAAAACCTACCTCATCCTTTGAACGGGAGAGACAGTTTTTGATTACTTCAGCTTCCAGCACTGTCCGTCTATTAATTTCTACATGCTCATAATACCTGGACAGTCTTGTTTGACCTTGTTTGTTAACCATTAGAAAAAATTTTATCATTTCTTTTTTGTTGATACAGTGGCAGATTTCAATTTTGGGTGCAGGAGTCAGGAGAAGTATTTCTGGGAGTAGAAAAAAAAGAGTAGTAATATATTGGAATAAAGACTTCCTAAAAGCTATCCACCCCAGGTATGCATATATTTATGACTGAGTTTCTTGCCAAAACATACAAAAATAAAAAAGAAATCTCAAATCTTTTGCACACATCCCATGGAAAAACTCCCTTTTTTCCCCACATGACTATTAATAAACTATCTAATAAATATCAGCTTTCATATTTGAAATTTTCGCATTTCAATCAAATTAATTTTTTATAGGATTTGGGAAACTGGAGGACTAAACAATTACTTCTTCATAACCATAAATCCAGTCACCATTTTCTTCCTGCATGCTAACTGGTTAGCAAACACCAGAAATTTGCCCCATACCAAACCACACTAATACAGTTCCTAAGAGCAAAACTGGCCCATAAGCACTTTTTCCTCCCCGACTTGTATTTAACAATTACATTCATACCATTGCCATATCAAATTGAATGGAGAGATGAGAAAGGGAAATGCATGGGCCACAACATACGATCATTTCTTTAATGCAGAATGAGAGACTCCTAAAGATTTGGGTATCTGCAGTATCAATATATAGCCTGAGCTGGACTAGGAGCTATTGAAATCTGTCTTCTCCTGTCTGATTTCCCACCCTGATGTAAAAGGTAAATTCTGCACTTAATGAAAACTAGGTGTGGATCTTCAATAGCTAAAGAGAAATTGGTTCACAATAATTACTCAAAAGAGCTTTATCTCAATATAAATAAATATTGATCCACCCAACACCAATGAAATATAGCTGTAAAATATAAATATACCACATGCAACATACAATGAAAAAGAGCATTAAAAAGAGCACAGCATATGTCAGAATCTGCTTGCTAAACAATTGACATCTCTGAAGTTTTGAAAAGCATGAAAATAGAGTAAGCTGCAAATGTAATTTTTTGAAATAGAAGATCTGGGTTATTTTCTTTAATGCCTGAGAACAATCACTGTAATGTTTTCCATCTGACTTTCTATTTGCATCCCAGATTTATTGGCCCAAATAATCTTGAGGTTTGTGCACTGGAAACACAACAACTACTGCAAAAATTATTCCTTTTTTTTCAGTTCTGAAGAGTTGGTCCTTACCTTGTGCATCTTATGTCTCACAGCTTCTGTGACAAAGTTTAAAGAGAAAAAACCTATCACGAATCCACAATCTACATACAGTGTAGCTCTTTCAGTAAGAACAGTGTATCTTAATACAAAAAAACAACAGGAGAGAAAATACAAGGCCAGATCCATAGGTGCTGCATCATATTACTAGCAACTTTGGCTATACACCATCCATGGGTGACAAATCTTTCATGACAGTGATGCAACAAGTCCCAATGTATTGCGCTGACATTAATTATTGCTTACTTCTGATTCACAGTGGTCACTCTTTTCTGAAAAGCCATCTCTTTACCATCACAAGGAATTTTTTTTCCCTCAGTGTACTGTGGTTTACTCTATTTACAAAGAAGTTTAGATTTCCATATGTAATTTCAAATGTATTTTTACTAATTTGACTTGATACTGAGAATTCATTCTTAGTTGAGTGACACATAGTTCAGGATCAGTCCTCAAGATAACACAATCTATTTGGAGTCATGACAGTCTCAGAGCTTTCCCACCTCCTCCAGGCAGGTGAAACCTCTCCAGGAACGCACTCCTGCTGCGTCGCTCCGACAGCAGAGTCGCGGATGCTGGTCGCTGCTGCTGCCGCGGTGCACGTGGCTGGTGCACTGAATCAGCACAGTTTGGCTCTGAGAAAGAATGAACCAGGTCATTAAGATAAAGATAAAAGAAGGGCCCAGATAGAAATGTATGATGGGATCTTCACTGTTGGAGGCAAGTAGACTGACATTGATGACTAAATGGGAGACTACCATCTACAATCTTTGCTGTGCTTAGTAGTATGGCTCTTCCCCCACCCCCCCCCCCATTCTATTTTGAAGTTAGAGTTGCAGTAAGATGTCTTAATATTTTAAAGCATAAAGTTGAAATACTAAGATGATGTAGTCAGTTTTTGATAAAAACCTTCCAAGAAGGACAAGAATGAACAACTCCTTCCAGGTCAGAACAAAGCCCCCTAGCAAGAGCCAACCTCATGACAGAAGGAACCTGAAACTTTAAAGATGCTTAAGAAGGAGCTGTGGCATGAAAGAGAAAAAATCTAAGAAATGCTGCCCATAGTTTTAAACAAGCTCAGACACTAGAGACTAACTGAAAAAGACGTCTGTCCATGCTAAACAGATAATAACAATGGCATAGACAGCTTTTCTTTTTTCATCTGAGTTTCACACTTCATCTTTGTGTTCAGCACTGCTGAAAAAAGAATTAATGGTTCTCTGTTTTGAGCCAAGATATTTAAATAATTTAGTCATAAATGGTACTAAGGGCTTGAGAAAAGGAGGACAGGGAGAACAGTACAACTACCCCAGGACACTGACGGAGCTGTTGTACTTTTGAGTTACTCTTAAGCAACACATAACAGTGAAACATATGACAAATTCATACGTATGATCCTATTGCAGGATTGGCCCCTAATCCTAATTATTCCTTTATTAACCTAATATTTGTACATGGTTAATCCCTTTCTGATGTTATGACTATTTTATCTGCATGTATCGTTATGAATGGCCTGGATTGTTTTACAGATGAAAATATTAAGACCAGATTGGTATTTTAAGAATCTGCACAAATGCTCTTACCAGAACAGATTAAAAGAAGAAAAAAACTAATAAGGTTGTAATAGAGGTAGAACCATAGCAGCACTCAAAAGTGTTATCTGTAATTTATGAGACAATTATTATTCATAGGATTGGAAAACATAATCAACAACTTTTGAATCTGTAGAAAAGAGGTCCACTCCTTCTGTAGCCATTTCTGTATTTTCCCACCAGCCTCAAAGATAGGCTTCAAGATTTTAACCAGAAATTTTGTTCATATAAATGGCAGCACAAGCACGCAGTTTTGTGCAGAAAAAGAGGAATAAACTAACAAGTTCAAATAATAACTTCATAAAAATTTACAAAAAAGTATGCAAGCATAGTTGACTTTGAGAATAATGCTAGTGTTAAAAACATCTTAAGGGTTTTTTTAATTTCCTTTAGAACTCATTCTGAAATAAACCACTTGTAGTAGTAAAAGCATCTGCTTGTACAATTGAGGCAAAAAGAAATGACTGAGTTTTGTTTCTAACAAAGAAAATTTATTTATTCTCTTTTCATCTTGGCTTTCAGATACAGAAAACATGTTAAAATTAGTTTTGCATATATAGGATGTACAGAAACCAGTGAAGTATAATAAACAAACAAAAAGCATATCTGTGTATGTTGATGGGTAAAGAAACCCCATTTCATCAACTTCTTTGTATTTGAGAAGCTACCTTTTATGATCAATAATCAGTACTCTACTTAAAAAGCCAGCTACCTTTCCTCTGGTACAAGTCTTACATGCTTTTCTGAGCATTCTCACGCACATCTGCGTGTACCCACACACACACACACAGAGATTACGATGCTGTTATGCATGCAGAATCAAATGGTTCAAGGGAATTGGTGACAAGATGCAAGCCTTTCATATCTCTGCCATTATTTTGCTCATTTTAGTAATGAAAAGACATTGCTATCTGAAGGCTGTTTGTCAGAAATGAATAGGCTCTCTCATTCCAGGTCACTGGACAACTATCTGCATCACAAATGCACTTAGAAACCAAGGACTGGAAGAGACTATCGAGATCCTGATGGACTGTCAAGTCCAACTCTCTCCATCCCAGTCAGGCATGCATTAGAAATTTTGTCCAGAACAGCCTATGGTATATGCTTCCTTGCATGGCCTGCATACCCAATCTACAAAACACCAATGGAACTCTATCACAGAATGAAGACTCCCTACAAACAAAAACTTCAGAAGGTGTCGCTTGGGGAAGATGTAACAAGTCTGGAAACTGCAAACTTTCCTTCAAAAGAGATTACCTTCTGGAGTGACTAAGTAGCACTCTCCTTTACTTCCCTTACAAAATACATCTTCTGTAAGGATAATTTGGCATGCATGCAGATGACATACAGTTTTTCTACTGAGATTTAAATATGAGCTGTTACAGTGTGTTAGATCTCACCCTCATTAAAGTATCTCTTGCAGATAAGTATCTATGAGAGAAAATTCATATCATGATTGGCCTGTGTGACTCACACTGCCAGCCTGACATGGTTCAGGAGCTGCTTCCAGGACATGTCAGCTCTGCAGGCTGCATAACCACATGAGACACCTCGAAGTAACTTGTCCCTGTTTGAGTGACATTCCTTTTCAGATAACAGCTGAGACCTCACAGAGAGGCAAAGCCTGCAATACCTGTTCTGCAGATAAAAAGATCTTAACTCTCCCATGAGGCCAACCCAGCTGATTCTACATGCAATAATATAAAGCATATTTTAAATATAATTTTAATTATTCCTCTGGTATAGATACAAGCACTGAATTTAGTTTGTCACAGACTTCACCATTATTATTATTATTCACCAATATTTATACATAATCTGACACATAAATTATAAAAAAAAGAAACACAACCTAAGTTTGAATTGTACTTGCAGTGCAACTGCAATTCAAATTAGATATGTGTCTCTCAAATGAAAACCATTCCAGTCAATGTCTACAGATTTAGAAGTATTTGAGTTATTTCAGGCTAAGAAAGGTTTGCAACATTCTACGGCTCTTAGCTAGAATGTAAGAGATAAAATCTCACAAAGAAGAAATGGCATGACTACACATTTTCAGAACTGCTCCACCAAGAATGAAAAATAAATGTTAGCTAGAACTATAGGCAAATAATGTACTTCCCTGTCCAACTCTAAACAAGTCGATTTTCTGGATGCAGAGATCTAATGGCACTCCATGTGTGTGAGAAATGTAGAATCATAGAATATTCTGAGTTAGAAGGGACCGACAAAGATCATTGAGTCCAGGTCCTGGCCCTGCACAGAAAATCCCGAGTCACATCCTGTGCCCGAGAGTATTGTCCAAAAGCTTCTTGAACTCTGTCACTCACCCAGTTTAGCACTGTGACCACTGCCCAGAGGAGCCTGTTCTGGTGCCCAACCAGCCTCTGAGTGAAGAACCTTTCCCTGATATCCCACCTAAGCCTCCCCGGGCACAGCTTCAGGCCACTCTCTCGGGTCCCTCAGGTCCTGTCACTGGGCACCAGAGAGATCAGCGCCTGCCCCTCCTCTTCCCCTCACAAGGAAATTGTTGACTGCAATGAGGTGTCCCCTCAGACTCCTCCGAGCTGAACAGCTCAGCTGCTACACATATGCCTTCCCCTCCATGCCCTTCACCACATATAAAACAAAATGGGTTAAACTGGAATTAAAGTACTAATGAAAATTTTTAAATGGTTAAATGATAGAGGCACGAAGCACAAGGAGGTGTAGCAAAAGGAACAAGTATTTTATATATTTTGTTTATTGAGCTTCCCATAGTTTTATTGCACAAAACCATGTAGCAAATGAAGACCACACATATAATCAGAACCCTTGGTCTTCCTACTTTTGTTCTGTCAGTGGACAAGGCTTTAACAAAACCACGTACTATTTTAGATTTACCAATAAAAGAAATTTTTGCAGTCTAGTTTATTACTGTGCCCATAACAATTCATCAGAAAGATGAAACAAGTTTGTCTGTGCAGCTTTAAAATAAAACACTCTGTTCAATTTCAGGACAGGGATTTTTTTAAAAAGCAACCTTAGTATCTAGGGAAGTCAAGAGAGGAAGGAAAGAATAAAAACGTTTTCCTTTGCTGTTGTCAAAATGCTGGCTGAATATAGTAACGGAATTAAACCGCAATAACTCCCCTATACTCAGGAATGAGGAATGTCCTGAACAATTCCAGCTAAACAAAAGGTTAAACTAGTTATGAGCTAAGTCTCAGTTTTTAAAAATTATTAGGTAACTGTCAGTAGACAATAAAAAGAAATCAGCTGAGGTGGAAAGGAGCTGGATTTAGATTGCCTAATCAGTATGGAATCAGGAAGAATGGACAATGGCATTTTAGTAGGAAATGATTTAATGGAGAAGAAAGGAAGGACTGGATGAACTAACTGAAGCATCAGGAGAGACTGGTAAAGGAAACACCAGGACTGAGACAAACAGTATTTTTTCCAGTAATTAACAGAATTCCAGGTCTGTCAGAATTGACCTTTTGTAGGAAACTACCCATGTAGTCAATGAGTACAGCATGTAAAAATTTTGAAGAGAGGCAAAACCAAAGACCTACCTTACTTAAAAGAGGTGACCTATGGATCATTTGAAATAGGATGTGACAATAATTTTTAAGTATTACATTTCAGAGTAGTATTTTGCAATTGAGGCAATTTCACCATATTCAAACTACAGCCTCCAATACTGCATTGCTATCACTGATAAAACTGAGCCAGATAAAATAGACCAGTAATTTCTTGCAAAACCATCCTCACGTGGAAGAGTTTTGAACAGAGAACATGGTGCACTCTTCTTCCCCAAGGGGGGGAATACATTACACACATCACAACCGAGGTATCATGAAGATGACCAAAGATTAGCCAACTTCCAGAAACATACCATAAATTTAATGTATCTATTCTAAACCACCTCCTTGCAGGGCAAACTCAGCGCACCATTAAACCGCGCAGAGTCTCAAAAACTGAAGTGCTGGGCCCGCTCTGCGCTGGCTGCGTGTCGCTTTAGGACGCAGGCCCCGGCCTGGCCGCATTCCCGCCGACTCTTCCAGGCGCTCGGCACTCCCGAGTGGCGGGGCGAACCGAGCCTCGCCGCCACTTCCGACTGTCACCCGGGGCAGAGGGGAACCGCCCGGCCGGGCCCCGCGCCGCCAGCCCCGACACCGCCCGGCCCAGGGCCGGCC
>JAYDZK010000268.1:34986154-35019945 GCA_034509185.1 Euphonia xanthogaster | reverse complement strand
CGCGGCGCTGGGCTGTGACCCTCCTCCCCCTTCTCCTCGCCGGCGGGGCGAGCTGCGCTGCGCCTTGACAGCTGCGGTCGGCTCCCGCAGCACAATGACTCCGGGGCTCCTCGGCCCCGTGCGGGTTACCGACAGCAAGAGCCTCCGGGTCTGGGAGGGAGGACTGATGCCTCCCTGCAGCTCAGCGAGCTCTGGCTTTGGAGGGAAAAGAGGGAGTGAGGAGGCTGCCCTGCCTCCCGAGCAAGGGCAGGACGAGGAAAAAGAGTTCAGGTAAATCGTAAGTTAAAGACTTAGCTAGGCATGCAATTAGAGACGGGTCGAATCTGTTCTCTCTTTCTTTGGGACTCGCTTCTTTGGAGATTTCATATGGGAGAAGAGCGAGGAATCGATAAAGTCTGCGGTGTGGTCATTTTACTATACACGAAAATACCAGCTTCGTCTCGGGAACGGAAATTGAATAACTTCAGGATAGAGAGCAAGTGTTGGAGTTGCAATATACATTTCTTGCCACTAATGTTTGCTTTTAGTAATAGGTTAATTTACCAATTATTTTTGCAAGTAAAAAAAATCATGCTTAGAGTGTTACCGGTTTATGAACAGATTGCGAAATCCACTGAATGTGAGGTATCCACACAGGAGCCATTATCTTTTTATAGGACAGAAATGTACATAATAAAAATGTAAAAAAATATTAGGAGACTTCATTGCTTCCAAAAAAATTTTTTGTGATTTTTGTACTGAGTGAATGTGTATGGTCTTGAAGTAGCATTCCGTCAAATTGCACTGCAACAGCAGCCGGCATTTGCAAGGCATTTACTTTCAAATTTCAGAACCAAGAAGTATGCCTGAGCCTGGGCAATTCTTTAGGAACTTCTTGGCTCTATAATAAGCATGTATTTTGCACTATTTTTGTTACAACTATAATTAAGAAAGAATTAAAACCCAAAACCACCAAGGGAAACAATTGAAGAGGTTTTACTGTTTCTTTCACTTACTGTAAGTCTTAACCATTTTAAACCTCGTGGAATGGCTGGATTTAAAAGCCATGGTGAACATGGGTGGGTGGGTTATTTTAGTGGAGAGCAATTGGCTGTTTCTCCTGTTTTCTCTAGCATCTTAGTGATATAGCATTATGTTTATAAATTAGTTACTTCGTGTTATTCATTACCAGGTAAAACCACCTTGAAATATTTGTTTTAGGTATGGGCTTGTTACTTTAAAACGAGGTACTGCTGTATCCTAACATGAAGAGTACTCCGAGGACTTGAAAAGTTGTGTCTGACTGATTAAGTGCTTCTCTGAACTCACATGGCCTCTAGACTCACTGATGCACTCTTAGCCAACACTGCTGCTTTTTGGTTGTGGTGGCTGTTTGTTGTCCATGGCCGTATCATTTCTTTGGCATGTCTGTGGGGGTACAGTAGCAGTTCTGACCCTGATTGTGTATGTGTTGAATGACATACGTGTGCAAATGCCATGGGACTGAGGCAGCAGAGTTGCTGCACAGTGCTTATGCACAAGGGTGTTTTGGTTGGTTTTTTTGTAACTTTGGAAGCCCGGGGTAGAAGGGGGGGAGGACATTGCCCTTGGATTTTAGGTATTACACTCTACAATAGTGAAATGTGTTATGAATATTTTTTGGAGATAGATGTTTACTAGGTCTGTGGGGTTTTTTGTTTGTTTTGCAACTTAATTTGTTGCCTGTTTTGTGGCCAGTAAAACTAATAGTTTGGATCTCAAACAGTTTTGTCCCTTGAAGCTAATGAGAAGGTTAATCATATGTCAAGTGTGAGTTTTTTGATGGTTGAGGCCTCCTGGGTTGGAAGGAAAACAGGAATTCCATAGCTTGGCAGTAGATAATTTATGTGGAAGTAGGTATTGGGTGATTTAGCTGCAACTCTCCTGATGCAGGTAATTTCATCCTTATTTCTTCGTTCTCTCAAGGTGACAGTAAACTCTACAGACAATGCTTCTCAGTGCTGGCCATTGCAAGTTCTTTATAACTTTGCTAATAATGCTTTATAAAAAGCATGTGAAAAACCAAATGACTTAGCAATATGTGTGATTTTATTCATGTGTTCTGAATAGAAGAATTTATTATTCCAAAGAAGAAGAAGATACTTTCTTATCTGTGTATGAATTAATGGGCCTCCTGTGTGGTTTATCGATGCACTCCCTTTCTTTACCTGTGTAGTTCAAGTGACTGGAGGAATTGGCACCCCTAGTAGGAGTGCTCTTTGCATAGAGGGGTGATGGTGAAGGATGATAGGATCTGCAGTAACAGTTTATTCTTTCTGGGTTCTTGTAATGACTTTTTTGTGTAGTTGTTGTTCCACCTATGGGACACAGTTTTATGAATAAAGCGCATGTTACTTTGTTGGGTTGGGGTTCATGCCATGGCTGTGATGACTTGAGACAGAGGGTCTCAAGCCTTTTGGATCTGAAGTCTTGTACTGGTAGACTTAGATCTACATTTACTTCAGATTTTGAATCTAAAATGTTAATACTTTTATGCTATCTTTCCAACTCCTCAGGTGCATGCCGTTCTGCTTGTATGCAGAAGTGAAGCAGCATAATCATTAGACAAATCTGTGTGTGCAAACCAGTATCAAGTACAGAAATGTCAAATATCAGGAGTGCAGTACTTGAAACATAGTGCAGGTTTTTCCTTTCACTTGTAATACTGGCTGCTGCAGTGACTTCAGGCTTTCACTGGTTGCTGTGTTGAAAATAAGCTGTCTGGTCTTGCGTAGTGTCTTGTTTGCTGCAAGTAATGGACACAATCTGTTCACTATTTAGTGAACTAATAGATTTTCACTGTAGCAATGTAACTTTGATCTGCCAGTCTAATGACCTTGATGTTGGTCAATAATAACCAGCTGTTATGCCAAGATAAGTGGTCTTTTATAAGACATGTATGCCCTTTAGAGGAGTTACAGCAAGTCCATATTGAATATTATGTATTAGTTAGAAATAACCAGTTGTTCAAGGTGGTAAGTGGCTCTATAGTCTCCTAAAAGAAAAAGAGACTTGGATGGGAAAATACTGTAGAGATGCACAGAAACTCTTAAGGAGGATAAAGTTGTGTCAAAAAAGGAGTAGCATAGGAAAGCTTGTAACTTTGGGAGATCCACAATTGAGTGATCCACTTTCTTCAGGGGCTTGCCGGCTGATAATGCTTGTCTGGAATAGAAGTCTCAATTGTGCAGTTCATTCAGGTTTTCTGAACTAGATGAAAACCAGATTGAATATTCTCTGATGCTTCAGAATCAAGCAAGAATATGTTGAGAGAGAATTCCCAGTAGATGCTGCTTCCAAATTCTTTAATTAATAGGAAGAATAATTAAGAAACATAAACACTCAGAACAAAATATATGCAATTTTGGTTTACACATTATACAGCCTCTCAAGTAACTTAGGTGTGCATAAAGATTACTATGACTGTTAATACATTTTTCTATCCTATAAAATGACATCTTTGGTGGTGCACCACTGAAGCTCCTAGTTTATCCTATTTTACACATGCTTTCCCCCCAAAATATTTAGAGATGTTTTGCAAGAATATTTTCTAATATTCTTTATTTAGGTGTTTAAAAATCCCAAACCACCAAAACCTACAGATTTCAGATTTTACTTGCTTGCCTCCCCACTTCCCTTTCTGCTGGGGATGACGGAGCAGACTCATTGAAGGAATTTTATACAACATGTTCTTTAAAAAATGAAGAAATGTATCTTCAGATAACATATGTAAAAGTGTTGATATAGTGATCAGAATGAGATCATGTTCAGAGTGTGTATATACAGTCATGCTGTACTTCAGCATTTCCAAAGTATAGCAACAATCAGTAGCTGAAATACTTACCTGTATGTTCCTTGGCTTAGTTTGTTACAGGTTTGAAGGAGGATGGGGGTAATGTTGGGAATGTTTCTCTCTTAAACTTGGAGGAACAATTAATTCTTTTCATAATAGGCTTGGCCTTGCTTTTGGCTTGCAAATAATTTCTTTTGATGATAGATTGCAAGTAGAAGTGGTTATGAGGGTTATAGAATGGTTGTTAGTTTGTTTGCCACAATCTGTTTCTCAGCAGCTAGGGGACATACAATAAAAATAAGTATTTTAAAAAAACCTGCTGGCTTTTCAGGAATTAGTGGCATTTTGCGCAGGGGACTCTTGTAAATGCTAATGTTTTCTTGGATCAGAAAGTGTTCGGATAAGTTCGTGGCAGAAAATTTCCTGTGGATGTCTAAAAGATACTGTCTTTTTGATTTACAACTGTTCTGAGATTTGAAATGTTTTGTGAGGTTTATTCTTTTGTTTTTATGCTAGTCCCGTGGAACTGTGTGTTAGCCCGTGGTTACAAGTGGCATATGAGGTTGGAGGTCTATTGGTCTAACTAGGCAAGCTGTTATATTCTCTTGACCAATAAGGTAGCTTTGAAATGGAGTCATATAACAGTTTGAGCTTGAAGGAGCGTTAAAGATCATATGGTTCTAACTTCTCTGCCATGGGCAGGAAAATGCTTTGATTTGATTGTTTGACAATATGTTTAGTGCTGTTTTGATGCTGTTTCATTACTGTTTTTCTTTAAAAAAACAGTAATGAAACACTTTAAAAAAAACAAACCCTGATTGATATCAGGGCATTAATTGTGATATAATAAGCAAAGTTAAGGCAGGAAATTCAGATGCTGCTGTTGTGAAGTGCAGTCTTTTAACCACATGATTGTTTATCAATTGCTTTCTAGATAGTTGGAATATGATAAATTATTAAACTGCTATTTCATTGGATCTTACAGGTGAATCTCCATATTTATTATGAAATTAGCTTAACTAAATCTAAAGCAATCCTTAAAAAAACCCCAAGGGATACTTGATCAACACTGACTGAAAACAAAATTAAGTAGGTAGTAAGAAGTTGGTCAGCGTTCTTAATTGTGATAGTTGTAAATGCCACGAGGAGTGTGGATAATGCATGTATCAGAACTGTCTAACTCCTGTTTGTGCAAACTGTTCAGGTGCTTGCTGTAGCGGGGTGCAGAAGTACATCATCGTCCAAATAACTAATGTTTATTCACATGATAAAACATTTGAGTATTTAATACCTTTTTTTATAATGACAATTTTTTTCTGTATAAAATAGCATACTTATAAGAAGTTAAAACCCAGAAACTTCTGTTCATTAATCATTTTTCTAAGGTAATGGTGAAAACAGCTACGTATTTTATGGAGTTCAGTTCCTTTTAAGCTTAAAGCACTGAATTGAGAGTTCTGTGTATATTGGGTAGAGGGCAATTAGACGTAATCAAGGGTTTCCCTACTGTGGCTTTCATAGCTGTTTAGTCAACTGCATAAACAGGCACCCAGTTTCTTGGTAAAGCTTCAGGTGCCTGTTCCCAGAAGGTTGGAAGTCTGTTCTTCTGTGTTTCTGGGTAAATACTGTCTTTCTTCATAGGTTTCTTGGCAAGACTTCCAAATTAAAGTGTGCAGAGATGCTTCCTTTTTGTATATGAATAACCTTATTCTTCCAATTTTATTTTTGATTTAGATCTTTAACATTTCTGTAAAATTTGCTTAGAGTATTCACCTCATGGAGGCAAAACAATAAAAGAGTGCAGGACATGGAATTACATTAAGCTCCATGTAAAAACAGGAACAGGAAATACCTGGATAACTCGGAGGTTTATGTACGGGATACTGCTCAGTGTAGTAGTTGTGTAACTTTTTCTGGAATATTGTTTCTAAATAATTCCCTTCTAGCAACACTTGGTATAAAAGTGTTTTCTATTGTATAAGAATTGCCTTTTCATAAATGATTATTTGTAATAATAATACTCTTACTTAGAATCAGTGCACAGAACTGATTTTATAACAGTTTATAACTGTTACTCTGGTGAGGTTTTCTTTTAGGCACAGTGTAGAAGTGTGTGGCAGATAAGTTATGTAACACTTCCTGGTGAAGAATTCTTTTTTTAAACACCGGGCATGCATTTTACTTCTTAGTTTCATTGCAATTACACCTATGCATATTTAATAGCTCTTTGAAAAATCTCATTTCAGAGAATTTTTTGTGAGGATTGACGTATCTGTGGGTATAATTATTTGTTTCATGCTGAAAGTAGGTTTTGAGGTAGTGGTGGGTGTTCTTGATCCTTCTTGTCATTTAAGAAATTAGGAGAAAGTGATAATGGATTTATTTTTTCCTAACTGATGAAGAGAGTGGCTAGGGAAGTTGGATCCTTGAGTGATCTAACTTGCAAGAGCTTTGTTTGCCTATCCGATGATGGTTAATTCTTGTCACTCAGACTGTTCTTGAATTATTCTAAGCCGTGCTCAACAGGATACTTAGTTTAATGATATCTTCTGCCTTTATCAGTGCAACTCCAACAGGTATTATGAGCCAGTTATGAAGCTGGCTGTTCATCAGGACCAGTCCTGAAGGTACAGCAATAAATTTAAGCAGTTTGTAGGTTTTTCTACAATATCTTCTACAGTATCCACTATAGTATCTTTATAGAAATGTCTGATTAGAGGTAGCCTGCTGTTGGCAATTAAAGGTAAAAATCTGTTTTTGTGATTCCAGAACAAATTCCACTTGATGAGAGATGTAGTGCATTCCTAGGTTTATTTGAAGATACTGTGTATGCAAAAATCCTGCATGTATTGGCTGTAACATTCTGAAAAAAACATGCTTCTCTGAATGATAATTGAAATGATCCTGAAATAGAGAACGACTTTCAGTAAGTCCAGGTGCCTGAAGGTCTTTCTGATTATATGTATATTTAAATGGGTTGATTGCTCTAAAATTTCTTCCAGTTGTTCACCTTGTTTTCTTTTCACTCAAAATACGGTCATTCCTTAACTGCTACCAAATTTGAGGTTGATGATCCTATAGTACTTCTCCTAGAAGAAAAAAACCCAAAGAAAGTGCCTTGACTTTATGCCAGTGACCACTATAAGAAGCTGGAGAATGCTTGACTCCAGTATTTAACTTGAAACTGTGGTGGTTTGCATTCCTTGAGGATGAGACCCCAGGGTGCTGGAACAGAATCCTGCTGTATGCCTTGAGACCCTGGGAAAAGAAAAGATCTTGCTTTGGCAAGCAGAAGTCTCAGAAGAAGGTTTAAGCCGAGCATTTAAACAGGTTTACGAATTTTATAACACCTATTCTGTTTCATATCTTCAGCAAGGCTAGTACAGTTGTATTGCTAGAGGGCAGGACGACTGTCTCTGTTAACTCCCTGGTGAAGTGGTGTAAATTAGACAGTGCTGGTGATGTTCTGTGCCAGGAAGCCAGATTAACATTTAGGAGGTGCAAAATACCTGCTGCTTGTCAACTTTCTGTCATGCCTCACTGAAAATACTGCCTTATACGCTTTTAACTGTCTTACTCTTCTATAACTTTAATTCCATTAACTTGATTATATTAAATTTTGTTATTGTCGTTGTTGCCATTGCCTTAATGCAAAGGTCTGAACATTCTGTAAGATTCTATTATTTTATATATATATATGTATATATATTTTTATATGTATGGCTTCTTACATTCAAAGACTTTATTAGTTCTTGGTCCCTTAGGAATGTGTGCTACTGACCTGCACCTGATGAACAGTAGAACAGCCTAAGTCAGTTAGATAACTGTGTTCACAGTCTGCTGCAGATTATGCTTTTGTCTTTATTCCTAAATAACAAATAGGTATTCCTGATTTTGGAGAGGAAGGGTACCTTCTTGAGGATGTTTGCCACACTGCAATTCCTGCCTTTTCTTTCCAACTCTATAGTGACCATAAGAACCTGCTGTACAGCCAAGTGTACAACTTCACTCTTATTTATGTGCTCTTGTACTACAAATATTAGTAAAGAGAATTAGCTTGATATTCTGATTTCTATTTAGTATTAACTATCTAATGAAGCTCCAAATGGGGCACTTTGTCAAAAGTAGCTTCATGTTATTGGAATAATATACCAATATAGTGGTGTTAACGGTAAAGATACTTTTAATTTAACTTAAATTTGAATACTGTCTTTTGGTGTGTGTGTGTGTATCTATATTTATAGATATAATTAGTCTTATTGGTTGTAGCTGTCACATTATTGGAAAGAAATTTCTTTTACTAGCAAAATATATTGCCAAAAATGTCAAGCGGTTTAAAAGACTTCGTGTGAATCCTTTTAGGTCGTGATGGTCCAAAGTGTGTAACTACTTTTGGGTTTTGTTTCAAAGATGTTATTTGCAAGATTCATGCATTTAGGAGGAATACAGAAAATAGAGATAATAATGACAGAATGAGCAACTGCAGCTGAAGATGAACTAGTGCTGAAATAGTCATGCTGAGTTGTTTCTTCCACGACTTCTGTGAATTTCCTGCTAAAAGAAATTAATAAAGCCCTGAATGATCCTTGGCTTTACAAGTGCTATAGGGGAGTTACAAATACAGAAATTGGGAAGTGGTTTCTGTCTTGTGATCTGTGCAGATCTGGCAGAATCAACATTGTAATAGAATGTCTCATTGTTTAGTAACAGTTTTGAAAAGAATGCTGAAAATTTGACATAAAAGCAGTTTGAGGTCTGGAAATAACATCTTGAAGACTGATCCATTTAGAATTCAGTCTTCTTGCTAAATCAGAAAGCAGTCTGAGAAGTAGCCTTATTAGGTACCTCACTGGGTTTTAGACTTACTCAGGGGTCTTTTTAATTTACAGTAGAAAATAGTTCATTTAAGGGGTATGACACAGCAGACTGGAACTTCACCTTAAAAAAAAAAAAATCCCAGTGAGAGTGTGATAGATATGTGTGAATCTGGGTAACTGCTTTTTGCTTTTGTTTCTTCTGATCTTTGTGTGGGTATTTTTTGTTTTGAATTTTTGGTTTTTTTTTTTGTTTTGTTTTTGGGTTTGTTTTTTTTTTTTTTTGTTTGTTTGTTTGTTTTTTTGGAGTTCTTGTATTTTGTTTTGGTAGAACAGCCAGAGAAATAATCAGGCGACAAGTGTAAAACACACTGACGTAATTTTTATACAATGAAAATTTATGAATCCTTTCTGCATGGAGACACAGAGGAGATTGCAATGGATTCACAAGAAACTATCTGTTGCTCTGTAGTCTAATCTACTGCTATTGAGTTTGTATGTTCTTCCCATACTTTTTCTTAAGGCATTGGACTTAAATGAAGATCTGGACTCTTGGAACTGAGGGAACTAAGGGGTTTCTTGGTTAAATGAGAAGGAAGCCAGTGCTATCTCCACTGTAATAGGTGAATGTAGTTAACATAGCTAATGTCTACTAAGACAGGCAATGACCTTTTTGTTTAATAACTAAAGCAGAGACCTCAACAGGTTATGGATAGCAAGTATCAAAGTACATGTAGTTTGATAGTTTGTTGCTGGATTGTTGAATATGCCTGTCCAGGGCAGGAAGCTGTTCTTGAAAAATTAAAGGTAGAAGAAAATGTACGAGATCCATTGTGGTGCAAATTCTAACACTCAACAATTGCAAAGTAATCCTGACTTTTCTTGAAGAATTTTCCTTACAGTTGTTCTGGTTTCATTGCACTTCAGTCTGTTTTTTGCAATCGAATTGTGCTGTAAGTTGGCATCATTCCATAGCATTATGTGAAAGCTGCAGACCTATTTTGAGCACCCTTATTATTTGTATTTCAGTCATATAGAGAAAAGATAAAAGCATATTCAACAGTTTCTTTTGAATCTCTGATTATTTTTGCATGGTTAAATATGAGACTTTGGGTCTGGACAGACAACTACTTCAGAGACTTCAAAGTGAAGTGAAATTTCTTTAGACATTATTTTAGCATTACTTTATGTAGAACATGTCATTAATAAATGACATCAATGATGATGCTAAATGTTTTCAGAATACATGCTGCACGCTGGTGACACAGCCTGTGATGGCCAAGAGTATTTCTCAAGTGTTGGAAACACTATGTAATCTGTGGTTACAGGGTGTTTTGCCGTTAGTTGTCAAACCTGGTGACTCGACTCATACTTGTCCACAAGCTTGTCTGTGTCTGTTTTCATTAGTTTTTCTGCAGGGAAGGTGCTACTCACAAGCTTTGCATCTCTTAAGCAGTTCATACTGGAATAATGTACAGAATGTTTAAAAATAGAAAATTTACATAGGAAATGCTGTATATAGTCTTGTTAATTGACTGAGGGAATACATAGAGTTGATAGCCGATATTTTTAACAAGAATCAGCTTTTGTCATTGGTGTTGAAGCCATGTTGTGGGCTTTTTCCAGCACAGACATTTGGAAAATACCATGACTTAATGGATTTTAGAAGTACAAACCTGCAGTAATTTCTTACCACATGATAGTCCAGTAAGAATTCCTTTTCATTTGTGAAAAAATGCAATTTTTGGCTGTCATCTGGAGATGTGCCAATTGACTGGAAGCTGACTAACATCCTGGTTTTGAAGAAGGATGACTCTGATCACAACAGGCCTGTCAGTCCCTCCTCAGTGACTGGTGAAATCATGGAGAAGCTTATTCTGGGAGCTATTGAAAAACACCTGAAAGACAGCACAGTCACTGGTCACAGCCAGCATGGCTTCATGAGGGGAAAGTCCTGCTTATCACACCTGATTTCCTTCTATGACCAGGTAACCCACCTTGTTGATCAAGTAAAGCCAGCTGATGTAATCCTTTTGGATTTCAGTTAAGTTTTTGATTCTGTCTCTCAGAAGACAAAATGTCCAATGCACAGCTGGATAAACACATCATGCAATGGGTGATCACCTAACATCTTGTATAAACTTTTTCCTGTAAAAGGCATATGAACACCTAAATTTTTATTTTATTTATTGGAAAAACTGATGTGAAACAAATTAAACTTCCATAGAAAGCCTTTTAAGAAAATAGATTAAGGATTATTAGTTTTACTTTCTGACTCGAACTTCAGGAAGTTCTTTGGGCGAGGGTACTTATATTGTCAGTCCGAATTGCGGAGAGAATTAGTTTAATTTGTGTTTGCAGAGCTTTCTTAAATTATTATTAGGAACATTACTACCTTACATCTTTGGAGCTTGCTTTCAAACATGTTTCGTGGATTACTTAACCTGCTTAAGAAATGCAGTTGAAATACGATGTTCAGACACTTCATAGAATAGCAAGTGCTTACAACTAGTAAGAATTACTTCTGCTGCTTATGTTTTGCTTAGCTGTTTGATTATCTTGTGTGATGGCATTTGATATTTGAATGGGAAGATTGTAATTCCTCAATAGAATTCTATTGATACTGGTGAAGAAAACTTGGAGATAAAAATGAGTGGTTTTTTTAAGTCAAAATGAGCATTTGTGTCTACTTAGATTATGTAGTGGCTCCAGGCATTCCTGTTAACTGTCAGTTGAATAAAGAAATAATGCCTATTTAATGGCCTTCAGATAAAATTTGCTAGATCTTGGTCTGATGTCTGATTTTGGGGAGAGCTGGCATATAGGGACAGTGACTGTTATTCTGACATTGTGGCATGGGACATTTTGGTAGTTCTTTTATAGTCTGTTGATGATAATGGCCAGATTATTTTCACTTTTCCTGAAGTTCATGTTATAATTGAGTGTTACAGAGTAGAATGTGCTTTCAGGAAGACGTAAGTTGTTTAACACATTCCTAGGCAGGAGCTTACTTTTCTGAAGGAGCACTGGGACTGAAATTGAAAAGGAAGACTAATTTATAAAATAAACTGTGCTCATTGTTTGGTAAGTTTTAAACTGAAACAAAATATTATAAACCTGTTCTTGCATGAAGAACATTGCTACAAGAGTGGTCAATGAATGATAAACTCCCAAGGCAGTTGCATTTGTTATTCAAAAAAAAGGCTTTATAATTTCCAGATTTAGACTTGTACATTTTAGTCCTTGAGGAGAATGCTACCAGAGTGTGAATCCATTGTTTTTAGTGCCTTCTACTTCTTTTGGACATGTAGCCTCTCTTATTTTCCCCTCGCATCCACTGGCTTCTCTTTACTGGATAAAAGTTTATGGACAGAGAGTTGGTTTACTTTGTTTACAAACCATGATGTTTAGAGGGTTGTTAGACTTTAAAAACACAATTATGAATTGTATGAGTTTTGTTGTTGTACTGGTCTAAATACCACTTTGGTTAAGAGAGTGGCTGTAAAAATCCCAAGAAAAAAATTATTCAGTGAAAAAATTCTCAGGAAGAGTGACAGAATGAAGGCAGTCATATGCTGAATGTAAGTTTAACTTAGGAGTTTGACCCTAACACAGAACAGGATTTTCTCTGAGTTGGTCAAAGAAGCTGATTAAACTTGACAGTAGTGAAGAGGGAAACCTTTGAATGTGACTGATGGGATGAGAGTTGGAAAGAGGAAGGACAGGTTAAGGAAAGGAGCAAGTTTTGCAAGCCTGGTCTTTCCCATACCCACGGCAGACTGATGGGGACTTCGGAATGAGTAAATCCTCTTGTATGTCCCCTGTGTCATTAACCTCCTTAGATCTAGCTGGGTTTCTGGTTTCTGCTGCTCTTGTCCAGAAGTTGCTCCAGTATGTCACTTTTCTAGTGGTTAGGATTTGCTTTTAACAAGCTGTCAGAAACTGATCACTTGAGTCTTTGAAAAAAGCATAAACTGGGGAGCAAGAAATGATCATCAGCTCAAATGGAAAAGATCTGTAAAAAAGTAACCTTCAGGAAACATTTTAGCTTTGCTGCTCTAATTGTAGTAGTTCACTATCCCCATATTTAACTGACTGTTCATAAAGGTTGTGCAGAAAATTACTTTCTTTATTTGCAAATGTTGTTCAAATGTACACTGCTATTAACCAATTGTTAAAATCTTTTTTTCCCCCCATATATTTAACCTGAGCTTATTTTATGAAGCAAAGATCTTCTGTTAATATATGAGGTGTTGTTTCTATATTTTTTTGGTCTTCCAGTTATTTTTTATTCTACAGGGTCTTTAAGAGTATTTTTTTTTTAAATAATACTCTTAAAAACACGTATGATCCTGAAGTTGCCAGTCACACCTATTGTACTGTGCAACTTACTAGAGAGAGTATCTCAAGACTTTAATTTACAAAATAAAGATTTATTTTTATTTTATTTATTTATTTATTTATAGTAGTCAGGGTCTCTTCTTTTAGTCCTCAGTTGACAGTTTTAAGGGTTAATTGCATTTACAATAAATATATAAACATAAGCAGATCTGTAAGAATGCACTAAAACTCATGCTTTTGGTTGTTCTGAAGGAGTTGAAGTTTTAAACTGTGTTTGTTGAAAAATGAAGGTGAAGGCTTCTCTTATGTTCAGTTTCCCTTTTTTGAATGGGAACTGGAACTTTGATAGCTGCACAGATGTGTTCATTCTTAAATGACTGTTCGGAGTCGAATCTTCCACCTCCCCAGTATTTTTTAGTTTTCCAAAACTGTTCTACTTCACTTTCAGCATAATAAACATCTAAAAATCAAGATTAGATTAGTATTATTCTGTGATAAAATGTTCCTGTTGTTTTGAGGTTTGTGACATGCCCTACTAGGATAAGCATACGCTTAATGTGTGCACTGAGTAGTTTCAGTGTATTGCACTTCTTTCAAAATTACTGCAGGCCTTTCCTACCTTCCTCCTAGAAGTCTGAATGGACTTTAGAAAAACAAAACCCAAGCAGTGCATAGCTGGCATTACTTCATATACAGCTGAGTTTTTTCAAAATAAATTTACAGATACTAAGAATTAACAATGTTTAGAACTGAAATGGCAAGAAAGTATTTTCTGAGTGTGGTGCTGTATTGGTAAACTTATTAGAATTTGATTGTTTGAATTGTATGGGAATGTGTTAGTGTTTCAACAGTGGAAGAGAAGGCTTTTAATCAGTCTTCCATGCTTTACCATCCAGGTTTCTTTTATGCCTCTTTTTCCCTTTAATGTGTTTCACTAGGTTTGAGATGCTCAACAAGTATTTTAAATACGGCATGTCAGAATTTATTAAGAAAACAAGACTATCAAATCCTATATGGATATCCTAACTACTATATAACCTTTAGGTTACATATGCAATTTTGCTTTCCCAAAATGTTGTAATAACTTCCCTCTAGTTTGCTGAATGGATTAGAGAAATATGCTTGATCAATGGTGAAGTTTGTCCAGCATTTCTGGGCAATTAAAGCAATAAAGTGCAATTTTAATGTGAACGCTACCATGCTTGGTGCTGTATGAAGTGTAGGGAATAATTCTGAAGTTTTAGAAGTTTCTTTCAAAATAAGGAGGAGGGGAAAAAAAATCCTCATTTTCTTCCCAGGAAGCTTCTCCTTTAAATTTTCATAGATGGGTTTCCGAATTATATACAATATTTATAATAATTTAAAGTTATGTGTAAGTAATTTAGTAAACTACTTTAAGTCTTCTGTTACACTTTCATCAAACAGTATAAATGCATACTAGGGATGTGGAGTATCAGTGAAATGTGATTTTAATTATTCCTGTAATTTAAGGGAAACTTTCTTGTTTGAGGTCATAGAGTTTTGGTGGAAGACTGTTGTCTGTTTTGAGTATGGTCAGACTTCCTATTTAAAAGATGAAACCCCTTTCAACTACAAAATGCATGTATATCTTAAATGCAACATGCTGTTAAATAACTACTAAGTTTGCAAAGTGTAGAATATTACATGCTAGAATTTTTATTTGTTCCTTTCTTTATGTGTATTTTGTAGTTTTTTAACCCCAGACAATTCTTTGTCCTGGGATCCATACTGTTCAAGTAGCTCTTCGGTAATTCTTTTTATCCTTGAATTCTCTCTTGCCTAGTTTCAGGCATTATTTAATGCATCCTTGCACAAATACAAAGTCTGTGTCACTCTAACTACTTCTCAAAGCTCCCTGAATTCACTTTCATAATAAAGCTGAGCAAGTTGGTGTGGTGATACTCTTATTTGCAGCTGAGGGCCAAGGTGTAGAGAGAACCCAGAGTTGGTTAAATGTCAGTTCTGTAGAAGCATAGTAGATCTTAGGGCTTTGTGAAAATACTGAAAATACAAAAATTTACAGGCTGATAGAAGCGAAGGAACCTGCCCTGAAAATTAAAGCCTTGGTTAGGCATTGAAGAACTGAAAATACAGTCCTTACCTGGGTTGAAAACTGTTCTGACAGAATCTGTGCACAACTAAATCCATATGGATTTTTGTAATCCATGAGTGGCCTTATTTTTACTTACAGAACTATTACATGCTTTATAGAAGAATGTGGTTTTCTTCCCCTTAAGAAATGTTCTTGCTAATACATCTTCAGAAATGCATTTTGATTGAATTTTCAGTTCAGAAGAGTTAAGACTTATGTTTGACTTTCTTAGTCTCTCTGCTCGTGTTTTTTAAACCCTTCAGCCCTGGAATGATTTTCTCAGTAGACTTGATGTGTGTCAACACAAGCAGCTAAGTCAGCACAGTAGAAGGAACAGAAAGAGTAGGTGGAAGAGGATTGCTCCTCTTGGTGTCAGCCTGGGGACTTGCAAATCAGTTGAAGGCAGTAGAAGGCATTCAGTTGTAACTGTGGAGGGTAGAGTGTGGGGTGGAAAGGTGAGTACTACATTGTTGTGTGCCATTTTGTTTCCTGGTTTTTGTGCTACACAGTCTTAAGTCATCAGCATATTTACAAATTGTATCAAATCTATCTCTCCTGAGAACTGTTTCAAATGAAATGACTATGTAAGGATTGTGAAAGTTATATTATGTAGATTTAATTTTTTGAGCATTTGTCTTGTGTATGGAACCTAAGTTCATCACCCCTGAGGGCAATTTGTTTACTTTGTGCTTTTATCGACCCTGAGATTTACTGCTTTTCAAAAAAGGAGGTGTGTTAATTCATAGGGCTCATGGTCATGCAGTGTATCAAGTTTGACACTTGTCCTTTCTCAGATGAAGACTCAAGGAAGCAAGTTGATTAATTTCTAGAGCAGGGTTTTGGTGATCTGATTCTTGGTTTTGTATTGAAGGTCTTGATGACTAAGGATTCCTCAAGTCTAAATTGATTTTCTGTGTTTCTAAAGAGTGAGCACTTCTGCATAGCTAACTTCTGCTATGGTTTACCCATGTGGTGGTTACAGTGAGAAAAAGTAATAAATCTCCAAATCGGTCAAACATGTATACAAACAATTCCAGAAGGCAATTCTGTTAAGAGAAGTCTGATAATATTGACAAAAATGTCAGAGCCTTAACTGCAGAGTGTATTCTTATGTGGTAATCTTTCTGTTCAACCTATTGGACTATGTAAAGATTGTTATAAATACTATTGTATAGAAAAGTGGTTTTCCGGCTCTTTTTGTAAAGCAAATCTTTGGGGTTTTATTATATATATATATATATATATATTTTAGATTTTTTTATATTATTATTCTGTAGTGTATTAATTCTCAAGACCAAGTAGCTCATTAAGTTGTACGGTTGAAAAGTATGAGGTCTAGGCAATACTGTCAAGTATGGAGACTTGATTCTGTGTGGCCAAGTACTCCAGAAGCGTTTCCATAAGGAAATAGTTGGGCTGCGAGCATTTAGGAAGCAGATGCCTCCCTCTGCGTAGGTTGCAATTACATTATTTTCCTCTCCTCTCCGAGGTTGAAATAACGGTCAACAATTGCAGCTCAGATTTGTCAAACAGTTACAAAAGGGTGCTGGCCAATGGAAGAAAAGTAAAGAGGAGAAGCCCATCACTTAGAGAAGACCTTAATTTTGGAAGGAGTTGAGAACTGCATTCAAGTCAAAGGACATAGGAGCTTTCATAACCCTCATTATATAACTACCAGAGTAGTTCTGAGTTTATTTTTGTAGATGGAGTCTGTGGGTAGCCAGTAACTCTCAAGTGTTGGTAGTATGCTGTTGTGCAAATGTGCAGGTAACATTTCTTTCTAAAAACCCCACATTTGTAACTCTTTTATGCACGCTGTGGAACAACTGTGCATTGACTAGTGAAAATTGGGATAGTATCTTAAGCTTGTGAAATTGGTCAGTTGCTGCCCTAGGTACTAGAGGAGTGGAAATTATGGGTAATTGTAGTTTTCTGCGAAAGGCTGTTAACTTTCTTTTTGATTAAAGTCATTTTTGGGGTGTTTTTTGGAATCTAGCATAGTTGCAGTTGAGTATAGTTGGGTTTGTTGCATTTGCTGATTCTGGATCTTGTTCTCTACCTTTCACCTTCACATGTATGTGCAAACAGTACAGTCTTTTTGGGTATGTTTGGGGTTTTTTGGCATCAAGTTGGTGTTGTTTCCTCAGTCCCTCCTTTCTCACAATGCGCTTTGGTTCCTTACTGTTTCTCACCAAGTGCCAGTGGTTAGTTGAGTGCTTTCATGACAGGCTTTTAACTGCAAAGCTCTTAACTGCCATGTTCTCACTAGGATTTTAATTGATTGAATCAGTAGTTAGCTTATGCAAGATAAAGAAACATGTTTTAATTTGGTTCACCGCTGAGCACAAGGCCAAGAGTGGCTAAAATCGGGGCTGATGTGTGAAGTCTTGCACTGTGGTATCACTTGGGCTCAGGAAAGGAGCCATGCAACAATGCTATCACCCTGGTTAGACTGTTTCAGGCTGTAACAACTGAGTAAAGAAAATGTGCAACCACGCCCTTTACAAAAACCTTCTCTGATAGATTGGGTGCCCATCATAGCACTTCCTCCCTCCTCCCCATTCCTCCTGTGGTAATGAAATGGTGGTGGTGTTCTTCAGCTCAGTAGTGTGGTCTCTACTTTACTTTACTTATTCTAAATCCCTTTTCCAAGAAATTTTATATTGAATCTACTACTGAATTAGCTATTAAATGACTTCAGTCAATTTAAAGTCATAGAGAGGACAAATGAGTTTGTAATGATGTTTCTGTAATGATGGCAAATCCACTAATGTCATTAACCGTTTAAATTTTGTATTCCCATCTGCTAATTCACTTGTCTTCCCTAGGATTTTAGCTTCCAAAAATCAAAGCACAAGTCCTTTCACTTTGTAGTGAAGAGACTACTTTTTTCCTCAACAAACTTACTGTGTTTATTTTTCAACTATAATTTTTTGCACTAGTTGAGATGGCTTATGTGTTCTGCTGAATTCATTATCTTCTACTAGGTTAGCAGGCAAGTAAGAGTTTTCCTTGCTTCTTTTTATATTAGGTGGGTAGTGTGACTGATGCTTTGGAAAAAAAAAAAAATTCTTTTTCTTCATATAGAGCAGCACACTAAACCCAATTGTCCCTTGATAGTCTAAAATTCAGCTGTTTTCAGTACTAAATAAAATGTGAATCCACAAAATAGTTGTTTCCTGTATAATGGATTTGTAAATTCTGTATTTGAATTTATGTAATAATTTTTTAATCTGTTCAGTAAGGTGGCATTAAAAGGTGAATTGCTAGTTGCATTACCTAATTTAATATGGCTTTTGGTTTGGAAGAAAATGTATAATAGAACTTAGGCTAATAATGCTCTATGGACACAAGTGTGTGCATATATCGAAATGTTTCATATGGTTGCCATTTGTGCCTTCTTGTAGCGTTACTACACTGGCTTTAATACTGGTTCATCTTGAACAGAAAATAATACTCAGTCTAGGGTAGAAATACTTTTGTTGTTATTGACTTGCTGAAATAATTAATAAAATACATTTTTTTTCTTTTTCTTTCTTCCTTCTTCTTTTCTTCCATGTGTGACAGACTTCGTTGCTTTATTTTGGGTACCAAAGGGAATAAAATATGTTTTTGATTTTTTGTGTGTTTCAGGCTCGGATAGCGTTTTTACAAGGGGAAAGAAAGGGCCAAGAAAATTTGAAGAAAGATTTAGTGAGAAGAATAAAAATGTTAGAATATGCATTAAAACAAGAAAGGTAGGTATACAAATGGTTTAGTTTTTTTCTGATCTGAAAAACTTAATAGACTAAGGTGAATTCCCTTCCATTAAGCGAAATGCCTTGTTAGATGATTCTGATTTACTTTATGTAAACTTGTCTTTAAGGTTGATTGTCTTCACCTCGTGTTTTCTGACAAATCTTGGTGTCTTCTATAATAAAAAGTTGCATAATTTGCAAAATGTTCGGACTTGCGTCTTAAAGAGACAAACGGGACAGTTTCTCTTTTCTGGGCTCAAGGTATTCTGAGTAAGACTGAACATACCCAAAGGGTTCATACCTTATTGCTATACCTTTCTCTGTGCTTCAGTTGTATTAAATTGGAAAGGATGAAGAATACTGCTGTCTTGATCCTTTTCAACTATGCTGTATGTGTTGCATGATGAAAACTATATTTTGTGAAGGAACAAAATCCTTTAAAAATTGTTTTTTTCATTCTGAAGTTTGTTTTTTTTTTTTTCATGCTTGCATATTTAGCCTCACTGGGGGTGTTTTCTGTAGCACTAATTTCCTCTTTAAAAAGTTAAAATTCCATTCAGTCTTTACAGGCTAATGTCCTTCAAACCTACCTTCTTTTGTTGCCTGGTTATTTCATGTATCCAAAACTGGTAGTTAATTTTGTGAAATCACCTGGGAAATAATCTTGTCAAGTGCCTATACTTTCACTAGAGGACTCAGTTCATATTTTTAATTTTATCTTGCTTCTAAAAAGTAGCTGAGGCCAATGTTCAAACATCTTGACAGTCAGGCAACAAAATATGTAGTCTTTATTTGTGTATTTTGATTTTGGGGGAACATTCCTGCCAGAGTAAACTTAGAATTTTGTAGCAAAATGTGGTGAGATTTCACCTGGGTATTTTTAAATTAGTTGTCCAAACGTAAGTATGTCTAAATATATTTTATGTTATAGATCACTGTTATCAGTAAGAGACTAGTACAGAAATAAGTTCCAGTTGTTTTCATATTAAAACCTAATGTTTTAGCAAGATGGCTTTGTTCTTCTGTATGAAGTGTCCAGTATAGAGGTGCTTCAGAAAACATTGGATATTCATGCAGAAAGCCATATCAGCACATCATGTATTTTCTGGTGAAGTAATAGGCAGAAAGGATCTATTGCTTCATTCAGCCCTGTCCTTTTAATGGAAAGTAACTCAAGGTTTCCAACCAGTGTATGGCTAAAAGTTGCATTCTCATATCAATATCTTCAGGTAATGTACAAGTCACTCTGGGTTCAAGGCAGATGAAAGGTGTGCAGGGTATTGGGGTGTAAATAACACTGAGCATATCAAAGAACTAATATACTGTTATGGCAGATGCAGGTGTCTTGCATGTAAGTAACTTTCTGAAGTTGAAGGAAAAGGTTTGGCTTATTTTGGCAGTAATGAACTGTGTGCTGTGTAGGGACGTTCTGCAAATGTTCACCATAAAGCAGTGAGAATTGCCCACTTATTAAGATAAAGCAGAGGCACTTAATTTCACCTGCAGCATGAAGGCATCCTATAACAGGATGCACCATTTGAAGTTGAATGGCATTGGTGAAACCTCTTTCCTTTCCTGGAGTGAAGCTGCCTTTATAGTCTTCCCATGAAATTCAGAAAGTCACCTGATGGCTAAGAAACTTGTAAACATGTACACCGGAAGAATAACAGCAGGAACATACTGTTTGCTTTAGTTCTTGTGGCTAGTGGGTGCAGTCCAGCATTGCAGTAGGTTTCAAGAGGAAGATCCTGGCATAAGTTTCAGCCATAATTCTCACGAAGGTTGCTAGAAATGGGAATTGAAACTTGAGTTGACTGGGAATGTGTGGGGGGCAACGAGGAAGCTACAAATGATCAGTAGTTTGAGGGGATCTAACTGTGAAAGTATGGTGGATTGAGTAATTGAGAGCAAGCAGGTACTGACTTGCCAATAAATCATCCAAGAATTATATTATGTTGGTTTCTTGCTTGTTGCACTCGGTGTTCAGGTTAATACATGTTATTTTTGGTCATTGTTCCCCTGTGAAGAATTACAACTAATGAAAATACACCAGCTCCAAAGCAAAATAAATTCTGACAATTTCGGACCTGAAGATTGTTGACAGCAAATTTCAGTGTTGCACCTGATTTCCCCCACCCTTTTTCTTCTTTTCTTGTTGCTAACTCCCTGATACCATCAAAAAGTTTCATGCAGTGAAATACCAATTAGGAGTCAGGAATAAACTTATTCAGATAACTGTTGTGGTTTCTTAGAAAAAAGTTATGAGGTAGAACATCAGTGTGTAAGATTAAGTAAAATGCAGTAGTTGTTACAAAGTAGTTTGATATTTCTAGTATTTATCTCTAAGTGTGTGTAATACTGTTTTAGACAAGTAAAAACGTTATTATTTTAGTGTCCTTAAATGCTTTGATAGTTGATATTTTTTTAGTAATAAAATTAGGTAGGTCCTATGCAGTTACTTGCATGGGGTTTCTTGGTTTGTATCTAGTGAGTATTCTTTTATAGTGCTTTGCAGACCCAGCCAGATGTTGTCTGTTGTGTGCCCTGAGCCACTCTGAGCTTTGTCACCATAGTGTTGTGCTTGAATTAATGAGACTTGCTGAAATCATAAAGCTGTGGCTGTTTTTTGGCTTTGTGGGCTTTGGACTGGAGCAAACTTACACCCTTCCAACTGAGTGGTGTGATTCAACAGTTAAACAGCAGGAAGCAGTTAAATCAAGTTAGGGTGTTGTTTCTTCTACTCTTTTTTACTCATGGAAACCTAGCCTTAGATAAGTCAATACTCCAAAGATTGAAATGTTGCCCCTTGTTACTCTGTGGTGTGGAGGAGTATTGTCAGTGACTTGTCAATGACATTGTAGCTTCTTAGTGTTTTTTAAGATATTTAGTGATGGCCCCGTCAGGGAAAGGAATAGATGTGCAAATATATAGTTGATTGGAATTTTATAAGATTGAATTTTTGCTGTGAAATTGAAGCTGTGATGTGAAAGGCAACTGGTCTCATTGCATGCAGCAATATTTTCTCTTGTTTATAGTGGCTAGTCATTGGTATAATTCTAGATCAGATACATCATTATCTGTGCTATGAACAGCTAAAGTAGAATTTTAATTAATGTTTTGAAATTGTAACTCCAAAATGGAACAACTACTCCTAAATAGTATGTCACAGCTCTAAATTGAACAAATTTAGGTTGGCTTTTTAATTATAGTGCTTTATTGGCTTCACTTATGAATTGAGCAAAAAATATTTTGTAAACTTTATTTGACTTGAATTATTTTCATTTTGGTTGTTTAGGGTTGCTTGGGGTTTTTTACCCCCCAAATGGACAGTACTTTATAGGGCATATAAATCGTAGTACCTACTTGTAAAGCCCCAGACTAGCTTGACAAGTTTCTTAAAGAGGTTTAGGTTTTTTTAATATCCTGAGGCAGGTGCATGGGAAAATGTGACAAAGTTCTCAGGAGATTGAACAGCAAGCTTTAGAAAATAAGGGTAAATTTTAAACCAAACATTCAGTCAAGAAAAAGCATTTCACAAGGGATTGACTTAGCAAACTCTAGCCCATCCAACTTCAAGTGAACCAGACTGTCTTGAGCCAATAATAATTTTCAGTTGTCTTGAGCCAATAATAATTTTCTTTGGTCTTTCACGGTACTTCTCATATTTGGAAAGCTTGGTGGAGCATATTTGTGCCCTCTTACAGTGTGGCACAAAGTTTTGTCTCTCAGTTTAAAGAGAGAACCTGAGGTAGACAGTCTTAACTAGTGCAGGGATGAGCTATGAACATGTTCATAAATAGTTAAAAAATATGATTCTGTTTAGTTGGCAGTTGGATTCAGGTCACAAAAAGTCTTCAGGAGCTTTACAATTTTTCAGTTACAGTGTGATTGCCATGAAATGAGGGATTTTATCTTACTGAAAAGGGTCAATAGTGCCATCTACTGACAGTTTGTTGTTAATGAGACTTCCTTATTGCAATTTTAGCAGAAATTTGTGTTATCTTTAAGAAAATCCTTGCCATTAAATATATAAGGCACCATTTGAGTACCAACCTGTACTTTCAGTTTGAAAACACTTGCAATAGTGGCTCAGGCATTGGAGAAGGTTTTTTGGAAATTCTCGATTTTGTCCAGCACGTGTTCCATTTTGTCTTTCCTTGAGAAGTTTCATATTCATGAATAGTTTTTAGAATTGATGGAATCTAAGTGTTGTTCAGTTATTCTTAAACCTTTGGTCAAATGTTTCATTTGGAGTGATAACAACTGTATTGCTTAGAGGGGTTCATCAAAATATGGCTGCTAATGTTTTTATTGATGTTTTTCACTTTGGCTCTACTGCAGAACACCTAGAGCTCTGTACCGTGAGATTTCAAGTATTTTTGCAAAGGATCTAGGAGGTAAAAGTCAAACTGTGAAAGATCAGTGATAAAGTTTGAGAATTCCAGTATATAGACATAGGTAGTTTGGGTGAGATTCCTGGTTGTAAAGGGAGCTGAAGACATTTTGATGGGCAACTTGGGTAGAGGATAAGATTTTGAAGGCTTATGTATATGTTCATGGAAATAGTATCACCAAGACCAGTATTTTACAAAGTGATCGTGTTTGGCCAATTGATGGGGGTGGTGGGATGGACACAGACACCAGTGGAAAGGAGGTCTTGGTTTACTATTAATATTGAGATAGATGTAATGGGATACATTTGATAAAACAATAAGCATATTACTCATTTGGCTTTAGCAACAAGCAAATATAAGCAAGGTAATACGTCTAATCATTACTATATGAGAGAGAGACTAGTGCTTGAGAAGGATATATCACCAATTGCCTAAACACTTCACCATCATTCAGAGTCACAGTCCTTTTGCAGTGAGGACCTGGAGAAGCCTTCCCAGTAACTGGGAAAATCCTATGTTGTATGTGTCTGCTCGTAGGTGAGGTCTCAGGTTTGCCCAAAAAGAGGTCCAGCTTTTATAGGCCCAAATCAACAAGTCCAAGTGATTTGTTAGCCTTTTGTGCAGCAAAGATCTGGTTCTGATGGCATGCTTCCTGACCAGCCAGGGCCAGAGCCCAGGCCATGGCTGGGAGGCTTTTTGCCTAAAATACTCCACTAACAAGTCTCTAGGGATATAGTCTGGGTGGATTTCTCCTACTGACAAGCTCTTAGGGACATTAGTTGGGAGACTCTCTTGCTATATCTTTCACAGGGTTATACAGACGTCTCTACATCAGCCAGTTTGGCATTAAGAACAACTAATAAAAATATTTTAATAATCTATTTTTAACTAAAGAATCTTGATGGTATTAATCGCATCATGCTCAAGATTCATCTTGTAAGTCAGCTCAGGCCCAGGCATGCTGTTCAGGCCTTAGCATATCAGATGGAGAAGGAGAGGTTAGGGTTAGTGAATCGGAGATCAGAAGATGGGGAGGACTGAGGCGCTTTTGCATAGGAGGACTAAGTAGAAATTGGAAGCTAAGCCTCCAGTCAGTGAGGAAGAGAAAATCTGGAAGAGAATATAGGTGATGAGAGAAACAATCACTCTAACATGGCTCTTCTGAGGGATACGTAGAATAAGCAAAGGCAGAGCAAGAGACAAATTGAAGTGGAAATCAAAAGTGGCAGATAGGCAAGAACCCCAAATAAGTTCATTTATAGTAGTGTGATTGGCTACCTATGACAGTGGTACAACTGGAAAAATTATTTCTGCTATGTTCTTGAACCTGCTGGTTTTTGAAAGGTTCTTTTATTAGATGATACACAGGAAAAGCCCCACATTCGTGGAGAGCACACTAAACTCTTGTCTGTAAGCTACTTGATAATTCTGAGTAACTGTCAAAATACTATGTCAAAACTGTGACCTTGAAAGACGAGAAATAATTGTTTGATGCAAGAATTATCACAACAGTTCTAGCTGGATTAATTGTATTATGTTGGTATGGTTGCTTTAAATGGGAACAGTAGAATGTTTTGAGTTGATCGAAGTCTTGTCTGCTAATTTGATAAACATCTGCATACTTTTTCAGGGCAAAATATCATAAATTAAAATATGGCACAGAATTGAACCAAGGTGACTTGAAAATGCCAACTTTTGAATCAGGTAACTTTTTTACAATAAATTTTTGTCTGTTTAATTTATTGCAGCTTTCTTCTCTGCAGCCCCCTCTTAGGTCTGTTATAGGGAATATATCTAGGGAAGTTATGGGGTAAATGGGGTAAATTTTTTTTAATCTGAAAATCAGGATTAATTGACTTTTTTTTTTTTGAAGCTCTGATTTTTGTAGAAGCTCTTGTTTTTATCTTAAATCAAGGAAAAGACTCCAAAGAAGAAAATAATAAGCTATCCTAACTGCTTTTCTGGAGTGCGTCTGATTTTACAAGTTGATAATACCAGTTTTGGTCTTCAAAGTACTGCAGATGGAAGAAAGCATTTCTCCTAACATTGCTGGGCTCTTTAATAAGTTGAATTGCATTTGACTTCTTTTGAAATGTTGGTCTTTGGGCCTGTATTTGTATAGCGTGCCTTAAAATTGTGGTCCACAGATTTACATGCCACCCGCTCCCTTTCCCCCTCATTCTGTTTTACAAGTGCCTCATTTTGGTTACATTTATACCCAGTTGAAACTAGAGATCATGATGCGTATTTCTGACTTGATGGGCATTTTTGTTTGTGTCTAAAAGCAGTATTAGTTAGATGTTAACTATGACCCTGTGTCTTTCAGAAGATACCAAAGATACAGAGGTTCCTGCAGTACCTCAGAATAGCCAATTGACTTGGAAGCAAGGCAGACAGTTACTGCGACAGTAAGTAGCATCCTTGGATATTGGTGTATTTATACTTTTTCTTGCAGTTTGAGGAGCTCTGTGAAACAAAACTGAGGTGGGCAAATAGTGATTTGTTCTTCAGAACCTGAGAGTCCTGAGCTTTAAGCAGTACAGAGTAAGGTTTTCCATGTGAGAGGGATTGCGAAGCTTATTTTTTCTTAAATGTCACAACAGTGACATTAATTTTTAACAGTGAATACTAAGTTTCTTTTTTCATCAAATATCCTTTCCTCTTTCTTTCTTTCTTCTCTTAACATATCTAGGTATCTTCAGGAAGTAGGTTATACAGATACAATATTGGATGTACGCTCCCAGCGGGTAAGGTCTTTGCTTGGGCTCTCCAATTCAGAACCAAATGGTTCAGTAGAGACAAAGAACTTAGAACAGATCCTGAATGGGGGTGAATCTCCTTCGTCAAAACAAAAGGGACAGGAAATCAAAAGGTAAGTGAAGAGATAAATGCTTAAAGTTTGTTTTGCTTAGTCATTGATATGTACTGGTCAGTTCACATTGAACTTTTGGCTGGAGAGCCTGTGAGTGTAGTTGACCACAAACCATTATGAACATAACTGAAATTGATTCTACATAAGAACATATACACTTATTACATACATACATACATGTATGTTGTACTAACATGATATACAGGAAAATTGTGTGTTGATGTTAAATTATGTAATATAATCACTTTGCAGTCGTTATTTTAAGGAAGGAGTCTGTTGAATGGTGCTGTTGTAATAAGGATTTAAGGAGATGTAGCAACTTCTTCATTCAGCAATTTCTTGTTTTGCTGTTTTTTAAGTTCTTAAGATGTCAGGTAGCAATTTTGTTTAATCTGGTTAAGCTTCTAAATATCTTCAGCAAGTAAAAAGGGTTCTCTCTTAATGCTTTTATTTCTATAGGAATTCTGGCGATGTTCTTGAAACATTCAATTTCTTAGAAAATGCGGATGATAGTGATGAAGAAGAGGAGAATGACATGATAGAAGATATTGCAGAAGGAAAAGAAAAGCATCGGATAAATAAGAAACACAAAGTAAATATTTTTTTTTCTTTTTAGAATAGAGCTGAAATTCCCTTTCAAAAACGAATTTCTTCTCTGGAGATGATAGAAATATGTAATATCAAAGTATTTGTTGCACTGTTGTTATCAGAGTGGATTATATGCAGATGCATTACTAATATATGTGGTGGTTTACTTAATACATTACATTGCAAACTTGAAAGCAACTAACCAGGCTGTTTGCAGATATGAATGCTGCATTGGATTTTCCTGAGTAGTTGGCAGTATGAGCTTGGCTTGATGTAAGCCTTAAATCTCCCAAACTGATTTGTCAGGATGGGCTTTTCACCATACCTTCGACTTCTGGTAAAGAGATTAGTCAAGCATTGAGTTGAATCCCTTTTTTTCTATAAAAAGTCTGGTAATAAGATTATCAAGTAAATCTCTAAACATGTATCTTACACTGACTTTTTAACTTTTGACAAAGCTTTTTATTTTTAATAGAAAACAAAAGGATCATTTATAGTTATCTTAATAAAAATGGTCTCTTTCTGCAAAAGTAAGAACATTTTGCAAATAAACTCATGTGGAAAATTTCTTCAACTGAACAATAAAATAAAACTTTTCACTGATGCCTTAGTAGAGAGTCTGTTTGTTTTGCTTAAGGTGAAGATATGGTTAGAAATAGTAAAAAGACAGTTTTCTTAAAATGTTCTATATTCCAAGCATATGCTTAACACTGAAATAGAACTGGAAAGCAAAAAGAAGGAAAGGCTTCTAGACCAGTAGAAAGCATAGTTCATAAGCTCTCTCTGTGGAGCTATTGATAGGGCAAGAAAATCAGCAAAATTTTCTAATTCTTGTGTTAAATAAAAAAAGTGAAGGCTGGGGTGTATGGGATTTTTGTTGCTAAAACTAGTGTCAGTGTTCTCTTTATTTCCTAACATTCAGCAGACTGCACTGTTCTCTTTTTTGTTTTGATAAGCCAACTGAGGTCACAGTTTCTTCTTCTGCATTTTAAATTGAAAAATGTTTTCCCCTGTAACAAATTACTCGGTGAGAAGAGCCTATGTATCTTCTAACCTAAATGACTAGAAAATCTGTTTATGATTCAAATGCTGGAAAATAATTATCTTCTTGCAGATTGGTAATGAAGGTTTAGCTGCTGACCTTACAGATGACCCTGATACTGAAGAAGCTTTGAAAGAATTTGACTTTTTAGTGACAGCTGAAGATGGTGAAGGAGCTGGAGAAGCTCGAAGTTCAGGAGATGGAACAGAGTGGGGTAAGACACTAATAAAAGCATTTAAATATAAAGGAAAACTTGTTCATGATACTTCTTAAGAGTTTTGTAGTACTTACTAAAATGGTGTGGATGTGTGGATGAATGTGATGATAAAACATTGATGCTTAAAAAGTGATATATTGTATGAAACTTTCCTATATATATTTATGTTGTTGTAGGTGCAAGTACAATTGTAGTCACATTTCTTTCAGGTTTTGTTTCAAAACTAAGAGGAGAATATTTTCTTTGTTAGAGAAGAAAGGCTAGGATTCTGAATGTTTTTATACCTGGATTAAATTTGCTTTCAAATACAGGGTTTTTTTTTCGTATTTGTTTCTTATCAGGACCTTCAAACTTTTGTAACTAAGTTAAATTAATTTCTCGGGTGTACTTGAAAAATGGACCATTCTTTTATTTTTCTGACTGAGATTTTTAGATGTTGTTGCTAATATGGCTTGTATTAGTAAAATTACAAAAAAAACCCAAATCCATTTCCAGTAGCCCAACTTTTTATTTGTAACTTGACATGAAACAAAAGATGTTAAGTCAGTAATTTCTGCAACCTACATGTATCAAAAGAAGAGATTGAAAGGAGAAAATTTGTATAGGAAAAAGAATTGTGATCCAAGTAATGGATATCTGCCTTTAAATGAGAAATTGACTATCTTAATTTCTGAGCTGTGATACAGCAAAGTACGTACAAAATTTTGTACTTACATACTGTCAGTCTTAAATTGTAAGCCCCAAACTGCCATTAGATCATGTTGTTTGTGCGTTTCATGTGACAGTGAAGTCATACTTCAATAAACATCCCAGTGAGCAAAGAAAATATAAAGATTTACAAAAATTAAGCCCATCTTCCAGGAAAACAATACAGTCTTGATTTTGAAGGTAACAAGGATTTGAAAGCATTCTTTCCTAAAAACTAGTATCAAAGGCTTAGTCACCTTTATTTTTAAAACTCAGTCTTATTTCTAGTTGGAAGATGAAGCTGAGCAAGCTGTTACTTTTAGTTTTGGTAATAACTGTCTATTTTTAGTATCATTTTAGTTGCTTGCTGTTGTTCCCTTTTGAAGTTGATGTTATTTGAACAGTTTCTTGATGATCTTTTCATTTAGGCACACAGGCAGATCTCTTGGTAAAAGATGTCTCATAGCACCTGAAGCAAGAGTTTTTGACTTTGCTTGCAACATCCCTTCAAATATATAGTGATGTAGAAAATTGTGGTTCTAGTATCAGTCTTACTATTGTATGTAAAAGGCAAGATAGTTTGATACGGTAATTCATGCAGTCAAAGATTTATCCAGACTGCTGAAGCCTACTGTGTTGAACTAGCTTGTCCTTTGAAATTCCAAGTCACTGTTTCCAAGGATTACTTTCCAGTGTGTTCCATGTCTGGCATTTTTTCAAGTAGTTACCCAGTTTTAAGGTCTGTTTTAAAAGTCAAATTGACCCACCATACTTTTCATAGAGCTGTTTGAATGTTTATTATATTTTCAATGAACTCATAGCACAGTAAGGCAGAGCATTTTAGGAGTTTGTACGCACTTGTGACAGCTGATTTAACTGCAGCAATCCCATTGCTACCAAAAAACTTATATCTAAGACAAGAAAGTGGGAAGGAGGAAATAAAACATAAACTTAATTTCATCTTTCAAAGTATGTTCTCAGTTTTGTTGTATGAAAACAATTTTCATAAGTTTTTTCTATATTTTGTAACTTAATATTTAAATCAGTCAAAGACATGCCTACAACTGGAGTAGTAATATTTTTTTCACAGTATGTCACTGATTTTAGTACAGATGTTCTTTCCTTAAATGGGCATTTAAGGATACAGTCCATCAGATCTTGGGACTGTGTTACTTTTTAAAGATCAGTGTAAATATGACGAGACTTCTCTGTTAACTATCACATTTTAAATACTGTCCCACTTAAATGCTTTCTAAAATAAAATAATACAGTGTCTAAACTAATTTATTTTAGTTATTTTAAACTCTATGAAACTTGTTACTTCAAATATCAGGTCCATTCAGTTAGCTATTTATGTTGAGGGGAAACTTAATTTAAATGAATATGTACTATTACTTCCTAAACAATTGCATCAGTCGTGAACTTAAATATTTTCAGTGAAAATCCAAATTTTTCTTCATAATGTAGGAGTTGCTCTGTTCTGTTTTCATCATTTTTTATTTCTTCCTGTTTTTGTTTTCCTGTCATTAGCCTCCTTCTATTTCTTCTTACCTTTGCAAACATTTAAGCATTCTGAAGAAGAAGCTAATATTTACTTCTCTAATTAGTTATAATGCTTTTGTTTCGTATCTGGAAAAAATCTGATATTTAGGCTCTAAATATATTGCCTAGTTTTGCTTTAGTAATATTTACAGTACTTAATTGCAGAGTATTGTCTGTAGGTCCAACTTCAAATATCCTAAAATATTTCAGCACCAAATTTGATAGTTACATTTTTGCTGTTGATGACTTCTTCAAACCTGTCACTGAGAGTTTTGAAATCTGGATTGCTTTTCTTTTCTGCTGTATTACGGCTTTTTATGAATACATTTTATTTTATATAAGTGCCTTACTTAACATATTTTGAGTGTTAAATTAATTCCAAACATTGTGATTTAAAGTGTCCTGTCATGAAACATGTTTTACTTAGGAACAGCTTAACTTCAAAATAGTGAAAAGTGAGCAAGTTCAAGCAGTGTTAAATGAGGAGTCAAAGTGATGTGACATACTAAAAAAATATGTACAGTTTTAAATTTAAAAAAAAATCCTTGTGGTGATTTAGTATCAAGAAAAATTCATTTATAACTTCAGTTTGCTTAAGCAAACAGCAGTGTATACATAGTGTTATATATTGTGCTACATATTGCAGATGTCACTTACTATGTAGTCTCTTTATTCTGCTTATGGTTTCACATGTTCATCACTGGATTTCTCTTCCCCATGAAACACAGAAGTTCTCTTTACAGATGGACCATAAGTCATAGAATGACTGTACCCAGAATTCTGGGTGGCAGTGTGTGACTGAAATTCAGAGTCTCTTGGGCCATCTTCAGAAAACTTTTAAAAAATAGAAAAATTTAAACAATCCTTTCTCCCACTCAGTTATACAGTTCAGTGGACACTCAGGGTCCTCTGTGCCATCCTGTATCAGTTTAGTGCAAGGAAGGTCACTCCTGGGGGCAATTGCAGAGGTCTTCTAGTTACATGGCTCTGTTCTGAAATAGCCTAATATATCTAGGCCTGTTGGAGAGAAACACTGCTGGGTTTTCCTAAAAATCTTGTTTGAAATTCATTTCACAGCCTACCCAGATAATCCAAATTTGTGTTTTATCTAGTTTTCTATTTGCAGCCTACATTTTTGCAGCCAACAGTGTTGGGTTTGAATATTTATGCTTGCAGGCTTGTGCTTTTCCTGTTTTCTGTTGACTGAATGAGCCCAGTTCCTTCAAATTCTTTGTCTTTATATTCACTGCCCTATTTTTTTTTGCACTCCACAGGCATTTTCTAAACTTCAGTGTAGAACACAGACTGAACATGTTACTTCAATTTTGTCATTACCTGCACTGTCCTGGTTGAATGCACTGCACCTTTTAAAATGTACCAAAATGACATTTTTTGGAATTGCATTACATTGATGTTAGATGTGGTCATCTTCTGGTTCAGTTTAATTCCCTTATCCTTCTCTGCCATGCTGCAACCTAGCTGATTAGTTTAATTTTATTAATGGTGCTTTGGAATTTTATTAATTAGTTTTAATTAGATTTTAGTGGAATTTTCTTTTAATTGAGTTTTAGTGGGTTTGATTTTTTTCCTCTTTGACTGGGCACGTTCTCTGACTTACCTTTCTGTGCTTCTTGTGTTTCCTGAGTAATCATTCTTCCTCTCTATCAATGCTTAGGCCCAGTGATCAGAAAGATTGAGGTCTTTGTGTTTGCGGTTTGGTAGATGTAGCTGTAGTTTGGTGTAGGATGTCATTGTTCCCTTCTCATTGCCAGAGTTCTTTGTGGACAGCTCAGGGGACTCTGCCATTATGCTCCTGTTTCATGTTTCACTGCCCTTGCCATCTCTGTATTCCACCTCTTTGATCAAGATTGTCATTGAATGATGGCAGATGCATCAGTGTCCTAGGGTGTCTGTTCATTCATTGTCATGTTTTGTCATGAAACATGTGCTTGGAATAATTCCTATTATTTTTATTTTAAATGCATGTTACTTCATTTCTGCTGTGTATGACTCCTCTTGTGTACTTTCATGATTATAATGGTTATAACTTCAAAAACGGGTACAATCATATTGTAAATATGAGTGGAAGTTGGGAACTGAGGAGCTAAGTCTTGGGATTTCATGCCTAAAGAATTTGTGAGTATAAAGCTAAACTGGTACACAAACCAAGTTAGGTTACTGCCCGGTGGTCTACTAGCAAAAGTGCTTCTGCAAATGTTATGTTTGCCTTGTCATAGAAACAGGTTTATCTTTTTAGTAATTCAAAGTTTCCAGAAATGACTGAGATGGATAATTTAGAAAAGTGGAGAACTGACTTTTCATAAAGAATAATTAATCCTGCAATATTTGTCAAAAAGAAAAATAGATGTCTTCTGAAACTACTATGGAATGTTGTATTTCTGCTAATTTTGATGTAATTTCTGGAATGCAATGGGATGTCCACCTGTACAAAGTACTTTCCTTCATCTTTATGTGAGAAACTGTATTTATAGACTTGTTTCTCTGGTTATATGTAGGAGCAAGGTTTCTTTCTTGTGCATGTGGAATGAATGCGAAAGGATGCATGGTGGTCTTCATGAATAAACTGGCGCTGACTTACTCAGCTTGCATTTTCATGAGAGATATAGCATGAATGCTTTTATTTGCTTATTCAACACTGGCTGAATAATTTCTTAACACTGTCTTTCTAAAGATGCAGTAATTGTTTCTAAATACCAATGATTTTTTGTGTATTTTGAAGTATCTAACGTAAACAGTAACTTATGAAGTGTAATTTATTTGCTCCTTGGTAACAAATTAACATACAATTTTCAAATATGTAACTGATAATATACAGTGCCTTTGAAAACTGTATGAAATGAAACTTGGTCTTTTATAAACTTAAAACGGAGACTGCACCTTTAAAATAAAGATTTATTAATAACTCTTATTAATGCTCTTATACAGCTATGACAGTAAATCACCAACAGCTTGCACTGCCAATTGCTGATTTTTTTTCTTTTAATAATATGCTGCATGTAGACAAAGATGACCTGTCCCCAACTGCTGAGGTTTGGGATGTAGACCAGGGACTAATAAGTAAACTGAAGGAACAGTACAAGAAGGAACGAAAGGGGAAGAAAGGGGTAAAGAGTAAGTGCAGATTCTGAATCTTGTAATGCAACACGTTTTTGCCTATTTATATAGAAGACATTTTTTCTCATGAGTTCTGTTCATTGTTTTGGTTTGTTTTTTTTTCATTAAGCATCATTTTCTGTAATGGGGGCAACCAACTTTAACTTTCTACCTGCTGAATGTGAATATGTCAAAACCTTTGACAAGCATTTCATAAATGAGAAATGTTGAAAAGACAAAAATTCAAGGTTAAAGAGGTAAAGAAAACTAAATGCATAGAAATGTTAGTGTAAAAATAATGAACAACTTGCATTTTGAGGACATTCTTACTCTTAAGAAGTTTTGTGAAAGATTTAAACTTCATCTGCTTCTTAAAGTATAATACTGTGATACTGTTGTGGGACTGGTGATTGTTGGGCTATTTCTGGGGATGGTGGTGTGGGTTTTTTATTTACTTTTTGGGTGTTTTTTTTTTTTTTTTTTTTTTTTTTTTTTTTCCTCTGAACTTGGGTAAGTTGC
>JAYDZK010000268.1:34966053-34985392 GCA_034509185.1 Euphonia xanthogaster | reverse complement strand
CTCTCAGCCAGCAGCACCCCCAAGTCCTTCTGGGCAGGGCTGCTCTGGGTCTGTTCATCCCCAGCCTGTGCTGATACTGGAGCTTGCCCCGACCCAGGTGCAGCACCAGCACCTGGTCTTGTTAAACCTCATGAATTTCCCATGGCCCCCCTTCTGGAGCTTGTCCAGGTCCCTTTGGATGGAATGTTGCTTTAGAGAAGCTCCCATTGCTGTGCTTTTATTTTGGAAGTATTTTTTAACAATTTATGGAAATAACTAGTAAAAAAATTTTTCCTCAGTTTGAAAAATTGTATGGGCATACACAAACTAAGTTACATGATAATTAAAAAACAACACTTACTGACGACTTCTGTAATTATTAAGATTTGAATTTACTTTGTAACACTAACGGTTACTGGTCAGTTAGTGCATGTTGGTTGTTTTTTCATGATTTTTGCATGACTTGTACACACAAACATAAACAAAAGCTTTGAGAAAGCAAAGATTTTTAGTCTTTGCTTTAACGAGAGCCTACAGTAGTCATCTGCATGCTCATGTGTATCAGCATTTAACATGCAAATCAGCAGTTGACATCAAATTCGCATGAAATATTTGGTAGGATTAGAAATTTATTTTTAATACCAAAATGAACTTCTTTTATTTGAAATTTTCTTACTAAATTCTTTACATTTTAGACATTTTGAACCATAGTAGCTTCAAAGTAACCAGAAGTTTTCTTCATCTAAAGGATTTTTGAAATCTTTGGTTCACAGAAGAGTATTTAGGAGACAACTGTGTGTGACATTGCTGAGAAGTGACCTAAGTCATTGTTTAGCGTTTTGAGTGTTAAGTTTGAATTCTCCTTTGGGAAACCCTGAACACATATAGTCTTAAAAGGTGGTTTGTGAAATTCTTGGCTTGTCACATTCATTATAGTTTCTGATTGAAAATTAGCCTTTACATCACTGAACTGTTTGGTTGAGAGAACTCCATACACAGAGTAAAAGTATGCATTCAAGGTTGGGCAGATTTATTTAAATACAATTTTGTAGACTTTTTTCCTCAGCTTTTTAACATTCTGAAACTGAAAATATTGTTGAAGGGCTTTTTTATTCCTGCTGCTCATATCTGATCATTTGGAGGACTTCATCCTGAATACATACCTTTTCCTTTGCCCTTCATTGTTCTGACCTCTCTCAGAATTTGAGTACCTTCAGTGCTTATCTGCATGGTAATATGTATCATCATAAATGTCGAACAAATGTGCATTAAATTTCATCTTTTGCAATACTTTGAAGACAGCATAGTAAGACAGACATTGTGATGGGTTCTTTTGTTGGATATGCATCTGTAACTGCCATAGTCTGTATTTACACTGTAACATTACCAGGCAGACACAGCCCTGGCCTCAGGTATGGAAACTTTCATTCCACATGTACACATAAATAAGTGAACAGAAGTAGATCTGATTCTATATTTTGATACTTCTCTAGTCTGTATCCTCATGTTTCCTTTTGGGTGGAACATCTTAGTTAAGGTCATCTTCTGTCAGCATGTGTATTCATTAAGTAATCTTGTTTGCTGGGGAGAAAGAGGGTATCTGTCCAGGTAGTCACCATGTTATGGGGAACTACTGCCTCTTTATGAAAGGGTCTTTAAAACTACTCCACCAAAACAATAATAACAATCCACCACCTCACAGCTTTCATTTCCTTTACAGTGTAAGCTGTAAAATAATGCAAAATCTGTTTATTGAAGAGTTCTTGTGTTAAAAACCTCAGAAGCAGAGAAACAAACCACATTTCTCCAGGACTAACTGTGATGCATAGATAAGGAGTTAGGTTTGATTTCTACAAAAGCAGGCTTCTCTTTTCAGTAGTATGCTGAATTTAAGGCCTCTTTCTTGCCCAAATTTGATAAGATCAATTTTGGCAGGTAAGTCAGGGATGACTGTTTTTCACATACAGCCTGTCACCTTTGCAGGGTATGATAGTGGAGATGTTGCATATCTCATTCCATTCTATGAAGTCAGCATAATGTGTTCTCAGTTTGAAAGTTTTCATATCTTGTGTATATATATATATGTATCTATCACTGTTGAAATGAAGATACTGTTTTTCTTTAGCTTTTTGCGCTTTTTTTAAACTTTCCTTCTCTTTTCCTCCCATTTAATTGTTCTGTACTTACAAAACAGTATCTGTACTGTTCACTTTCCTTCTCTTGATTTCTGGAAATATTATAATAGTTGATAGGACTGAAAAGAGATCTGAATTTCACCATCTTCATTACTATCACCTCTTCTTGACATAAAAGAATCTCTGTGTTATATTCAGACTTGGACCAATACATCTTCCACCTAATTAAACTCTGCTTAAGGCTTCTCAGACTTAAAACTTTTCATCACGGAATATTCAGTTATCTTTTTCACTTTTGATCTCTGAAGGATGGTGCTCTGAGATGGTACTGTAACTTTTGCTTCTGTTCATACCAGATCAATTTTTTTTTTGTCCTTGGCTTTTTTTGAGTGTAAAAGGGTCATCCGATTTTGTGCCTTGACCATAGTTGCTTATGGAGAGATGGCACATTCTTTTCTTTAAAAATCTCCATGTAATATTTACTATACTTCTATACTTGAACAGTTACATGAAGGTACACTTGCATTTACTTGAGAGCAGAAACTTGTGCAGTCTTCTGAAGTGGTGGCACAGTCTTGAATGCTGACACGTTTTTCAGCATGAAATGCACAGAAGTTGTTCGGAACAGCAGCTGCTCCTTTGTAAACTTCTCTCTGTATTGTATGATGATTGAGGACTGTTCTGAGGTTGTGCCTGAAGGACAAGAAGTGCCCAAACGTACTGAAAAACACTAAAAGGCAAGGATATCAGTCCCCTAATTAGTGACAAACTAAATGAATGGTTGCTTCAAGATAGCAGAGCAGAGGGGCTACTTTTAGTTTTTTCTTAGTATGCTTCAAGACAAACTTCTCATGCTCATATGTTTGGCATGAAAGCACCTGGAGAGGATGCTTTCAGTTCAGATAGAGTAAGCATTTGTAAGCCATTTGTGGCATTTTGCATCCATGTATTGAACCATTCATGCATATCAACGTGGAGAAGACAAATGGTGTTTTCTTCTGGAAAGCAGAGGGTTCATGAAAGTAAACAGTTTAGGGTCCCAGTCATGACTTTTATCCTGTCATTTTATTGATTGCTCTATAATATCTTCAAGAATATATCTCCTTCTGGTCACCATAGGTGCCTGGCTGATGGCTGACTGTAATAAAGATGAAGGCAAGCTTTGTAGTCTGTGTGGTGTAGAGATCTGTCCAGTCTAAGAGTGACTTTTCTTATGTGAGATCTTACCTGCTGGCTGCAATATTAAGTACTACAGAAATGAAATCCTTTCAGTATAGAGCCTGTTAGAAAAAAAATGATTGTTGGTTCAAAAAAGATGTCTCATCTTACGTTCACATCATCAGCTGGGATCACAGGTTTCTAGGAGAGTGAAATAAAATTTAACTGCTCGAGTCATCTGTTTTATAAGGAAAGCTTTTGTAAGCCAGTTTTATTCTCAGATTGCTTCTGGGTGGCAGTCTTTGTATATTTAACTAGAATACTAAGTGGTCCGTGAAGGAAAGAAAGAAAATACCAAAAACAGAAAAAATGGAAATATAGGGAGTTTTATTACTTGGCAAAATGAGAATGTTTTTCAAATATTAATGACAATAGTTATATAGCATCCTTTTAGGGGTATGCGAGGTATACTTCCTGTAATTCTTCAAGAAATACTTTTTGTTGTCATCCCTTTCTGCAGGGAATTCTCCATTATCACTAGAGAATTCTGTTATTCATGGACACTTATTTTTTATTTAAACCAGTAAGATCTGAAATGATCAGATACTTTGTGAGAGGCACTATTTTAGTGTTTAACTGTTTGAATAATGGTTCTGAGTTTGGTAAGTCATCTGTAATCATAGTATTTGCATTTTACTTTTTTTGGCAATAAAAGCTTTGGTTTAGTTTCCATTTCCTCTTTAATAAATGTGGGACGTGCCACCTCAATATAAGAACTTGTTCACTAATACTTCCTTTACTAAATGGTCTCCAATATCTCTGCTTGCAGTCCCAGGAAGGGATGTTTTATTGGTTGAAATTTGGTTATGTCTTTGATCATTAGGGATTGTTTTCTTGAAAGAGGTTCTCTCACTGAAATACACTTTATAATTGAAGCTTGACTTTTTGACATGGAAGCTATAAAGGTGAAAGCAGGAGTGGATTTTGTAATTTAAAGATATTTTAAATTATACTTTTTTGTTTGCTTATGTCTCTGTATTACTTAAATGTACACATAATTCAGAATGCTTTGTTCTAGAAGCTTGCTTTTATAATAATTTTAATATAATATACATCTGCAGTTTCATACAGTGGTGGCAGCATTCTTGCTGCTGTGTTTAACAAACACTTCATACAATTTAAATACCATTCAAAGCAGGGAAAGTTAATTGTTCGTTGCACCCCCATTATGAGTTGTCTGTACTTTTGCCCTCATTTTTAAGCTTGTTTTTAATTAGCACTCTGTTTTTAATGTTAAATTGTTTAGTATAGTTAAAGTTGTGTAATATTATTAGAAAATGTTTAGTTCGTATGTTTTTTGTTTAATAGTGAATGTTCTTTTAGTATTTGGCTTGACTTTCCAGTAGGGCTGTAAGATGATTTTTTTCCTCTTTCCTACAGGAAATTGTTGAATAGATCGACAGAACACAAAGGAGTTATTTTTTGATTTAGTGAATTTTAATTGTTTGCATGTAGTTTTCAGATTTGGTGTATGAACTCCTGCTTTTGATTTCCAAAGTATTACTAAACAAAAGCAAAGCACTATTTATTTTAAGGAGGTCCCATCAGTAATTATTCTTATTTAATGGATTTTTAGACTTCAGTCAAGTCAAGCGGTAGCAATCAAATGAATTTTTGCTGCTGACATTAATTTACAGGAGTCAACAGGACAAAACTTCACGACATGATAGCTGATCTGGGCGATGATGAGATACCCCACATCCCTTCAGGAATCATTAATCAATCTAGGTCACCCTCTTCTAGAATGACTGATCATGAAGGTGCAAGAGCAGAGGAAGGTACAAAAAATTCAGCTACTTACTATATTTCAGGAGATTTCTTTTAGAAAGCACACGCTGTCATTTATTATCCCCTCTGTAAAGCTGAATGAAGTTGCAGATTGCCACGTTATTATTTTACTTGAAATTCTTCCCAAATGGTTTTATGAGAATATGGCTTGAGTTTCTGTGGCTTTTTATAACTCACCATTATTTCATAAGTTTTTTTAGATAACTTCGTGTAGAGCAGTGTGTTCTGACACTATTCACTATTATATCCCTGTTTGGAGACAACCCCGCATTAGCAAAACCTTTCACAAATAGGTTATTTATTGAGGGGAAAAAAGGTGAGTATAAACATTTGATGCACAGTTTGGATTTTAAAATGAAAAGTAGTGATTTAAGTTTTGGGACTAATTAGTCTCTTTTCCTCAAATTTAATGTTCTCTTTTATAAAATACCCGTGGTCTACATACACAGGTTTACAAAGGCACAATTTATTTCTTTACAAAGAATTTATTTGAGTTTCAGGATTATCTTTGGCAATGAAAATTAGTGGCAGGCTATTATATATAAAAGTCAAAAGTCTTGTATTTGGCTTCTAAGTTTCTTGTTTTAAAGGAATGATTTTCCTGTATTAACTTTGGAATTAGAATACCATTATGTAAATTGTCCTCTGCTTAGAGCATATTCATTCAAAATATTCAGGTGTATTCAGATTTGGCTCTTTTAGGATAATCTTTGACCCATAAGACCTGGCATGATATGAGCTATAGCAGAAATAGAATTTGCATTACTACTGATTCCAGGAATCTGTTGGTTCTCTTGTTCGTTTTCACCCTTGGCCTCACAAATGCCTGTCAACAGGCAAGCAGAAAACAACTCCAAACCACAAGGAAGTTTTCTTTTTGTTGCTCTCCCAAACTGTCATTTTACAACAGTCATCTTATTTACTGCCTTCTTTTTCAGCTTTGTTTTTATTTCCATCTTCAGGGTGAAGCAGTGTCAAATTTACCTGTGGAGTGCAGTTTAAAAATCTAGAGATGAAAATCCACTTGCTAAAACTTGTAGATGTATATTTAGGTTGTTTTTAGGTTCAGTGCTTACGTGCTTTAGGTTGCCTTTTAGCCGTGTTTAGGTATTTAGGCCATACATGTTGTACAAAGGAACACAGACACAGACTTTGTTATGGACAGGGATGCTGTCTCAGGTAGAGGCCTTACATCTAAAATAATACTGGACAAACCCATATTTTTGAAGAAATAGATGCTAGATTTCAGTTTGATAGGGACTGACGTTTATTACCTGGTTCTTGTAGCACAAACACTGTTTTAGCCTTAGGTAAAGATTGTTCACACTGTTCAAATAAACCACTTTCATGTTTATATTTTCATGCTGTTTAATGTGTCCATGTGTTTTTAACTTGTCAGTGTAGTTTGCTCATTATTAAGAGTAATAATATTAATATCTCTGTCATCTTATCCGCTCATTTTGGTTTCTGCATAGTTTTTAAACTTGAATATTAGAATGTAAGTTCTGCTATTTCTGTCCTGAATGCTGTATGGCTTTTTGAGTTTTCATCTGTACCATATGGTGCAAAGCTGCAAATAAACAGGCAGTGTTGTATTTGAATTCCTCCTAGGTGTGTTACAAGGCCAAATACTTCATTATCGTAAAATACAGATTTTGCACCATGCAGTACAAATATAGATTTTACTCAATTATTTATGCAGCTGTGTTCTAAAAGCTAAGATTTTGCAGATAACTTCAGGCTTTCTTCCTGGGATATACCAGCCTATGCTGAGTAATTTTATCAAACCACAGTTTTCTTGTGACTGTATGGAAGTTTTATGCCTCACTTCAAAATATTACAGTTCTGATGTAGTGGTTGATCATTTTTTCTTGAAGGGAGTTCAGGGAGGAACTGGCTCTAACTGGTTTGGAGTATCTCTTTCATACCTCTGAAGGTGTGAAGGTTTGAGTTTTTTGTTTGTTTTTCACTCTGAACTGCCTGGTCACATACGATGTTATGCCATAATCACGCTTAATAATTTTGGCCATGAGAAATTGGAGTTTCCATTTCAACATATTCTGTTCTTTCAGAAATGGTATCAACATGATTTTCCATCCAGTGTAGAGAGAATTACTTTCTTCACTGATTGTTTTTCAGTTTTAATAGATTGCAGAGGTGTCAATCTAGAGATTGACAGAAAAAAACCCAGTAACAGCTAATTGCTTGGGTATGTACCACAGCTGCTTTTGATGTACCACATATTAACTTTGTGGGAAACAAGGTTAAGATATCCCTGTTGTACAGTAGACAACAACAGCCTATATGAGTATACATATCTGATCAGAGATTAAAGCAGTTTCAGTTTGTACAAGTATTTCTGCTTGATTTTGACTTAGTATAATGTCAAGAACTTGAAGGTAAGAGGTGGTGGTTAAGATTGGCTAAGCAGATATTAAATTATATGATTTTATATTTCAGTATTTATTTCACCTACGAAGGAGCTTGTGCTATCATATTTTAACTTTATATTTATTGATTGCAAACAGTTAAGTATTTATATTATGCCATGAGATTAATATTGTGCTGTGTTTTAGAAAAATACTTGTATTTTTTTTCTAGATGAAAAGCATTAAAAAGTCATTTATTTAACTATCATTTGCATGTATCTATCGATGCATTGTTTTGGAATCTGAGGATGTGGGTCTTTATTTTTAGTAGCTGTAACATCATGCATTTTTCATTGTGTTACTATTCTGCTGTTTCTTTTTTTGTAAAAACAGATTGTGGCCATTTTTTTAAACTTCTCAGTTATGCCTCACTTTAAAATATAAAATTCACAAATAAATTATAGAACACACTGTACATACTTACAGGCAGCTTTAGTATTGAGAAGTAGTCTTCTGAATTTTGAGTAGCATTAATTTTGAAGCTTTAAATAAAGAAATAGTCACTCATGCAAACGAAACTTGATGAATTTGTAGTATAGGTTCTTGATGTGGTGGTCCTTAATTTTTATTATAAAGCATAGGAAAGTTGATCTTTTAAGATCAGGTGACATTAGTTTCACAAAGAATTAGTATGACAGGTTACTGGGCTTACCTAAACCTTGTGGTCCTGTCCTAAAGATCAGATAGGAGTAAAGGGAAAGTAAATGGGTGTTTTGTAGGAATATATCTTTTTTGAAATATAAGTGAAATGGTTTGTAGTAGATCGTCAGATGTAGAATTTTAGTAAATTACTAATGGAAATGAAAAGCTTATTCATTAAGTGCATGGTAAGCCATTTTGGGCTGTTAATGTAATGTAGCATTCTTATGAGTCAAACTTGTATGGATTGTGAATATTTTTACGAGAGGTGATTGTGCGTAGTTAGAATATTGTTTGCTCTTTTTATGCAATTGTAGGAGCAGCAGCAGTCTGTATTCTTAGATTATGTTCTTAGATTCTCAGAAATGGTTGTATTGACTATGCTAATGAAGTTACATTTCTTAATAGTACGATAATTCTGAAGCATTAAAACCTGTTTTGTTCTTAAAAAGTGATGTATTTTGATCTAGCTGGGCTGGCTCCTCTTTGCCTAGCCCTAGCAGTGGTGCCAGACATCTATAACTTTACACCTGGTTTCAGTCACTTTGGTTCAGTGGGAGTGGATTGGACCTAGGTTACCATTCTGATAGTGGCCATAAACAGGTCTAAACAGGAATGTGTTAATTATTAGTCCTCTTGTTTGGAACTGCTTCTAGAGACAAAATCCCAGGAAACAAGAAACTGCTTTCTCTGAGAGTGAAGGATTGTCTAGGAAGATAAGAAATAAGGAGTGACGTTAAAGTGAGGCCATAACTCTATCTGCCAGATCAGTGACATTCAAAAGTCAAGCAAGTTTAAGTTTTCAAGATGTCAAATATAATTTAACATATTTTGCAGTTCCTTATACTTAGCTGAAGTTCACACAGACCTTAATTTCACATACTCTACTTAAGAAGTGTTGCTATTTCTAAGTGGAAAAGAAAACTGAAAAGTAAAAGTAGCTTCTAAAATGTGCTGAAGCATTACAGTGTTTAAGCCTTCATTCCTGTTCCTTATTGCAAAATTGGTATTTGTGGATTAATGGAGATTCACAGAATTGTTGAAGAGGGTAAAAAATATGGGTGAATATTTTAAACGTTATTATTCAGATGCGAATTCATAGTGAATGGCTATATAGAACTTTTATTAATTCTAAATTATAATTAACAGAAATGTTAAATTTTAATTTGAGGTAGGCACAGCTAGACAACATGCGTATCAGTTGAGTGTACTTAAAAATTAGAATCCAAAATCATGCTGAGAAACTAAGAGAGGAAATTAATAAATAATAGATGTTTTCATTTTTTCAGTTGTCTGAGAAAACTCAGAGTGGAAGAGATGTTTTGCAGGAGTCTTTTGCTTGAGTGATTAAAAAATACTCAGTGTACAAGTAGAAATATTTGACTAGTATAAAACACAAAGACATATTTGCAAGTGGATAGAAGGCAGGAAGCATGGCATATTGAATGAAAAACTCAGCTGAGAATATGAAAACCTCAGATGTACATTTGGTATTGCAGTGTAAAGTAATGTCAGTCAAGTCACTTGTCAGTATCAACACCTCTGTAAAGTAAGTTGAAATCAAATGATGAAGCATGGTACAAGAGTTGTGTATATAATGTGTGTGTGTTTGCACATGTGTGTGTGTCCTCATGCTCTTGGTTTGTTTTTTTTTTTTAGTTGGGGCTGTATGTAGTACATACAAGTTCAGTTTTAAACTCTGCTTTGCTGTTAAGTGATGAATAATGCAGCTTTTCGTCAGTTTGAATTACTCTATTGAGACTTAAAGAAACCGTTTTGTTCTTTGTAGCTGAGCCAATAACGTTTCCACCTGGAGGAGGCAAGTCATTTATTATGGGTTCTGATGATGTGTTGTTAAGTGTACTGGGCCTTGGAGACCTTGCAGACTTGACAGTAACAAATGATGCAGACTATAGTTACGATGTAAGTGCAATTTTATTTTAAAATTCTTTATACAGTTTAACCAATAGTAGTTGTGTCCCCTCTCCTCAATCCTGAACGTTACTGATGCATTTCTTTAGTTAAAGCTGTTATTTGAAATGGAAGAGAACCTTGCAGATGAGCAAAGTAATTTGGGTTACCAGAATTAAGTGAGATGATTTGGGTTTTTCTACATTAATAATTTAATTCAGATTTTGTCACTGGGTGGGGGAATGTGTTATGACATGAAATACATATTAATGTCTTAACATGACCAAAATGGCAGTTATACATTGAAATGGAGTGTTGAGTAGGCATGGCATGAAACGCAAATATTGATATTAACTCATTGATTTGCTGTCCTTCTGATGAGTAAGTAGTGTTAACAGCATAGACTGTATATACAGTAGAATATTTCAGATGTAAGCTTTTAGGGGGTATTTTTATTATAATCCAGAGTGTTCTGACATTGTTTTGACCATATTCATTAAGCTTCTACCAAAAGTGTTAAACCAATTTTTCATTGGCCAGTAACATAGGATGGCTGGTTAGGGAAGTGTTCAGGTAAGTTTTGCATGAAGTATTGTATTTAAAAAGTCCTGTATTGTCTTGACTGCAGATTGCAGCTTTGTTGTGTATTGCTGTCTTTTGTGAACTATAAATTCTTTATAAAACAGTGTGTAGCTATTTTGCTTATTCCAAGATGGAGGAATATTTAGTGGTAAGCCAGGACTTAGCTCAGAAAGCATTGCAATTAATATACCAACTAAAAAACTTACATGAGAGTCTGTGCTCCTTGTGACAAACCTGACAAAACAGTTTTTGTGGTGTGAAGAGTGATGCAGAATAGAGGTTACCTTTTTTCTTGGGAAACTTAAAGCAGAGAATAGCTGATAAATAGACAAATATGAAGTGCTGCCTGAGCTAATAAGAAATTTGCAGTAGAAGCACACATTTGTTGAAGGTTAGAAGGTGTTAATCATCCTGTAGGTGAAGTTGATCTTACTTTTTCAATGTAGTTGAATTTTCATAATGTTTCACTGAAACCCCTGAGGCTCTTTATTTTCAGCCTGGTTTGGGAGGTGAGTGGGAAGAGGCTATTTCATGCTCTAATATCTGGTGTATACAGGAGACAAAAGATAGAAGTAGAGTTTTTCTTACTAGGCCATTCACCGAAAATGAGTTGTGATTGAGTATGACTGTCGCTTAGTTTCCCTGCTTCTTGTTTCCCTGCTTCCTCTCTTCCTAGTACTCATAGGATATTTTCTTCCTTTTAAAGCATAGCTGAAAAATGCACAGTGGCTTCTGACTTCATGTGTCAGAACAAACAAAGTGTAAAACAACACAGGTGGCAACATTTTTTTTTATATTGAGTACAACACTGTCCTGTCATGACTTTGAAGAGACTGAAATTCAGATGCTGTTAGTTTTTCATCACAATGTTTGTTTAGGTTAAAAATTCCATGATAGTTTTTAATTGCTGAAGTTGTTCCCTCATAGCTATGGCTTTGCAGCACAGTAAGACCATATCTTACCTTGTACCTGTAGTACATTACTTGAAGGGCATCGTAGTCTAATGCCCTTGCAAGCTTAGGTGAAGTCATCTCCTTTTCCAGTATATCTCCAGGCAAGGAAGTGTGACACTAAGTTAATGTGTAAGTAAAACAAGAACAATGAAAACCCTCAAACCAGAACACTTAATGCATTTGCTCCAATAGGTCCGTGCTCTTCAGATAGCTTTTGTGAGCCATTAGAGTGCATTAATAAATAACGCCACAACAGGCTTCCATTAGCTTCCATGTGTCACTCCTTGATGAGTGTTGTATTTTGAAAAGGAGAGGATATCAGTACGGGATGGGGGGATCTTAAGAATTTAATCTGTAACTCAAATGATTTCTATATGTTTGATTAAATTCACAGGTTGTCTCCAAGACTAGTTCATCTGGTAAACAGTAGTCATCTCAAGTTATGTCTTTTTTATTATCTAGTTACTTAAATTGACCTCAGTGCGTGTAGTTGTTGGCATGCTGAGGGAATAATATTGCCAAATTAGATGCCTCCATTTGTATATTTTTTGATTCCATAGCACCAGAGAATGGTGTTTTTTTGCAGTATGACTGACTGAAAAATGGAAAGCTTTCCTTTATCAGAGTATGTAAACTTGGAAATATCCAGTAAGTTACAACATTATCAAGAAAAAAGTAACATTAAAACATAAAAAGACACTGACTGCAGTTATTAATTATTATTCTCTAATATTTTTGTTTGCTGTTGGGGAGTACTTGTTTGACATAGCGAAATGCATGTCTCCTTACAATGTGTTAGAATTCTCTTGACTGCAGGGGCAAGGAAGATCTTCATTCCCTGATGCCTTTTTTTTGGGTGGGAGGGAGTTGTTTGTTTGTGTTGGTTTAGCTCAGGTGTAGTTTCAGTCCAGTTTGCCTGTGCTTTACAAGGCTGAATGAATGGGTTGTTTGATCCTTCTTGGTCTTTAGTAAAGCCCACTAAAGTCCATGGAAAAAGGGAGGAGCAGCTAGTGAAGTAGTCTGTGTTGTCATGACTTTGATTATCTTGACAGTGTGTGCATGTATAAATACACACTTACAGTAGAGCATCCAGGCTTAGTGTGTCCATCTACACCTTATGTTTTGAGAAGCTTTGGAGATGTCCCATTTCACCACTTTTCCATTATTCCTCTGGCCTGTTTTGTGAAATAATCTCACATTTATCCTTTGTAATCATCAAATCCCTTTTCCAAGTCCTTGACTGTATTTTTCTGAGGTAGGGTTGGGTTTCTGGTTGTTTTTTGGAAATACGTTACTGGTTAACTTTTTTTCTTAGAGATTGCAAGGACCTCTTTGAATACGTATCAGTTGTTCTCTTACTTTTGCAGTAAGGATATCAAGATCCATTAGAAACATGGATAGGGAAAAGAATTTCGAAAAATTAGTTTATATGTAGCTAGATTTGTAATAAAGTGTATGTGGTGGTAAAAGAGCCGTGATGTTCCAGTCCGGTTGAAGAAAATTAAAACTACAGAGCTATGCTTAAAATAGGAAATGTACCTTACTTTTTATAAGTTGTGTAAATTCTCTACCTTGCAATTTAGCAGATTTCTCTGTACTGCCAAAACCAAAATTACCCATGCAACAATCCTTTTAAGAAAAAAGAAAAAAAAAGATAGAATCAACTCTTTTCATGTTTTGAAAAATAAGGATCACTGTATCCAGTTCTGATTTTCTCAAATGACTTTTCATCACAACTGTGGTAGATATTGTTGTGTGGATGTACATTGCACCCAAAAAATTGCAAGTCTTCTGCATAATCTGGGGTATATCATGTGCTAAAATTAAGGATTGCTATTTCAAGTTTTTGGCTTTAATTTCTCTAAGCCCCAGATCACCACAAATACATGAGGGAACATAAGTTAGTTAGGTGGGTGAATCTGTTACGTAAGGAGGATTTAAAATATCAAGGGACTCTATTTGCTAGGAAAATACCTTTTTTTTTTTTTTCTTTTTCATTTTCTCCCCTTCTCTTGTCCTTTTGGGGAAGGAAATAAATCAACGGTTTGGTCCAAATTATGTTTAATGCAGAACTCCAGAATCTGTTCTGTTCCTAAAACAAAAGATTTTTATGAACCTTGCATATAATATACAATGTAGTGCTAAATAACTTCAGTCTCAGTAAAAACATTGCAGTATTCAAGTGTATGCTGAAGTAGGAAGATTGCAAGCAAAATGCTTTGTTATTATATGTATTTCTTGGTTGGTATTTTAAAAACGCTAAAAATTCAGGTTGCATGTCTGGTATAACAAGTTTCTATGACTTGATTGGAATTAGGTAAAGTTTGCACTTGGGACAGAAATTTACAGTAATATAATGGAAAAGCAAATGTCTGCACATCTGTAACTCAGAACAGTAAATTTTATTGTCTGAACCTCTTTGTTTTGTTGGTTGGATTTGAATTTGGTTTGAGTGAATAGTGATAATTCAATCCAGATTATAGACTTGTTCCAAAAATAGTGATTACAGTACCTGTTACACGATTATCTGAATATTTTCAGTCCTGACAGATAAAAGGTAGTAAGATTTGATTAGCTATCGGAGATTTTAATTTCTTATTAGTGTTGCTGAAATTAGTTTGAGATGTTTCTCGACTGCAGGCTATTCTGGCCTGCAGTCGAGAAACATACTTTAACAACTACATGTTGAAATAGATGCTGTGTAAGATGAAGGATACAATTAGCTTCCATTTGTGTAAGACAAAGGGTACAGTTAGTTTCCATTCATTCTTAGTTTGCTTATTTTTTTAATCTAATTCAAGTCAGATTTCTAAACTATCTTTAGGGGAAAAGAGAAGTACCTGGATATGTTATTTCTTTATGATGGAGGCTTAGGATGGGATCTAGTCTTTTAAGGGTCTGCTTGCTGCATAAATATATATTGTATTCAAAGCTGTAAATTTGTCTCTTGGAATCACTAGAAGGGCTTGAATTTTTCTGGTAACTCTTCTGGGTTATCTATAATTAATATTAAGCAGCTGTAATTATTGTATTTTAGCCTAACAGTCTGCAAGTTAAGAGTATGAATTGGATGTTCATACTATATAAATGTAGAGTTTGCATATATTGCTTCACAAAGCAGCTAAATTATTGTCTCACAGATATATTTGAAACTCATTAAAGACTTAAAAAATATTTGTGTAATGTTATGTTTAAAATCGTGACAAATGTATATTGAAATTTTGATTAGCTATTTCTGTGTACATGACTTCATTTGTAGAAGTATTCAAGAACTATGTATGTTTCTTGTCAACCTTAGTCAAGTTACTCATCTAAGGAAGATTGCTCACCAAGTACCTCAAGCTCATTTTTATTGTGTTTAAGTGATAAATGAGCTTTTGGTGGCTATAATCTCTTTCTTGGGTGCAGACAGCATGATACACAATGAAACATTTCTCTTTCTGCAAAGAAGAAGAGTTAGTGTCATTGCACAAAAGGATTAACATCTGTTCTGAAAATCAAGTCTTCTTTTCTGTGTGTTTAACATTATATATCATTCCATCCTGGATCAAAGGAAACTGTTACAGCAGAAAAATTTGCAGACTGTCTAGCTGGCCAGATAGGGTTGTAGATGGATATAGATAAATCAATAGATAAATACAAACTTAAGGTTGAATATATATTAGCTGAATCATGCATAGGATGTTTTCCAGAAAGATGAGGGCATATATATAAAATCTGTATTTTAAAATCCAAGATAAAATTACTTCTTTCCCTTTCTCTTTCAAGTTGCCAGCTAATAAAGATGCCTTCCGAAAGACATGGAACCCTAAGTATACGCTACGCAGTCATTTTGATGGAGTGCGAGCATTAGCTTTTCATCCTGTAGAGCCTGTGCTGGTTACAGCCTCTGAGGACCATACTCTAAAACTCTGGAATTTGCAGAAAACGGTTCCTGCCAAAAAGCAAGTATATGGGTTTTTGTAAAACATAGGTTGTGTTTTAAATGTCTTTGAGATTGATTAAACTCTTACAGTTTCAAGTTTTTCAGTAGAGATTTCATGTGTAGAGATTACAGCTATAATAACTCTTCTTTTTCTTTCAGGAGTGCCTCTTTAGATGTAGAACCCATCTACACATTTAGGGCCCACATGTGAGTGTTTGACATTATTCATGGCTGATAAATATATTGTCATTCATAACAATATGTTCTGTCCTGTAGGCAGTTACCAATCAGCTTTTTTCTGTCTCAATAGTGGACCGGTATTGTCACTGGCAATTAGTTCCAATGGAGAACAATGTTTCAGTGGTGGTATTGATGCGACCATCCAGTGGTGGAACATGCCTAGCCCTAGTGTGGATCCATATGATACCTATGGTAAGTACCTTTAAAAAGAAACAACTTCTGACCATTGTCTTGAACATTATTTTTCTACTGGACGTTAATCTATTTTTTAGAGCTTTTGTGAAATATTGCTGCCATTTCTCAGCTACGTGGTGTGTTTTCAAGTAATCATGTGTGGCAAACATTAGTTAGTTATTCCGGCTTGCACTGATGATGTATTTTGTGTAGAACAGTAATAAGGAGACCTAACAATTCCTAAGATTTATACAGCAAAGGAAAAAAAAATCATAATTTAAATTTTTGAGAAACAAAATATTTTGAACCAGAATTACAACTTCTTAATTTGTTTCTTCTGATGGAAGAAAACTAAGATAAGTGTGCTCAGATTCTATGTCCCATGTTTCTGACTTGCATCTCAGATATCTTTAATTGCATTTAGATATCTTTAATTTTAGATGTCTCTAAAATTAAATAGCTGATAACTGGTTGGAAAACTCTGCATAGATTTAAAAATCTTCTATAAAAGGCAACTATAAAGTAGGGAGATGAAAATAAGATTCCCAGCTCCACAAGAAAAAATTAGGCCTATTTTTATTATTAGGGTGCTTGAGAGTTTTAGACCATACCTGTGTGTCAGCAGAGTATGCTGAATAAAAACTACATCAAGTAAGCATCCAGTGTTGAAGTGGAAAGTTGATTTTCTGCACGTTGTACAAAGGAAGGGCTGTGGTCAAGCCATCTTTAAGATGTTGAATTTGAAAGGAAGAAATAAGAGAGGAGTGACAAGAGTGTATAATCCGGGGAAAAGGGACATAGTTGTTTGAGTTGTTTGTGGGGTTTTTTTGTTGGCTGGTTTGGTTTTGGTAGGGTTTTTTGTTTGAGTTTGTTTATTTGTTTCCTGGTTGGTTGGTTGGTTTTTTTGGATAAAGATGGCAGTGGTTGTGCAAAATGACTTGTGCAATATTTTAGCTGTTGCTTAAACAGGAAGGGCAGGGGTTTATGTGGAATTTAATTTATGTTGAGGTATAAGAAATAATTAATGGTTCTTCACTAAAATGGTTTCCTTTCTGAACTTTTTTTTCCAGAGCCAAACGTTCTAGCTGGCACATTAATTGCTCACACAGATGCAGTTTGGGGTCTTGCCTACAGTGGTGTAAAGAATCACTTACTCTCTTGTTCAGCAGATGGCACTATTAGGTTATGGAACCCACCAGAAAAAAATCCCTGTATTTGCACTTACAATGGAGAGAAAGGTAACTTTTTGCAGTGGTTTTGAAAATCTGTTATGAGGCAGCTTATGATGCATCCAGGCTCATTATCTCCATTTATCCAAACTAGGTAACATAGCTAAAAGAATAACTTGTAATAAAATAATCATGGTGCTGTAGCGTTAATTTAAAGAAAAGAGCAAATATCTTGTTTAAGTATGACCTTAAATGCTTAAATTGTCTGGAATTTTTAAAGTGTTTTCTTCTGTCTAAAGATTTTTTTTTGCTCTTTTTAGAGCATGGAATACCCACATCAGTTGACTTTATAGGTTGTGACCCTGCTCATATGGTGGCATCTTTTAACACTGGCAGCACAGTCATCTATGATTTAGAAACATCCCAGTCAGTGGTAATGTTTTCATCACAAGTAGAATCTGGTAAGTAGAGCTCTTCTGTAATAAATACCCATCTTGACTGAGGTACCTGTTGCATTATTATGGTACCTCATTGTATGGTGTAGTAAATAAAAAAGTTTTACTCCTCTACGGCATCATTCAGTTTGGAAGGTGGTTAGATGCTTGGAACAAGCCCTGTGGAAAGGTGTTTTAGCCCCTCTAGTCTGCTGTTGTGAAACCGTGCCTGGAGGCCTAGACTAGAGGGGGCTTGATATGGAGGATATTAAGACAAGTAAGTGAGTAATAGGTGAATTAAACAGAATAAGAAGGACATAGACCTGTTGGACTGTGAGTCCAGAGCAAGGCCATGAAGATGATCCCAGAGCTGGAGCACCTCTCCTGTGAAGACAGGCTGAAAGGGCTGGGGTTGTTCAGTCTGGAAAGGGTTCTTGGGAGCTATTATTGTGAACTTCCAGTACTTAAAGGAGCCTAAAAGAAACTTGGAGAGGAGCTTGTTTGTACAAGGACATGTGGTGACAAGACAAGGGGGAAATGGTGTCAAACTGAAAGGAGGTAGGTTTAGATTAGATATTAGGAAGAAGTTTTTTACTGTGAGACTGGTGAGCACAGGTCGCTCAGAGAACTTTGGGATGCTTCATCCCTGGGAAATGTTCTAGGCCAGATTGAATGTGGCTTAAAACAACCTGGTTTAGTGGATGGTGGCCCTGCCTGTGGCAGGAGGAATTGGAACTAGATTATGTTAAAGGTCCATTCTACCCAAGCCATTTTATGATTCTAATAGCAGATATTGAAAGTAGTTAGAGGTAGTGAAAGCAACAGTTATTGTTCTCTAAGAATTCTTAAGATTCAGCTTTCTGATTTGTATATGAAATCACAGTTTTCATTATATAGGCTTGATATGGAGGATATTAAGACAAGTAAGTGAGTAATAGGTGAATTAAACAGAATATTTAATTCAGTTTAGAATTCTTCACAGGTTGGGGTTGGGTTCCACTTTGTGCTGGAACTCTGTAGAAATCCTGTTGCTGCAAATATAGTGTTACAGAGAGGTAGCTCATCAAGAATTAATTGCATGTATTTGATGAAACTCTGTACGGAGGAGACTCCTTTTTGTGAAGCTCCTAAAGTGTTTCGTAAGGAAAACCTGCAGTTTCTGCTCATTCCTTTCTAGAAAATGACATTTAAAAGAATAATGCCAGAGGAGAATCTGCTCCTCCCCTCTAAGTACTGTAGTTCACCTTAATAATTAAACTTTACAGACTTCAACACCAGTTACAAAACTGTGTAAAAGCCATCTTAGAGATACCTTCTGCAAAGCCTGACATTGAAGTGAGAAGGAACGTCACAATTTGTAGAAATACCTTTTCTAGTTTGAAGAGAGATTTTAAAATGTGTTCAAGAAAAATTAAGCACAGAAATGAAGATACCAAGATAGTTTTTTAAAAAGAGTATCCTGTAGACTTCTAAAGAGATTTTAAATCATTCATTGTTTAAGTTGAAGTCACAAATGTATCTGACAGAATCTAAGAGGGTTAGGTTGACTTCAGTTACTTGGATTCTCTGTTCTAGGAGAAGGTGTCCCTTCCAACCCAAACCACTCTGTGCCTCTGACTTCTCCCCCCCCCTGCCGCAAACTAAATATTTTTTGGTGCAGAGGTGTAAGAGCTGTGTGCTAAACATACATTACTCATGCTGCAGTTTGTTTCTACTTGGCTAGTGCTGCCCTGCAGTACTTGCTGGATTTTATCTCTCAATAA
>JAYDZK010000268.1:34931654-34958918 GCA_034509185.1 Euphonia xanthogaster | reverse complement strand
TCTCAGCCAGCAGCACCCCCAAGTCCTTCTGGGCAGGGCTGCTCTGGGTCTGTTCATCCCCAGCCTGTGCTGATACCAGGGCTTGCCCTGACCCAGGTGCAGCACCAGCACCTGGTCTTGTTAAACCTCAGGAATTTCCCATGGACCCCCTCCTGGAGCTTGTCCAGGTTCCTCTGGCTGGTTTCGCATCCCTCAGGTTTGTTGAGCATATCATTCAGTTTGTCACTGCAGTGCATGAGTGTGTGTGTGTGTGTATGTATATATATATATATATACACATATAGATATATATACATAGTACACACATAGACACACACACAATGTATTTATGTTCTGCCTCTAAGAACTTTTTAAAAAACAACAAAAGTAGAAGGCTTCAGAATTGTTTTGAAATGCTACTTCTGAGATGAGCAAGAGTGTTTAAGAATGTTCCGTTTGATATTTATATAAATATCTATATAAAAAAGTTGATATTTATATAAATATCAACTTGCTCTGTTGATACTTTGAGAATGTACACCCTTGAGTCTTATGCAGATTAAATTAGTAACAGATTTTTTAAGAGAAATAGTTCAAACTACAACAACTTTAAAATCTCATAAAATTGAATCAGTTTGTTTTTAATTTTTAATATAGAAACAAGCTTTGAGTTGATAATGTAAAACAACAGGTTTTCTTTTTAGTCCTCCCTCTTACCTCCTTCTCCTGGAAGGTCATGTCGTGTTCCAGCCTACTGGGGTTGAGAGGATGACTTCATAAGCTCGGTGCAGTCTTGTGGCCCAGCTGCTGTGGGTGGAGGGAACTGCTGGGGCCAGCCGGGCTGTGATTGCCACTTCTGGCTGGGAACAGAGCAGGGCTGCAGGAGTCCCTCAACAAGCTGGGAAAAGGCAGGGCAGGAGAGGTTTTGCCCTCTGTGCTTTCAGACACCATGGTGTTGGCAGAGAGTGAGAGCTGCTTGTTTGTCCACTGTTGGTCACATATCCTTGAGGTTTTTCCTGAAGCTTTTCTTCATCTCACCTTGGCTGTTGGGAAGCTGTCATTGATCCTGGTGTGCCTGGAGTGCCCAGCTGCATCTGGGCACTTCTCAGACCCTGCCTGATGGCTACTGGGGTTTTGCTCATGCACAGCAGCTGGCCAAGGAGATGTGGTTTTCCTTTATGAAAGGAGGGCTGCCCAAGGTGATTGTATTCTTCAGTGACCTTGTGGTGACTGGCCTCATTGCCTTTTTAAAGCACCTTTTTTTCTATTGTTTCAGGTGTCTTTCTAGTTGCTCTTTTGTACCTTGAAATGGGTAGGTGTCTGTTTTTTCATTTGTGGGCAGCTGGGGGCAGAAGCAGAAGCTCTTGGAAGGGCCTGCAGCTGCTCTGCATGCACTGGTGCTGTGTTGGAGTCTGAATCATGGCTCTGTCTTATGTGCCCTGTGCTTTTGGTGGACTGGCTGGTAGCCTGAGGTTTCCCCTGGATTCCCTCTGCTGGAGTTTTCTGGTGTTAGAAAAACTATTCCACCTTAACCATAGCAAGTCTTTTTAAAATGCTGATACATCCTCATTACTAGGGTAGATGTTGGCAAAAACAGGAGCTGTGTGTTGGCTTCCTGAATTACTGATGTGTCTTTCTTGCCTGAAAAAACCCAGGTGACTGACTCTGCTAATCATAATAAACGTAGTTTTCTGTAAAGATTTATCTGACAGCTGCTGTACAGAAGAATTTCTTAGAGGCTAGAAATATTTTCTCCAGTTTGACCTAACACCCGATAGTTTCCATGATGCACATGCATTATATTCTGTCAGAAACCTTTTTTTTGGCAGATATTTGGGTTTAACAGAAGCAACTGATCTTGGTCACTTTCTCCTAATTGTTTGTGTTAGTCTAGTCTCTGTTCAGATTTGAGCAAATCTGACCATTGGGGAGTAAATTCCTTGTTGATATATTTGCTACCAACATGCTGTGCCAGACGGGTCTGGGGTTTTTTTCTAAACTGGCTCCTAGTCCTCACCAGAATTGGTTCAACAAGTTTGTGTATCTCACCTAATTGAGAGTGTTTAGATGAGAAAAAGCTGTTTTTGCATCTACCTTTTCTGAACAAGTAATATGTTCTTAAAATACCCAAGGGTGTCAAGAGAATTTCAGAAACTACATAATAGTGAATTTGCTTTTCACTTGAAAAAAAATACTATTTTGATTATATAGTTTGTTTGATTTGGAACTTACCAAGGCTTTCAAAGTGGTGCTAAGTTAGTAATCTTTGTGATTTTCCCATCTAATTTAAAGTATTTTCATAAATCTTGCCAGTCTTTTTCTCAATCTTTTGACTTCTTGTTGTCTCTAACTTGTATTCTTTGGCAGATAATTGTTTATCATACTTGTAATTTGATCACATCCACCAGGGCAGAAAAATAGTTTTATATCCCTTTGCTTACATTCTGCCGTACTCCAATTGTCGTTAAGTAGTAAAGGCTGTATCTGACCTCAGCAAAGGTTGGAAAAGTTTAGTTAACATTTGCTAGCAAAAACAGCAGTGCTGGTGTCTTAGGAACTGGTCCAGTGTGAAGTTCAGCTGTAGGTTCAGTTCTAAACTGGGGCTGAGGGTCTATTTGGGCTCCCAGGAGCTGCCTGGCAGCAGGGAGCGATGCAACCTGCTCCTTCTGGCTGTGGCAAACCCTAGCCCTGCCCTTCATTGTCCTGGCATGGCTGAAGAGGGACCCTGCTGCTATTCACAGGCAACTGCTCTGGGTGTGGAATGCAGAGACAAATAGGACACAATATTTGCTTGTGTACAGATGCAGATGAATGTAAACAAATCAGAGAGTAATAAAACAATAAATACCCTTAATTTCATGAAAGCAGCTTATGATCAAGGACACTTCACTTACCAGACTTGACTGTTTGAAAGGAAATTTTGATCCTAATGAGATTAAATTTAAAGTGGTCATTTGCTTCAAAGCAGAGATTAAATCCTGGGATTTAATCATAGACAGCAAATTTTCAGAACCTGTTCTTCCTTCAGCTGAAGCTAGAGGCAAAATTTTTGAGGCCAATGAGGGCAAAAGAATGCCCACTCCAGTTAGTAGACATATATGACTGAGAAGGGGCTGATACTTCAGTTCTAAACTGTTTGCTGGAAGTTTCCATGTGTTTGGTGTCTCTATTTGGATGACAGGTGATCACAAGTTAGCCACATTCTGCTTCCACTTCCCAAAAATACCACTTATGTTTACTGTCCCAGGGCCAAACCAAAAGCATTGATTTTATTAGGCTGCGGATTCAAGTCCCCAGTTTCCAAGCGATGTGCTTAAGAATAAAGTTGATTGTCTTTGACAGTGTGCTCAGGCCTTCTGTGACACTTGCATGGAACAGAGACATTTTCTGTCATTTTTGTGGCTTTGATACTTTCTGGAGCTGACTTACCCTTCAAGCTAATGAAAAGAAGGAAAGTGCTGACAAAACTGGTGGAGCTAGGTAGTGATATTGAGACTTGCCCAATAAGGAAAAAGGCTTAAAAGCAAGGCATAAGCAGTTGTCCCTGCTTTTCTTCAGAACAGGGAAGGTAAAAATGCTGTATTTTATGGGGCCATGCCTGATGGAAGGGAAAGCTTAGGTGACAACACTAATACGAAAGGCAAATGGAAGTAATTAAAATATTTAATGGGGAGTCTACTGTTCTGATGAGACTATACTAATGTGCCAAAAAATCCAACCCTGTTCTTTCTCTCTTCCCACTTCAAAATTGCTTTGTAAGTTGTAGAGAATTATAATTGTTGACTTTTGATGCAAATGATTTTGGCTCGTTTCTGCATAGCTCTTTATTGGCATTGATTTTAACAGGCACAGTACTTTTAAAGTGACTATTTTCTCTTAAGAATGTTTGGATGGTCTTTCTTTTGGGTCTTTCTTGTTCCTTGCCAATTCAATATTAAAAGTTTCACAATTATATTAAAGGTTGATTGACTTCTGAGACCCATTTTGCATTCTGCTTAAGGATATAAAGTAGAAGGCTTTTGCTACCAGGTTGCAGGTCTGGCTGTATGAAGATTTCTCTGCAGTTTACTGACCTCCAGTCCAAGACTGTATACCTGCTTTTCATATATACTGCACTTGTCAGAGCTAGAAAGAGCCATGTTATCAAGAGATGTATATATGAGGTGATTCATGGTAAAGAGAGGAACTAAATGCCTAAGATTTGTGCAAGGTGCAAAATTTGAGGTGCAGAAAATTTGTAAGCAGAATCAGAGACACTGGCCTGAGTTTCCTTGTAAGACTGAGAAAGACATATTGCCAATGACAAAGGAAGTCATGCTCCTTTCTGTTATGAAATAGCCTGTGAGTAGAGAATTACCCAGGAAAGGTCTTGTGGCAGGGAATGCTTCCAGTGCTCAGGCGTGTGTCCTAACTAAAGTATGGCTGTAGGTTGTAGCTCTTCCTGGAAGTTATCATGGTACAAAAAGGGATTTCAATTTATTTAGGACAGCAGATTAATAAAACTTTGTAAATTTAAATTGCTCTAAGTGGGAAGGATGAGTTTTGAATGGTGTTAACTATTTCATGTAAAATTCCAAACAGCTGCATGGGAGTTACAGTTGAGTGCCTAAATTCCTAACCTTTTCTAAATAAAGGAATCCTGATTTTATTATTTTTTTTATGTTGATGTGATATGTCATTAGGACTGGGATTGCAAATCTGAGGCCCCCTGAGTCTGAGTACTGTTCAGGGAAATACAGCATAGAAAATCACAAAGTAGTTTCAGTTGGAAGGGACCTTTTAAAGATCATATAGTCCAGGCCCTTTACAATGGTTTTCATTAGTCTCACAAGAGAAGAGAATTGATTTCCTGCAGGCCAAAATCTTGACTGACAGCCCTAAATCTGCAGCAGTTTTTCCCACTGGCGTTTGGAGAACTGATGGTAGCTGCAGCTCTCTTCTCATTCTTTGTATTGCTTGGTCTGGCAGCATAAAACTGAATCCTTGTCTGTGGCTTCACTTGCCTTGTTTAACAAACCAGAGCTTCAGCCTGTGACTGTTACCCTCTGCCATGCTGTTCCTCCTCCCAGTTTGCCTTCTACTTACAACACAGTCCACATCCTTTCCACCAGGTCTCAATCCTTTTGTCTGTATCCCACCACTGTTTTTCCCAGATCAAAACTGTGCTCACAAATGCTTGCTGGCACATAAACATTGTATCTTTAAAAAATGTATCTTTTCTATGCTCCCTATCTGAGTGTAATTAGAGTGTATGAAGGGTGCAAGTGACATGGCATCACCACTCCTGTGAAATGGAAATACGTGGAGACTTAGCTCTGCAACTTTCATTGTCCCAGGGATGCAAACCTGCTTTTTGTCTGATGAATGAATGATGTGAGTTAAAGCTGCCTATTTCTTTGCAACAGTAAAAGCAAAGTAGGAGAGAAAATGTGATTCTATCAGCCAGGACACAATTTATATTAAGATGATTTAACTAGCATCTTACCTATATGAACAATGACTAAAACTTCAATATTGACTCATTCAAATGAAAATATTTGTAAAAATAATACCCTTATTATTTGAGACTGATTTGGAATTTAAGATCATAGAGTTTGGAAGTATCACATACAGCTTACTCAAGCTAAACTATATGAGGTTCATAATAGAAAGACTTCTGTGTTATATTAAAACAGACAGCAGCACTCCCAGCCCAGTTTTCTTGCAATATGTATTTCTATAAAAAGTTTATAAACTAAATTAATTGAATTTTTGCACAAAGTTGATATAGCATATGAATTTATACAGCAAAAGCTTAATACCCTTACCTATAAACATGTAACAACATTAAGATTAACAATTGCTAGAAAAATACAAGGCATCTTTGCCATTTGTGTTTAGACTAATATATAGCCAGTTATAAGTCATTAAAAAGTGCACAGCAAAAGCCCAGTGAATACAATCCTTTCTGTGCCACTCCATAACTACTAGAAATTTTACAATCAATAGTGGGGGAGAGGAAAAAAGGAAAACCCCAGATTGATAGGGAAAGTGCTGTTTTGTTTTCTACTATACACTTTATTTGCAAACGCCTTTCTTTTGTAAAGAATATTTGGAGTATGTTATTCACACCAGGATTCTGGAATAACTTGGTGAATATCACATCATTTTAACCACATATGTGTGCATATAAATGTATCAACATGACTAGGTATGTAATCAAATGAAAGCCTTTTTCAGGAAAACTATTCTTTTATCTTTGGAAAACCTCACACATCTATAAAGGTGTTTTTACTACCATTATGAAGTTGTCATTCTCTGACCTACTAAATCCAACGTAATGTGTCTGCCTACTCTCTTCTTTTCTGACCATGTAATCTGATACAAATCCGTTAGGTTTAAAGTTTTGAGATACCTCTGGACTTGAATTTGAATGTTTTCAGTTCCCACTGTGTGGTCTCATTTAATCTCTTGGCCCAAGATTCCTGTCTCTAACTGTCTGGCCAATAACAACTTTGTCAAATCAAGACAGTACACGGCAGCAGACAGGAAATATCCGGTTGTCAGTTATATTTGGAATATCACTGTTGACTTCAGTGGTGCAGAAAGCAGCAGTAGTAGCTAATATATTAGGATCCAGATTCTCAAAGAACTACTGTGCCTTAAATACCTTTAAAAGTCTGTGCCAAAAGAACCGACCAAATAGATCCACAGAAATCTGTGGATAGAAGTTAAATGACTTTTGATATAAAATTTGCCAACCAGATCCAACAAAACCCCAACTAGTAAAAATAGACTCTTTCAGCTACAATCTGTCATATCTTCTCTTAAGCTGCCTGGCAATAATGGATGTTGCACAACAGGAGCACTGAAAGTACTTGGTGTTAGCAGCAGAACTCTTTCCAAAGATACAGAATTGTAAGCTACAGAAAGCTTATAGAAGGTAGTACCTTATATTTAAAGATTTTTTTTTTAACTTCTAAGAAGGTATTTAACAAATGTCAGAAAAAATGTCAGAGCTGTATTATTTCCTCTCAGTATCTGCTATTCTTAAGTGCACAATAGGCAAAGCTTTGAACTTCAGGATGCTATATGCTTGTTGAAAATATTAACTGTTGGCCAAATTCTGCACTTCAGGATCAAGTACAACTTCTAACAAGCTCACAAAAATCTTTGACTGATTACAGAAACAAAAAGTAGCCCTTCTTCTTCCTCTGTATTGTGATAGCATATATAAGAATAAAACATCTGTACTTTAGAAGGACCATTTCAATTTCATGATTTTTAGTTTCAAATAGTAATAGTGAACAGCAGATTTTTTATTGTTTAGAGTCCAAAAAGTCTTTACAGATGCCTCTAATAATATCAGGAACCATCTGCTCCAATCCTGTGAACTCCCTGGTGAAGAAAGTATGGGATTCTCTTGGTTCAGAAGCCATGTCTTTCAGATCATCCAAAGGTGCCCAGGCAACACCAACAGAGAAGACTGTTATTCCTACAAAAAGGAAATAAAAAAAAAAAAGACCATTTTGCCTGCAGATACAAAAAAGCCAGCCATTTCTACATTAATGAATCAATGTGGATTTGAAAAGCATGTTTCAACACCTGCTGTCAAAGATAATTAGATTTTGCCACTAAATACCAGGAATTAGATTTGTCTCAGGAAAAATCCTGAAGGAAATATGAGGTGTCATAAGAGCTAATGTCTGAGTTGTTCTTGTAGTGACACATAGGATTGTAGCAGTTACAATGTCAGCCTTGAAACATAAATAACACTGTGTAAAATGATTTTGAAAGTAAGTTTGGTTCCTTTGTGTATACTTAGTGTCTTTACATGTTCATACTTCAGGCATCACCAGCTCAATGAGCTTTTTGGCCACAACTGCTTATTCCCTTCCTAGATGATGATGAAGCTACTTGGTTCAGTATTGGCTCTACTGTTTGGGAAAACGAGCCTGGGTATATGTTGATCCCTAAGGTGCCATAAGTGAGTCTAGTCATACCTGGCTCTGTATTACTGGTTGCTGGGGTTTTTTTCACCCTAATGGGAAACAGTTCCTAGGGGGAACATTACATTTTGCTGAATTCAAAATATGACACTTTGCAAAGTTTAAAATCTTAATATTTGCAGTGCAGCAGAAATAGGATGGATCAACTTCGGCCGCTTTTCAAAATGCATAATTTACCTGCTTTTTGTGCAGCTGCAGCAGGTCCTCTAACATCATCATAAGACTGACCATCAGTCAGAACAACGAGGAAATTCTTGTTGGGCCCATCTCTCACTGGCCCAAACACGTTCCTGGTTGTGAAAGAGATGGCATCGCCGGTAGCGGTGCCCCCGCTCATGTAGGGGATGCTGCGGATGGCCGACAGCACCTTGTCCTTGGTGGCGAAGTCGGTGAAGCCGAACTCGGTTCTCTGGTCGTAGGTGAACTGCACGGCTGCCACCTTGGAGCCGATGTCAGAGATCTCAAAAGCTTTGGCCACGTTGCTCACGAACTCAAGCACGAGGCGGAAGTTGCTCTCTCCAATGCTGCTGGAACCGTCTATCAGGAAACCAATGTTGACCGAGTTGTAGCAAGTCTTGCTACACAACATCTGCTCGTGTGAGCACAGTTTTTGGACAAGAGGTTTTACATATTTGGTAGTACCAAACCAGGTGGGCATTTGGTAAGAGAAGAAGCCATTGTTTCGACAAACAGCCTGTTTGAAAACATAAAGGGAATGGGTGAATGGCAACTGAGCAGTTCAATGGATAATACTCAGCCACCTATGATTTTTCTTTCAAAAGCAGGTTAGAAATGAAGCCTCATGGTGGGAGCTTAGGATGGGTTTTTGTGTGCTTGTCTTTAAAGAAATTGAAACAGCTGCACTTGAAGTCAATTTTAACCATAGAGCAGCTTATTTTATCCCGTAATAAAGCCAACCCTGCCCCCCAAGCTCTGAAAGTTTTCAAATAATTTAGCTTTATTCGCAAGAAGTGCAACAACTGAAAATTGTAATTTTGTTTTGTGTATGTGAACAAAGTCATGATACTAAATAGCCAAAGAATTGAAATTTCAATATTTTTGCTTATACACTGAAAATTAGTCTCTGTGTTTTGCCTTTGAACTTGGTGAGACCTTTGGATTTTTAATCTATAATGTGTCACAAACACAGACAGAGTTGGGTAGAAATATAGCTCCAGGTCATTCAAATACAATTTCTTTTCCTCAAGCTTCCATCAGATGCACATGAAGTACGAGGCAACTGAAAAAGGGGTTAAATTCAAAATCAGCTCTCCAACTAATCCAGCAAAGATCAAAATACAGAAGGAGAGGACAGGCCTCAGCCACTTAAGGTCATGTCTTTTTGTGCCTGTACAGGGACAGACAGTGATAGTACAAGGCAAAGAGTTCTCCTAAAATGGGAGAGATCTAGAGTAGATATTAGGAGGAAATTACTCAGAATAGTGGATAACTCTTCCCCAAAAATGTTCAAGGCCAAGCCTGAGCTACCTGGTCTATTGGGTGGCATCCCTGTCCATGGCAAGGCGGTGGGAGCTAGATGACCTTTAAGGCTCTTTCCAAGCCAAAGTACTCTATGGTGCTTCTGCCTGCAATACCTCTGGGGTCAGCAGCTAGATATCTTATCCCTAGAAGAAGCAGAGCTTCATTCTGTTCATGCCATTTCTGCTGAAATGAGACATCTACAACCTCCCTGTGGAAAATGACTGGTTTTCTCACTGCAGAGTAAGTACAGACCGACTGATCAGAAAGCTCGTGTGAGAGTAGGTGATTGGTATTTGAATTCCTGCTCTAACTCAAAAGTAACAAGATCCAAAACTCTGCTTACAAGATCAAAGTCTTGTACACAGACTTGCTAGGATGTGTTTTTCCGTATTTTCTGCCCTCTTAGTAGTGAAAGTAAGTAAATAATTATCCACAGAGCTGGTAAGAAATAAGCACCTCCCTGTCTGCCCTTCCAGGAGAGAGAATGTATCACATCAGCATGTCATTGCTTTGGCACATTCAGCCATACCTGAGATAGGGGAATTTCCTGCACTGAGAGTCTTCATGCAATTACAAATTCCAGGAGCTACAACTTGGCCAAGCTTCTGAACTGGGAGGACAGTGGTACCTTTGTGTGGCCCCTTTAGCAAGGAAAAATCTCCAGTGTTTCTTTAACCTTCCTTCTGCTCATCTTTTAAATCACTTATGAGCAGGTATAATTTAATCAGCTGGTTTGAGAGAATATTTTTGTCTATATATCTATATGAGTTATTATATATACATATAATATGAGTTATTATATATACATTAGAATTTTACTGTAAATTCTCCAGAATTATATTCATGACTGAAAACCAAATAATGACATTTTTTCTTACTTTGTCCACAAAGCCAATGTCTTGTACCATTCCCAGCTCCTCTGTTGTGGGTTTTGCTACAGACACAATGAACACGTTGACTCCAAATTCTCTGGCCACTATGCCAGCTTCTTCTAGATCATCTGAGGGCCAGCCATCCAGAAACACTACAATGATCTTGGGAATTCCCTTCCGTGCTCCATTTTCCAAAGAGAAGAATTTCTGAGCTGTGTACTTCAAAGCTTTGCCTTGTTTTGAACAGGAAAAGAACACAAAGAAATAATGCATACAGTGATGGTACATTCTGGGATCAGCTTCCCATCTGAAATTGTGCAGGATTTATGTTATAACTACAGGACCAAGCCAGTGTAGCACTGAATTGGTGCCCCAGGAAATTTGGTAATAATGAGGCTTGGGCAACCTCTAAGTTAAAAACTAATGATGTCAAATCAACATCCCTCCCCCACCAAAAAACCCCCACAGATAAAGCTGAGGTGGAATTCCCTGAGATGTTGTTTTGCTCATGGGTCTAGTTTCCTACTAGGAAGCAGGTATATTAGTACCTGCCAAATGGAATGGAAGGAAGAAAGTTTAGGAGCTCCCTAAATTTAGCTTGTGAAATGCAATATAATTAGATGCTTAGTTTCAATGTCTGGCTGGTTTTGTCTGTGATAATTAATTTTCTTCAGATTAGCTAGTAGGGACTGAGTTTTGGATTTGTGTGGAAAACTCTGTTGACAGGAGGGGGATGTTTTTGTTATTGGTGAGCAGCTCTTGCACAGTGCCAAGGGCTTTCCTGCCTCCTGTGCCACCCTGCCAGTGAGAAGGCAGGAGGTGCACAGCCAGGACAGCTGGCCCCAAGCTGGCCCCAGGGATATTCCACACCACGTAGTGTCATGGGCAGCATGCAAAGCTGTGGGAAGGAGAATGAAGGAGAGGGGACATTTGGAGTGTGGGCCTGAACTGTTAGGCGAGCTGGAGCCCTGCTTTCCTGGGGATGGCTGAACACCTACTTACCCATGGGACATGGTGAATGATTTCCTTGTTTTGCTGTGCTTATGTGAGTGGCTTTGGGTTTCCCTAATAAATTGTCTATCAGTCTACACATTTTCTCATTTTCCTCTTCCCAATTCTCCCCCCATCCCACTAGGGGAAAGTGAGCCAACAGCTCCATGGGTCTTGGTTGCTGGCTGGGGCTAAACCACGATGTCTTCTCACCACCACTTACTCCTTACTCCTAGGCAAACTCTTTAATTAGCCACCCAACAAGAAAGAAACACTAAGCCTTTTATGAATTTGTCTCAAGATATCATTCTGTTACTACTGAAAAGTCAATTACTGTTAAAATGCAGGAAGCATTTACACAAGTATAAACACTTGTACTCTAATTAAATGTGTAATAAACATGCCTAACTTCTAGAAATTAAATGTGAGATGTGACAATGTTCTAGTGGAAAATCACTGAACCTGATTAAGGTAGGTGTGGCATCTAAAACACTTCCTGACCTATTTGAGTTATAGGAACTTCAACATTTACACACACACTTATACATACATACATACATATATATATATATATATATATATATAAAATACATAAAGAAGTAATTTTTGTTTTAGGCAGAATATGAGCTCACCTGTATTAGAATTGCCTCCTCGGAAGCCTAATTCCTTTATGGCAAACAAAACTTCTTTCGTAGCAGTAAAGTTTTTCAAATAGAATTCAATTTTTGGATGTTCACTGTGGAAAAATAAAACAGAGTAAGGAGGTTCACTTTTCATACTGACATTAGCAAGCTAAAACACACTTGGAATAGTTTTGCTCATGATAATATATATTCTTCTCTGGATTTCAATACTAAAATTTAAGTATGCTTCTTGCTTAGTAAGTCTTGCAATCCTTAGGAAGAGGAATCATCTACCTGAATGGATAAATTAAGGACAGCCTGATTCTCATGCTTATCAAACAGCTGAAAACATTAGGTTGAAAATACATAAGGAAAAAAATTAAACATGCCAGACATTAAACTAAAAGCATCTGTGTTATTAAAGGTCGGCAGGTTTTCTACTATTTGTATGACAAATACCTTCCTTATAAAAAATTCCTGCAAAGTGAAGTTTGAGTGTTTTGATGTGAGAAGTTCAAGGTATGCTAGCTACTGACTAAGAAATTAAAGACTTTAAGTATTCTGTCTCCAGATTTCATTTTTAATTTACAGTAGAAAGCAAAAACAAGTGACCACTTACAATTTGAAAAATATCAGCTGTAATATTTTATCAATTGGTAAGAGCAGGTTTTGGTTTTGTACATGTACATAGCCATTAGGGACTATTCTCTCCCTACAGTTTTTAGAAACTGGCATCTCTCCTTTGCAGGGTATTTTCTGCTGTTCTGCTAAGATGAGATGCAAAGCTACAGCAGAGGGGCTGTGAAACACCCAGCTTCTCTCTAGTCAAATATCAAATATCTAAGACAGGAAATGTTCAAATTTGTCATGTCCTCTCACATACACGTCTCAGTGTAGCACAGAGCAAACAGTGCTACAGCTCAAGAGTTTCTTTCCCTTGCTATTCGTCAGCCATTATTGAGTGATATTGTTCTGCAAAAGGAGAAGTGATATGTTAATTGGTTTCTCTTATCAATTGCTCCATTCGATTTTGTGTAGATCTGTTCTTACCTGGCCTGTACAACCCCAACATGAGGCCCTTCTGTTCCAATTCCCAACATTACAGCTACTTTTCCAACAAAGTTTTTCTGCAAGTTAAACCTACGTTGGCCAATGTTGTAGCTTCCATCAATGAGAAAGGCAATATCAGCTTTACAGTCTGTGAACATCCAAAATAATTATTAACACCAAATAAATGTTAGGATTTTCTTTTGCAAAAGTTAAATCTGTGTGTTCTTACCTTTGTTTCCAGCCTTTTTATCAAGAGTCTTCTTAGGTCTTTTACCTTCAGTGAAAAAACCAGCACAGATCATTTAGGAACAGAAGATGAATGGACTGAGGTAAACTGAAAAAGCTCTGACTCCAGAAATTACAGTACAACCTATCTGCAGTAGGAACTGTCAATCATTTTAATAATTAAGCTTGTGCTCTACTGCTTTGCTCCTTGGACAATATTCCTCTTCAAATGAAACAGCCTAACCTTCCTTTCTACACCTGTCTGACTGATTAGTGAGGTGTACAAAGGCAGGTGGATTCCTGTACCTCACCTTCCCAAGTGCTACTCCTTCTCAGTTAGCAACCCTGCTCTACAATGGATTTTTAATGGCTTGGAAGCCAGACACGACTTAAACTGTAAACCAGGTGGTCTATTCACAAACAACAAAGTCCAGTATTTATACAGCACTAACCTTCATAAAAAGGGTTTAATGCAACATTTTCTGTGGTGAAATTCACATAACAACTAAATTTCTGTTATGCATGTCCTGACAGCACTCAGCTGTTCAGCAGTTCTGTAAGAAGGAGTGCATTACCTCTGTCGTCTCCATCACTTAAAGAGAATGAACATCACATGAGCTCATGAACTCTTACCTCCCTCTGTGTTATCTCAATTACTTTAAAAAAAAAAAAAGGAATGATTTTGAATTTTTGAATTTTCATGAACATTAGTGAGATCAGAATCAATCTCCAAGACTACGTATGAGTCCTCTTTTTTTCTGGTGAAAGAGACACTGCAAAACCAGATGCTGCAGCTGTTTTCTTCTTCAGAATTAAATGAGTCTCATGAACACATCCTCTTAGCCAGGGACTCGCACAGTGCAGTGCATCCCCTCTGGAGGGCACGGGCTCCCCTTGCTGAGGGATCACGCACCTGTAGATGGACGGGCTGTCGACACCGATCGTCCGACTGATTCAAGTGCTGTGCTCCTGGTACCTGCTAAAATGAGAATACTTTTACTGGATTTTAGTGTCTTTAGATGAAGTTACAAGTGCTTGAAGAATTACTGTACTTGCAATAACCTTTCTTTGTCATCTGCCATTAGCTACTCTGGGAGAAGGACACGAGCCTAGACAAATCTTTGCTGTAACCCAGTATTGCAGTCCTTGTTTTACAGGTAATTAATTTCTGCATTTGAAACAACAGCAGCTGATGAGTAATTACAGCACATATATCTGATGAGAGGTTTTGAGCTGTAGTAGCCATTATTTCCAGCAGATAGAGAGAGGACTTGGTCTGGAGAACTGGATTTCACCTTCACCCTCACCAAAAGCACCTCTAAGTTCTTAGCTAGCAACTTGCAACGAGCACTATACAAGGAACACTAGTATCTTAGAGAGAGTAGGCTGAATTTTAGCTGTGCAAACACAAGAACACATTACAGAGATCTGCTTCACAAATCTATGCGAGCAAACACCCGCTTCAATATTTTTGAAACCACAAGAACACACGCAACCAATATGTTGCTGCATATGATTTTATGAGGGTGGTTTAGCCTCACCTGAGTGGCAAGGCATGACAACTGGTTTGCAATTAGGCAATTAACAATTAACAACTACCTCAACAATGGGGCCAGAAACTTCTGGACTAAACCACTACTTTGCTCTGTAGCTAAATGACCACATCCCATGTAAGTTGATGTTATTACTATTTTTGGAGGGTCAGTTTTCTCTTTACATGGAATGCTGCACAAGGTATTTGAAGGGCCTGACAAAGTGCTGTTGCCTGCACAAATGCAGGCAGAGAGACAGAAGGGATAAAACTAAATGTCTGGAAGTGGCAGGAGGACTGGACTGCAGTGGCAGGATCATCAAAGCACTGACTTTGATCAGCTTAAACTGTCATGGAACTGCCAACTGCCTGCTATCATGTCATTATATTCCAAATAATTTACCCATCTTTATGTATCAGCTTCTGCTACAGACTAGCTACTCTAGCTGGAATAGTTTTTCTTTAGGTAATTGAGGAAAAATGAAGTTAAAATAATGAATTAGAAGTGAAAACTTCTGTTGCTAAACAATCACTGTCTTTATGCATACAGAAGCACTGAGGAAGTGTCCCATGGTTCTGCCAGAGCTTCAAATATAGTTTGCAAAACAGTAAGTGTGATCCACCTACCAGCCACAGAGAAAGATGAAGCCCATCTGGAGAGCACCTGAGACTGGATCCCATTAGCATTTACAGCAGGGTAGTTTTCCTGTCCTGGGAGAGTCTGTACCCTTACAGCTCCTCCTCCTGTGTTGGTAATCACCCCACTAAGGTTGAAAAAGAGTTGGTATAAATCAGACATTTTAGTCACAAGAAAATGCAATGCAGGTAATACCATCATTAGAATTTTTGTCACCAGCCTTCTCAAAAAGATTCAATGGAGGCAGCTGTGTTCAGGCTAGAACAATCTGTAAAGACTTTAGAGGAAACTATTCTACAGAGCATCACACAGATTCATTTTAAAAAGTCAGGAAAGCCTAAAATTCTGGCACTTAGACTAATGCAGAACAGTGATGCTTCAGGCCGTGTCAATTCCTAAGTGACAATAAGAAACATCAGAACTGTCAGATATTTTTTTTATGTGAAAAAGGGAATAGCTGAAAGAACTGTTATTATTTTTAGAGGTCAAAAGTCAAAGTTGTGCTTCTCTAAGAGGGAGCAAAACTTGATGCCTTGTAGTACATGGGCAGGTACAAGCAATAATTTCACAGCTATTTAAACACAGCAATGTGTGCCTTTGTGTTTACTGCTTGATTCTGTTTGGCTTCCTGCTTGAAAAGACAACCTGGCCTAACGTGATTTAACAGATTGTGAAAATAGAATAATCAAGACCACAGTTTAGAAAGCTTTACAGGTATTTCTGATAATATGAGATCTGGATATCTGTGGTAAAGGCAACTTCCACATAAAATTCTATTTGGAACAGCAGTAAAAGACATTCATTCCTCATGGATATGACTTGCATTTCTAAACTGAACTATGATTACATACATTTAATTCTAGTAGCTTGGAATAGTTTCAAAATATACAGATATAGTCCCGTCTAGGATACTTTATAGAATATATAGACAAAGGAGCTTTAGTAAAGTTACCCTAAATTAATTTAAAATCAGATTATAAAGTTAGCAAATACAAACAGCACTTTAAAGTTCTTCAATAAAACAGTGAGATAAAAATCAGATGAGACCCATTAACTGGTTAGTTTTAAATGACAGGAAAATTCAGTAAGTCAAAATTATCTTTGAGAAAAATGACACATAAATGTACTTAGAATATTTCAATCTACGTAGAATATGAATTTGTTCTCCAGTACCTGGTTCTCTTAGGCATTCAAGCCTTCACAAGTGTCTCAGTCTTAATGAATAAGGAAATGTGTCAAATAGAATGTGTTTAATTGGAACAGTTACTATTTTAAGCTTGTGCTTGCAAATTTAGTGAAGATACTTTGGGCTTACATCAGCAAACCTGATCCATGCCCACGTTAGCTTCTAAGAAGAGCTCAGGATCTCTTCCCACTTTCTTGGCTGTAGGCTCACAACAATAGTAATTAATTAAATTTAATTGAAAATTCTAGAGGAAAATAAAAATCTACCAGGAGATGCACTAGGAGAATTTGGAAGCTTTACAGTGAAGATGGAGTAGATTTATTTGCTCCTTATCTACTTGCTGAAAATACATGATTCTGTATTTGAGCACAAGCCAAAGTTCCCTGCTGCCTTCTGAGGATAAACACTTTCCATACAACAGCTCTGCTACTTTTAGTGCAAGTGGGAGCTGATATCATATGTGAATGTAACATGACCTGTAGCCTTATGACAGCTACTCCTTCTCTCTTGCCATTTTGTTCTGCAGGTGAGTTAGCAGTTTAAGGCCATCTTTTACAATCTGATCGGTTTTACCTGGGATGTTTCTTCAGGTAGGGCTACTCAGAGTATATATTCATATCTGCTGATGTGGAGCAAACCATATATTGCCAGTTCACCTTTGTGTTCTGAACCAGACTGGCAAATTCCTTTCTGCAATGATTTATGATTGACTTTTAAAACAAGATTCATCCTCTGTGGGTCTGCAAGGGTTTTTAAAGAGTGAAGAAGTGCCTCTGCATTCCCCAGAACGACTTATGTCACTGCAGTCTGCTTTGCTTTTCACTGCTGTGCTTTGCTGCTGTGTGACTGACTTGCACGCTGTGGCTGCTTTGAAAAAACTGGAGCTCAGCAGATTATCCAGGAACAGCTTTCACTTCCCTACTCATTATGTTATATGCTACTGCCAGTGCTGCTTAACAGGGGCTTTATGTAAAAACTGCCAGTCCATTCTCTTGCCTAGCTTGTAAGTAACAACTTGTAATTTATACCTAAATGGTATTTTTCACTCAAAAATGGACAAAAAGCAGATACACACAAGGCAGTAATCCTGTACCTCACTGCACAACAGCTTGTGAAAGAAAGGGTACCAGCCAAGGGTAGCAGAAAGATCTTATAAAATACAGGACTAAAACACACTTAAAAATCAGCTATAACATACTTAAAAATCTGAACTGAATCAAGATAAATCACCACATTAAATGCAAGGTTTTTAAGATCCCCATGGACTTTCTCAGTGTGCAAGAACTATTTTTCTGCACTACTGGAGAAAGAGATACAGGGTGTTGCTGAATTTCAAATGAATTTTTCAAGGCATCTACACATCAAAACTGATGCTTAGGCCACAAAAAGAGTCTTCTGGCCATGGGAGGTGAGCCTTAGAGATGTAACTGCAGTCAGTTTATTCTCAGGGACTTTAGGCAAGACAGCTGAAATGCCTGAATTCCCATCTTTCCTTCCTACTATCACCATCTGCAAACTCCTTCCAAATAACCAGCCTTTCTCCATCACCCCAAGAATTATCCTCCTCCTCTCCAAACCAGTGTCCTCTGCTGCCTGGTTGCCATCAATCACTGATATGGACCCGCTCAGGATTTCATGCCAGCATCCTCTGGACCTCAAAGCTCTGCTCTTTCTTTCTTCCTTTCTTTCTTTCTCTGCACCCCTATTGCTTTTGGCAGGAAAGAAGTTCAGCAGCAGAAGCAGGCATGATACCAAAATTTCCCAGGGATCTACAGCTGCTCAGAAATCCCTTTGGCCAGACAACCTTTTTGCAATATTCTTCTAGCAAACACTGGGGCAGCTGAGGTGCCAGTTGTGTTTATGGGCACTCTGTGGCCAGCTGGGTAACACCATGATATGCTTTTGTTAGACTTGAGTTCTGGGACCCCAGTGCTTAATGAGGACTGGTTTCACCCTTTGACATGTTAGGAAGGTTATGAAAAAATTTACATGCCTATTTAACATCTAAATACTACCACATTGGGCTAGGTCTCCATTTAGTGGAATTGGCACAGGAACAGAACTGCACAAGCTGAGAACCCAGTCCTTCATTTGACCTTCTGATTATTAATCCAATTAATCACTCAGTGGTAGATTTAACTCAGTTCTTCATGCCTACATAGTGTCACAGCCTGGTAGGAGGTTCTCCATTCTTTTCTCAACAAATAAATCTTTTATCCTTCTGCCCAGAAAAAGAATAATATTAAATAAATATTTTGTTTCCTGGGAGTAATTACACATAAAATGAGAGAAAAAGCCAAATATAACAAGCTAAAACAAGCAGAAAGATTATTCATCTATAGTACACAGAATTCTTTGTAGATGATTTCTGCTAAACTATTTTCATGTATTACATAGTATTTTCTTGCATTAATAACTGCCTCAAAGTAATGGAGCTACTCATAGGACTAAGCACTATTTGATTTATACAGAATTAAGGACTCCAGCTTCAATGTAGACCCAGCACGCAAACTGAAGTGTGTGTGGAAGAGAGCCACGCTCACACAGCCCCTTGCAGTTTAAGAATCTGAGTGAGCCCTGCTCCCATGACTGATGATTCCTGACGTGCTGGGGGGCTGTCTGACACATGGCAGGTGACACAGGGCAGGACCCAACAGTGCTACAGGTACAGAGCTCTCTGCACTCACCAGGCAGTGAAATGGAGGCTACACCTGGTGTGAAACAAGTGGTTACTTCAGGTATTTGGAAGAAACTTACAGAATTTTCAAAGCACAGATCTACTTACGTCACAATAATGGCAAACTCCAATCACCTATTGGGAATGTCTTCTTGAAGTTTCTTTCATGCCAATATGGATTTTAGACCTTGCAACACAGGGCAAGAAGGAGCAAGTATCTTCTATGTTTTTGTTGGATTTTGCAGCCTGCACTGAAATTAGCTGAGCACTGAACAGCTATTGTCTCTTCTCCATTCATCAATCCTTTTTTACCAGGACTAGTTATGGCTGTTAACAGTTGTAGCAAAGCTACCAAAACATTCTCATGTAGCAACTTCTGTTCTGAGAATGAAAAGCCAGCAGAAATAATAGCCCCCAACTTAAAGACAGTCTTCAGAAACAGCAGTTTTCCTAAACAAATAATTCTTCACCTTTAGTCTGCTTTTACAAAACCCCTCATTACAGTCTACCATACTCAAAGGCTTGAAGAAGATTAATTTAAATCCAATCTGGAAGGCAGATCAGAAAGGTGAGTATATTTTAATCTCTTTATCACTATTAGAGCCCTCATTATTCTCACAATATCTGTGGAGAAAGACTGTTAGATGCAGGATGTACAAAAAGGGTTGCATATTTCACAAGAAGTACGATTTATATTGACTCTTACCATGGAAAAACATGGATTTTTCTACAGCCTCATGTTACTGGAGGCTGGAGAACAGTAGTACACATGGTTTATAAGGCACAAACTTCGGTGAAGAGCTAAGTGATGCATCATAAAAGAAAGCTCGTGCTTTATTATGTAGAGGAAGACTATGCAAATAATGGAAAGAAATGTGCCTCTGCCATTTCTTGTACCTCCTCCTTTTGTAGAAGTATTTCCCAGCTGTGACAGAACTGAGCCCCAGGAGCTTTTGTGGTGGGACTTTGCTAACAGTCAGTCAGCCTGGCATGGGAGGTTCAAGAATGCTGCCTCGTTGAGCTGGTCAGGAACTTGTGTGTCTTTTCAAAATATTTATGTCTTTAATCTCTTTAGAAAAAGGTCTTGACAGCAAGAGCTTTTTTCTCTTTAAAGACATCTTTGGCAAGAAATGGAATGTTAAACTAAATGGCTATGTCACTAAATACAAACATTGCCTCAGGAAAAAAAAAGACAATGGAAAGAAATCTCAGTTTTCCTCAGTTCAAAAAATAAAAACAAGAATAAAAGCAAATCCAAAGTCACTACCTGCATTTGATCTAGACATTCTTCACAAAGTTTTTTTTATATACCTTAGCTAGGAAGAGTGAAGAATTGAAGAGTAATTTTTTTTAAACACCCATAAAGACTCTTAAAACACACTAAATGGAGACCTCAATTCTTTTTACAGAAGCATCACAAGGAAGCCTAACAATAAAATACACATGGAAACATATGAGACAAACTCTTCAGCTTTAAAAACGAATAGAAACAGACCCCCATGATATCTCCCAAGCCCATTCTAACTCCTCCTACAGTACCTTAGCCTCTAGATTCTTTTACAGCATTTGAGAAGTTCCAGAGTTTCTACTCAAAACCCCTCCTTAAGCCATTTAAAAAAAAAAAATGTTCATTTTAGTTTACTTAGGAGTTTAAATACTGTACAAGAAGCGCAAATTTTGGAAATCTTATTAAAAGTTATAACATTTTAATTGACACTTGAAATGAGATTCTAGATAGTAATGACAGCCTCCTAAATATTAGTTAAAATGCTTGGCATGGGGTTTTTTATGGCATTTAAAGTGTCAAGCAATGAATGCTAACTCAAGGAGGTTTTATTTTCTCATCTTCTAGCCATTTATATTTCTGTAAAATTTTAAGTTTATAGTTGTGGGTATTTTAACATAAAAAATACCCTGATAGCTGCAGCATCACATCAATATGTGCTGATAGAGTTTTCTTCTGCTGCTTGATGCTAGAAAAAATTGAAACCATTTTTCCACCACTTCTTTTAAACAGTTTGTTTGATGCAAGATTTTAAGAAAGAAAGTGAATCTGCTTTTATTTTTCAATTAGTTACTATTTATACTGTATCCTTCCATATCTACTAGTGATACAAATGATTTTACAGTGAAAGGCCACCTGTGGACAATGCTGGGCCATGTCAGAGAAAGTTGACAAAGCAGCTTTCAGGAACACTTGAACACAACTCAGATAACTTGCAAGCTGCACAATCATTCTTTTTATTTTTCCTTGTTTTCTCTTTTCCCAGTGACATTCCTATTGAGTTAATAGGACCCAAAGTCCAGCGAGATTTTTGCAATGCTGGCATCAAAAGGCTAAGACTTGTAAGTGTGGCAGGGACTATATAAACTCACTTAGCACACGGATTAGCAATGATCTGACTTACCTGTGTATGGCAGCTCCACAGACACTCGAAAGAGAGGCATAAACTCCATCCCCAAAGACATAAAATTGCCACAGAGGACAGTTTGCTGGGCAAAGGACATCTTCTGTCCCCTTTCTAAGGTCAAGTCCTCTTGTAAAGCACGTGATAGCAGTAGAAGCTAAAGAGAAAAGAAGAACTTTTGACCTGAAAATCTTAAGGGTTTGTTGTTGGGATTTTTTTTAATGTCTCTGCAATGTTTCCAAGTTCCAAAGCTATACCTGAATTTGAAATTAGGTACAGTGCTTATAAAGATGTCTTTGGAGCTTACAAATAAATAAACAGTTATGACAAGGAACCACACACCTTCAAAATTACTTATGGGAAAAAAGTGGCATCAAAAAAACTCCCATGAAGAAACAACATTAAAATAATATCAAGGAACATTACACAAGGAAAAGTAATCCATATCTGTAAATTTACTGCAGAGACAGAAGGGCCAGGGAAAGACCTTTGAGGGCTGACAGACCACAGATGCAGGTGGCAGTTTCCAAGGAAGAAACTAAATCACTCTGACATCCCCACAGAACTCTCCAGCCATATCTGTGAGTCACTTGGGAAATTCGGAATCTTCTCTCCAGTGCAATTCATGAAGCAAGTTGACAGCAGCATTTCCCTTAGCCTCTTGCAATAAATCCTACTGAGGCCAGTGTTAAAAAAAAACCAAACAAAACCACATCTTGTTGCTCCAGTAATACAGTGACATCTAGAACATTGGTACCAATTCATTACACTGAAGTTTACATCATAACTTTGTGCAGATGACTGTCAGATTCATACAGTGATACAAAAGTTATTTATTCAGCTGAGGCACGTGCATTTTTTATGTAGAACTCCGCCTTTTTACAGAAGTTGCTCTCCAGGTTACCATCATTAAGCTTTCACTGTGCTTGCCTGTGTACAGTGAAGGTATGCAGACACAGATTAACATCAGTACACAATTTCACTTGGCAAACTGGTGCTTTTTCTTTTGAAAACATTGAGGTCTTTATCTTGCATGGTAACTACCATCCTCCTACTACACAAGATACCACAGGCCCCTGCTCTCTTGCACAGCAAATTAGAGATTTGGCCTAGATCATTATCAATTCAGCAGCACAAGTCCAACCCATGCCTGGCTGTTTACTCTGAAGTTCCTAAGGCACCTAGAAGGTGCAAGAACCTTTTCTAAATGCACCTGGGATACTACCTTTGCACAGTGTTCAGATGAAAGCTGGCAGAGGCTGGCCAAGGTACCAGTGCATGCACACAGCATTATATGCCAAGGACTGTAAGTTTCAGGGATCAGTGATCTGTCTCTCACCTACTTTTCTGCCCACTATTTTCATTCTTGTTGACTGAATGCTTTTCTTGACCCCAACATATGCTGCTTATAAATGAAAGCACTTGGAGCATATGCTGCTCTTCATCAGGGGATGGAAAAGATGATACCTCCAGCTAATCTCACTGACTTTAGAGTTGAAAAGCAGAACAGTTTTAGCCAGAAATGGGAAGCATGTCTGTTCATTCTGTGTAAATTGAACACACACATTCATCAACTATGCATGTAATTTTACTCTTAATTATGTACAATAGTCATTAATGCTACGTTAAAACAATGTTAAACTACCTCATCATACCTTCCTGAAAAATTATTGCTGCTATTTAGTACAAATACGGGACTTGTATATGCTGAATCTGCCTACATAGTTAAGAAGAAAGCAGTAAGCACTTTTGTATTTTTCCCTTCTCAAGATAATAAAAGTTGTCTACCTAGCAAGAACTAAAGTGATTTAATCTGATTCTCAAGTATTCTAAGAGATAAAAAAGTTTATTTTAGGACTTAGTCTTACCTACTCACATCCTAGCCATGCTTAGTCTTATTTAATTGCCTTAAAAACAAAAGATAGAAAAATCAAGCAGAATCAGTGCTTATACCTAGAAGCTCCATAGTTTCATGGCCAAAAGTGCTATATTATTGGTATGCTAAAAAAACCTGATTTGCTTTCCTCTTTGAGTCCCCTAATCCTTTCATGGAAGTTCTACAAGTGTGCTTGCTAATTAAGGGGCACTGAACAAGTAGTATCCACCAGATGACACCTAGCAAGACATCAAAATCAAACAGCAGCTGCAAGGCTGGAAATCCTCGGAGGAATAATTGCAATAAGCACCACTGGTAATCTCTGCTCTCACAGCACTGCTCGTGCCTCTCACCCTGCAACATTTTTCCAGCCTCTAAAAGTGCAAGACACCCCAGGAAGTTTTAACTCCTGTCGCTTCCAATGTAATGTACTTGACTGAATTCCTTGGCTGGCTGTGCATACAGAAACAGTAATTAGATGTGTCTAGCTAACAAACCCTGTATTGCTTGGAGATCTGTATTTCCCTCATCACCAGGTACTTACTAATTACTATCATGTGGCAGGCTTTTGCACAGCACAGAAGATGGGGGGAAAAAAAAAAAATCTTTCTCTGTTTTCCCTGGCAATCAAAACACAGAAATCCATTGTAGCCCAGCCACAGGATTTTTCTGTACTGGCAGCCTAAAGACTGTCATGATCCTTGTCTCAGGCTTCCAAGGGAAGGGTGCACATTGCTGCTGTGTGAACTGAAGAGCTGACATGCTGGAGCTAGGGGATTTAGCAGTTCATACCTCAGCTGGATCAGCACTGAGGTAAAATGACATTGAGGAAAATAATGCTGTTAATTAAAAGCAACAATTTCATTTTAGTATTTTCTGTAGGTAGATACAGTTTTCTCTGAGCCATACCTCTAAAACAGAGACTAACACTAGAAGTGTTTGATGAAATATCAAAATGAAAGCAAATCTTTTTGCTGACTACCATAATAAAGACTTACAATATCAGCTCTGCAGTTTTTTTTGTTCTTCCCTGTTTGTTCATGCATCATCTGCTATCCACAGAACTTCAATGATTTCATTGCAAACATGAAAATGTATTAATGAGGTCAGAATACTAGACTATCTAAAATTGTTTTTTGACAGCTTACATACTCATCATTCTCACAAATTTCATATATGATATTACTATAGAAATTGAAGAAGGGCTTGTTTTTGTTAGTCTATCCAAGATACTTCAACATGGCAAAAACTGCCAAAGAGCTGTATTTATATATAAAGTAACTGAGATAAAACCTGTATGTTTTAATCACTGTAACTGAGGAATGCAAGAGCAGTAGCAGTGGAGGCATTTCTTTCAATACATATGTGGTGCAATACTCTAAATCCAAGTATTTTTTGAATAAATAAATACACATGTGGTGCAATACTCTAAATCCAAGTATTTTTTGAATAAATAAATATAAGTTTACAATTTACAAGAAAGGATTCAGTTCTAGACTCCAACCATTCTGGACCGGTGAAGATGTGAGGTTACATTCAGTTAGGCTTTTAGAACCACCATAAAACAACTATCACCCCATCCTGTCACGACACACACCCTTCAAGCTTCACGGAAACACACTACATCAGAGTACCCTACAAAAGCAAGGTACAAAGAAAATAAACTGTAATTCTTCCTGATTTAGGCTATATTTAAGGGTAGGGATGAATGTCTTCCATCATTGTTGACCTAAAAACAGAAAAAAAAGCAAAGACTCACTTATCGCTTAAAACAACCATGTTTTCAATCATTCCACCAATTTCTATCTTTTTGGTGCCTCTTGCCATGTACTCTGATTTTGCCATGAATAGCTGTCTCTTATGTCAAATCTATAAAAGTTGTGACTTAAAGCAGTGGCTCCTGCTAAAAGTTAAGTTATTCTAGAGGAATAAAACCCATAGGCAAAATCTGATCTTTTCTAATCTTGAAGCTTTCATGCATTGCTTCATGGAAACAGTTTGTTTATGCAAAGGAAAAAAGGAATCCGATGTACATTATTACAAAATTAAAAATAGGGGTTCCTACATGAAAAATAGCCTTATGAGTTGTAATATAGAAAAGTACCTCCCTATTATGCTTCCTATTCTTTTAGTATTAAGTATTTTTTTTTCAAAATAGAAAGACTTTAGGCCCTTTTTTACTCTGATGCTTCAAACAAGCCTGTTTTTTCTATCTTATGCAAGGAGTATCAACAGAAAAAAAAAAAGACATACTAGTAAACCTACGTTTCATATTTTGGAAAACATGCTCACAGAGTGCATACTAATTGATGTAAATCTTTAGTACATATCCTGATCTGAACAGGGGCAATGGGACTTAGAGAAACCTGGTCAGGGCTATATAATTCATTTAGATCTGAGACCTGCCCTTTTCTCACCAACGTAAGGCCACTTGCCATCACCTGGCTGCGTTCACCCACCCGCACAGCCTCGTGCGTGGCAACCTGAACTGCTGAACTTGGCAGCATTTGTATGCATTCCAGGGGGAGTATAAAGAAAGTTTTGAGATGCTCCAAGATCTTCACAAACACTATGAGCCTAAATACAGCAGATTCTTGAGGAAATTATTGCTCTTTCATTACTTTGTACAACAGAATTTAGGCGCTTTTATAAATGCACGTTTCTAGTTCAATAACCAAATTATTGAATCTAGGCTGCTGAATCTAGGCTCAGAATAATGGTAAGAGGCAATATCTTACAAAACTGTTCACATTAATTATACTTTAGCTGGTTCCAGATACCTTCAGGTTACAGCGGCTTCTCCAGCCCTGAATGAAGCATCCCAGAAAATATTCATTTGTTTTCTGCCAGACTGTCAGGACTTCATCTATAACACACCTGCAAAGTAAAAAAGGGAAAGGAACTGGGGGGTTAGAGTAGGTTTTCTATTGCTGTGCATTTTTTCCCTTTTTTAGCCATAGCAATTCTGTAACAGATAGCTTTTATCAGTTTAGCACAAAAGAATTTTCCAAATCTTTGATTCAACACAAAATGAGCAGCAAATCCTGATTCCTAATAACTGTGAAATCATTAACAACCATTTAGAAAAGCTTGTGGTCACTCACCTTCTGCAGGCCAGGCCTGCATCTGGAAACATGTACTTCTAGAGGCTCCTATCCTCCTTTGGTGGAAGGTTCCACTGAAAGGGGCAGACAAACTGCTTGCGTCCTTCCGTCACAAATTTCTCCAACTGCTTCCCGTGGCTCCTGGTTCCCATGGATTTATTCTGGTTCTAGGAGAGCCTGCTCTCCAGCAGCAAGGATGCAGTCCAACACAGGATGGTAAAACAGGCAGTCCCTGCCATAGCCTCCCAGGCATCCTAAGCATGTTCTTTCGCTTTCCAGGTCGAAATAATGGCAGGGCAACTTTAAAATGTTTTTAATCAATTCCATGGTCTAAAATATGCCAGAGATCCTCAAACTGCCAAGCACTGTACGAGTGCCTCTATAATACACACAAACACACTACCACTCACTCTTGCTACCGGCACTCCCCTCGAAGGGGACACTGGTCACCAAGGCGCTGCTTCAGCCCGTGCCAGGAAGGAGTTTTCACCCCCGTCTGGAGGCGTTCCCAGACACGCTCCGTGCCCCTCTGCAGTTTCCCGCTGGCCGGCTCCGCGCACCCTTCCCAGCGGCGGTGGCCCCGCGGCCCGTCCGCGCCCGGCGCGGGCTCCCCGCGCATCCCGGCGGGACGCGGCC
>JAYDZK010000268.1:34842754-34930706 GCA_034509185.1 Euphonia xanthogaster | reverse complement strand
AGGCCCTTACCTGGTCCCGCTGGGCGCTGCAGCGGGGACAAGCGGGGGATTTAAGCCTAATTAAATCATTCGAAGAGATGGAAATACCCGAACCGGAGTTTCGGGTATCCTGTTTGGTCTAAAGCGTTAGCGCAAATACTGCAGGTGCCTGCCTTTCATTTAAGTAAAATTTTGCTTAAATTAAATTAAAGGGGAAAAAAAAAAAAAAAAGCAAAACCAAAACAACCACCCCCCTAAAAACCAACCAACCAACCAACCAAAAACCAAACCAACCAAACCAAGCCCCCCAGTTTACAGCCGGATCCGCTTCCACAGCCGAATGCACACACTCCCGTGTGCTGCGAAGCGCGGGCTGGTGCTGATGCGCACGGGACAGGTCACTTGGGAATCGTGGGCAGAGGGCAGAAGTGCGTGTATTTTAACGAATGCCTTAAAATCGCGTTTTGTGGCGGCCGTCAGCATACACTGTTTGACTTCTGCTTGGGAGAGCTGCTCCCGAAATGAACTTTTAAACATAACTAAGCCTTCAGACTTCATAGGAATTAGGATTTGCCGGGGCAGAAAATTAAGCGCGGGCGGGTGTTGCAGCCAGCCCTGAGAGCGACCGGCTTTGAGAGGCTTCTGCTCAGGGCAACTCGCTTTAGGACTTTTTAATTTTTTTTTTCCCTTAAGGTCGCATAAAAATGCTCTTTGTGAAATATCTCTTGGTATGATTGAAAATAAATAGATTTGAGGACTCTGCAATCCGTTCAGAGATATGTGGCCCTTAAAAGCAAAATAGGAAGCATGATCGGGTAAGTTATTAGTAATTTATTGCTTTTCCGGTGTTTAATTCAAGCAAAGCACAGAACTGGTGAGAACACGATACCCCTTTCCCCCACAGCTTTGATCGTCCCAGCAACACATTTTTGTGCTTCCCACACAGGATAAAGGTGGTGTTGCTTTCCTCATGACAGGGTCTTCTCCCACGGGAGCATCTCAAATGCAAAATTATGCAAGGCGGATGATGCAGATGTCAGGAACTTCTACTGGCGTTTCTCTGAGCTTCTCAGGATCCCGAGATCTTGTCAAGAAATTCCTGCTCGTCAGCAGGCTCTCTCCACGGCAAGAGGTGCACACGGTCGCATTTCGCCGCCGTGACAGAGGCCGCCAAAAGGCGTGTCCCTGAGCGCTCCTCCCGTGCGGGGTCTCCCGCAGGTGCAGTCTATTCGGCACAATTTTTGTGGCGACCCTCGTTTCAATTTCCTTAGAGCTGAGGTATTTATGAGAGAAGGGACATTTCCTCAATTTTTATTTTTAAAGAAAAGTCTGTGCAGCCGAAGGGCGCTCAGGGGGCGATCGCAGCTGTGGGGCGTCCCGCTCCCCTGCAAGCGGACGGGGCGATTCCCGCTCCCTCCCGGTGCCCGCCCCGCGGCTCCCGCGCCGTTCCGCCCGCCAGCCCCGCTCCAGCCGGGCCCACGGAGGCGGCACGACAGCGGAGCTCAAGCCCGCCCGGGGCGGGGGAGGTGGTGTTGGCTAGTCCTGGGCTAATGTTTCAACTTCTCGGGTGGCGAGAGCAAGTTGCGCCGCAGAAACTTTTGTCGCACGGGCTGGCGCGTTTGCCGCAGCGAAAATGTCCCGGGAATACCTTCCTCCGGAGGTCGAGGGACAGGCAGGAAGAACAGGGAGAGGCATCCCATTTATGCCGGGAAATACGGGAAATGCCTGAACCGAGGGAGATTGGCTGCCCTGCCACACAGCCCCACAGAAACCTCTCTGTCCTTTGTGTGAAGAAAGGCTTTGTGCAAAGATCAAAAAGGACAGAAGAAAGCACTAATTAAATTTTAAGCCCTATATTCCACTTGGGTAGGAAGGACCCTTCCTGTGCCTTGCAGTTTACTCGCTGGGAAAATACATTCACCCGTCCTCGCTGCAGTCCTCCGTTACCTTCTTTCTACATTTTTATTTCCTCTGATTCCCTTCGTTTTCTGGAGTTTTGTGTTTCTGGCTTCTACCTGCATTCCTTTCAGACCTACAATGCTTTCCTTTACACCTTGTTCACAAAGAGTACTTGAATCATCCTCCAAACTGCCTGGCATTGACTTGTGCATGTCACCTTCAATTTTATGTTCAAGAGGTTCTGAGCTGTGCTTGAATATTTTTGTTTGAAACCATGCTGTCTTGGGAAAGACATTAAGGAGTTGCCAGGAATGCTGGTATGAGACAGGCAAACTGATGCCAGGCTGATGGAGCTCACACGTGTGCGTGGTGCTGGGCAGCCACCTGTAGCAAGGCTAATTGATGCCTTAGATGATTTGAAGGGACTTTAGAGGGGTACATGCAAGTGTTATTGACTGTGGACACAGCCCTTTTCCTGACAGGGGGCTCAATTTGTTAATTCACACCATCGCCTTCGTTAGGCTCCTTTATGAAACATTAGTTTTTGTTTTGTTCCCAAATTACTGCCTTGCTAGTAAAACAAACAGAATCATATCCCGTTAGGAAAAACATGTTGAATAAATAAAAACATTCAAGCCAGAGGAGGGAAGCAAATGATTGTGGAAGCAGCACCTAAAGCAAAAACAGCGAGGGGATTTTTTGATACCCTCTGTGCTGGGTGGCAGGGGAAGTGCTTGTTGATGTAAATATAATGCATGCATTCTGATATACAGTATTAAGCAGCACCAGGGCCCAGGCTGGAGCACTGGAGCTCTGCCACTGTTCCTGTACCACTACTGAAATGCTCCTTGGCAGCCCTTTGTCCCCCAGCACCTGCTGGGCTCCCAGCACAGAGGTTTCTCCAGCCTGGAATCAATGCTACCTTCCTGTGGAGGCAGAGTGCTCCCACGGACAGACAGGCACCAGAGCACGGCAGATGGCCAAGGCCTGTGGGGTCACCTCAGCAGGGGCTACAGGGACAGCAGGCACCTTGTCTGGCATTGCACAGCCTGCAGTACTGTCCAGGATGGCTTTTCTGGAGTGGGCTTTTTACTACAGCCAGAAGCAGTGTGGAACCACCCTCCAATGCGCCAGCCTAGCAGCCTGAGCACTGAGGAAGACAGGTGGTTGCAAGGTGCCCCTTGCAAGAGTTTAAGCATGACTGCTAGCAGCAGCTTCCTGGTGGGCAGCACACCCTCAAGTACCTGCAGTGTACACCTTTTAGATCAGCAATTTGTAGCTGCAGAGATCTGTGAGGAGGGACTGGATGTGAGTCTGTCTCCCCTCCTTCCAGGTTTTTCCCTGTGAGAGGGGACAAGACCGTGCATCTCTCACCCATGATCAGCACTGATCTCACCTCTGTCCTGTCCTGTTGTGTGCTCTCCAGGGTAACCTGAAGGCTGGTCCTTACTATGATGTCTGAGGAGATTTTATTTTTCAAGAAAAAAATTTAACTATGTTTGTTTCTGTGGGTTCTGTTACTGTATAAATTAATACTTATCTTATATGTTTCACTGACACGAGGATAAAAAAGAGGCCTGGGGACAAAATAACAGATAAGGGCAAACAGATTAAATTTACTTCACATATGAACTTTAAAAATACATGTGAAATTGTAATGATTATTTCAGAAGTAGTTAATAGCTCTGGATTAATCCTTGGATGTTTAGCTTGGGATATTATGAAAACCTTTGTTAGCTTGGAGGTGTATTTTTATTACATTTTGAAAACTTCTTTGTTTTAAAACACTGAGGACTTTTAAACAATTAATAAAGACAAGGATGGGGCCCTGCTTCCATTTGCCGCCCATTCACTCCTCTGTTTCACTTGGAGCAGCAATGCCACTGTGTGCAGGAGTAAACTGCCAGTCAGAAAATCTCTTTTGTACACCGAGAACTGGGGATGCTGGTACTTGTGGTGAAACACAGAGAAAGGCGTGTGCTTTCTGGAAACAGAATTTCAAATCCTGTTTCTGTAGCCAGCACCTGTAGTCTGAGGGTTCATCCATCTGTTCAGTCAGGAGGCTGCAGGTACTGCTTCCTGTTCCATGGGCACACATTTCTTGGAGAAATATGTATCTTTCTGTAAGCGAGGCCCGTTTTCCTGTTTCATATAAACATTATGTTAGCCCTGAATGGAAGTGCCTGATCAGAGCCTGCCTGTAGTCATATGGCTGTTGTTGAATGTGTGGCTTCTGTTATTCCTGGCTCTGTAGTTGGTGAACATGCTGTTCCTTCCACTTCCTTTGGTAGCGGTCATCTGCACATTCTGGGGGTAATCCAGGGCACCGCACACACACTGTAGCCATTCTTAAAAACACAAATTCTTTGTCTTTCCTTCATGCGCACTTATATTTGCACACAGTATTTGCAAGTCTTCATAATGAAAAAGACATTTTTTGACTAACTATAAATGCAGCTTACCCACTTTAACCCTTTATAATTGGCATCCAAAGACCCTCTGTAATGTGCTTCTATTGCTAGTCCAGAAAAGTACATATTGCCAAAACTAGCCAGTACTTTGCCATTTTGACAGGCAGAAGTATGTCACTGGTGAATTGTCCAAAATCAGAAACATGCAAACCCATTTGTAACTCTTTTATTTCACTGGGCTTTTGAATATAATGAAATAATAGAGATTAAACTTAGGTGTATTTCGCTAACTGAATGAGAAAACCCATGGTTTTGCTGAGCATGACTTAATCATCTACACAGATTGTTGAAAAGAGCTGGTTTTTCTAGAAAGAACAGGCATTATAATACCTGTATCATAATGTATTATCAGGTATCATAATGTCTGATCTCTGTATTATTCTAATTTTTTGTTTAAAATATTTTTTTGCAGAATTCTAATGGCGGCAAAGTAAACAGATTTATGATATCTATTTATGTACCATTATATCTTTATTTAATACTGAGACTCTGATAACACTCAGAGATTTCAGAAATAATTGTGTTTCTGTCATGTTCAATGCAGTATAGGCTTGTAGGAGAATAGCTGTTCATCCAGGGCAGTTTGTAGTCTCTAGAGATGAAATGTCTCTTTTTTTAGTATCAGTGGCACTATCATCTATTACTTATAGGGATGATAGTTCAGATTTCACTGTGATATGTGTTGTAAGCATTTATGTGTGTTTTAAATATTTTTATAGTTTCTATTTTGCTGATTAAAAATAAAAATCTGACACTTGTTAATCACTGTTTTTTACACTTGGAGCTTGATTTATTCTCCAGAATTCAGCTCCTTTAGCTAGAACTCATATCAGTCTACCAAGTGGTAGATTTGGCTTCTGAATTTTTTGCAATTAAATTACTACCCATCTCCAGCAACAGATGGAGCTGTAAGTATTTTTCTCTCTAACAGTCCTTCATTATTCTTTTTTCCCCCCTTCAGTGGTTATTTGAATATATTTTCTTAAAATGAGAATTATTTACTACAACACTAATTTACCTCTAACTCCAAGTTATGTACTGCCAGAAACACAATGTCTCCAGTAACTTCATCCAAGGTATGGAAAGGGTGGGGAAGTTACAGAGCTGAAAGCAAATTGCTTGCATTTTTCTTTCTCTGGAGGCAATGGCAAGTGTCAGCCTTTTTTCTTCTTGCTAAAGTAAAGAGCTATGAGTTTGTGGCATCAGAGAGTGCTAAGGGTGGCTAAGGGTGCTTGGGTTTGTCTGGTGGCTGGTTTTGTGTGAGGGAGAAGGTAAGATCGTTTAACTTGGTAAACTTGGTAAGATTGTTTAACTTTAGCTTGGTGAGATTGTTTCACTCTCCTTGAGTCAGGCAAAAAGAAGACTTCACCCTGTGCACTCCCTTTGCAGCAAAAATGATGGTTTAAAACTAAAGTATTCTGAAACCCATCTGAACTTAGCCAGGTTCATCACTCATCTCTGCTTGGGCACATAACTGAAGGGCAGCAATGGATGAGAGAGCAAAGATGCCATCTGCACAGGGAAGGCTTCCTTGCCGTGTAGTGCTCTTAGTCTGGAAGGCTGAGTGTCACAGCCACAGGCTGCCTCTGGGGGTGAAACACCTTTGGTGGTGAAACCCTTCTTTTCAGGGGGATGCCTAGTGCTGAGGGTAGGTGGTTTTGAGGTCCCCTAAGGATGTACCGAAGGCTTTTTGTATTTTAGGCTCTCTAAGCATGTATGTTTGGCCTTTTGTGAGGCTGTTCTTTGAGCCATTTCAGTGTATGCACTGGGATGGGAAGAGAGAAGCCTGGTTCCCCTAGAAAGAACACAAGTTTGGGAGGAGAAAGCAAACAGTATATTGGCCTTTAGCTCTGCCAGTTCCAGTCAATTCAGAGAGATGATTCATTATACAAAGAGTATTCAGCACAGTGTTGGAGTGAATAATTAATTTCTTTAAAACTTGTTCAAGTGAATGGTACTTTTCAGCTACCAGAGATTTCTGGATTAATTCTTTTGGCTTTTATTGATTTTTATTTCTGACTTTTAACACTGTATTCTGTCTTGTTAAATGTGTCTTAAAAACTTATTCAGATCATGAAATCAAAGAGAGGAAATAGTTTCCCCTCCAAAACAGCAGAGATTAAAAGATAGAAAAAAACAATGCTTCTTTTATTTTAAAAAGTCATACTGAATGATGAATATAGTTTTTCATTTTGGTGCAAAATATTTTTTCCCCTGTCAGCTATTGCCAGTTTGAAAGAGATATAAAGTATTTTGAAATAAAGAAGCAGTTCAGAAATTAATGGCCATTCAGTTTTTTTTGGAGTGAATTTTTAAAAACCGGTGTTGCTGTAACCCATTGTAATAGAAATTCAAGATATTTTATTCCCATATAGCTAGTGTGATTTCGTAGGACTAGGGTCTCTCTGAGCCCCTAAGTTCAGAACTGCTTGGAAAAATATTTAGAGTAACATGGGTTATGGTAGAATTGCTGGAAGTGTTTGGGATGACAATGTTTACTTTGATGCCTCTGAGACTCACACCCTGTAAAGGATTGAAAGGCCATAAACTCGTACGCTTTGTTCTCAGATTTTTGTTTTAATTCCTTCTGGTTTTACTGGTATTTATTTCCTTTCTTTTGACACTGCTGTCTGTATTGGCTCTTAAAATCTTACTCAGATCATGATATCAAAAGAGAGGAAGTATGTTCTTCTGTCGTCCAGCTTGGCAGGCGGATAGGTTAATTCTGAAAATGGGAGTGTGGCAAAGGATTTGAAGCTCCTAATTTGTTACCTCAAGGATCATCACTATTCACTATCTCTGAATTGCACATTTATTTGTATGTAGCATGACTTTTGCTACTGTGATGTAAGTAATTTCTTTTTGTAGTAACAATTGTGACACAATTTGATTATTGTTAGAAGAGAAAATAATGGATTTAAAAATTTATATCTGAACCTAAACTTAAAGTATTTTATTTCAATTTGATCACAAACTAATTATTGGTGTTTTGTTTTACATTAGGGTTTCAATTAAAAATAATGGAATTTTGATTGAAAATGTGACCAATTTTATTTTTAAAGCATTGAACACCCCCTGCTTTTCTGAAATTAAACATTGGATTTTGATACACTAGAATATTCTTATATTCCTAGTAGTTAAAGATAAAAGTATCAGATTTTTTCACCAGATTTAATCTCATTTTCTAAAATATCCGTCTGCAGTTCTGTTTTCTGAATAACTCACTCTTCATGAAAAATATAGTTCTTCAGGGCTTTTTCCCAGTTTTATGCATTTGCTTGTGTGTGTGAAACGAGTACTATAAGAAATATTTACATGTATCACTTGATAATTAATGGTCAGTACGAATAGCTTAATCCATAGTTAACCCTTGTGGGACTCAAGTGTCCACAAAGCCAAGTACTTTTGGTTACTTTCTTGCCAGCAGCAGATGTGGCAGTCTCACTTTTTTTCCCCCCATGGATATGTCTCTCCAAGATATCTCTTTTATTAGCAGCATTTGATCTCTCTCTAATGAGGTGACCACAGTACAGCTCTGTCAAATTCCTTCCCAAGAATGGTACTTCGTGTTCAGATGTTTTGTTTATGTCACACAGTGTCACAAAAAGGGCTGCTGCAACCCTCAGATGTTGATTTATTGTGAGTACTCCTTGCTGGGAAAGATTGTTTTTATTTTTTGGTAGTGTACATATTTTTAACATTTACGGGGAAATAGTAAACTCTCAATTTGTTTGTTTGCTTGTACTGCAGCCATTTAATTAACATTAATTGGTTACATTAAAATTAAGAATGTTTTCCATGAAACTATGCTGAAGGAATGCTTAAATACACTTTTTAAATGTTTCTGATCCAAATACGGGCAATTTCTTAAAAGAACACTAGTAGGAGGTACATTCTTCAGCTTTATAAACATTTCTGTGCCTCACTAAGGCTCACAAGAGCTGGGCTAAGGCCAATGTAGACCAAATACAAGTTGGCTGATACATGTGCAGGACTTAAGGCCAATATAAATGCATCTATGAAATGCGTGTGTATGAAAAATCTGGGGAAAACAGTTTGAAGAAGACCACCAACAAATAGATCACACATGAACATTTCTTTCATGTGCCTGAAAGAGAATCATTACCAATATATTTAGACAGTTTTATTTGTAGACTGTAATTTACCATAGGGCAGGAGAGAAAATGGTGCTTTACAGCTATGTCAAATCCGAGAGGTGGGAGAAGTAACATATGTCCCATTGTATAGGAATATACCAATTTTTTAAAGAAGTTTTTGGAAGTGGAGCAGCTGATAGTATGGAAGAATTAAATGTCTAAATTTATGATGTTACTTTGTAATATGTGTCTGAAGAAATGTTTAATCATTTAGCAAATGCTACACACAAATGCTAAGCTGAACCAATAAAATATGTGCAAGTTACCACTACGAATGCTGTGCTTCATCAGAAGATTTTAATAATTTGTTAGGTTCTTGAAATATAACCCAAATATAAGAAAAAACTCAATTCCATCTGCTAGGTAGCAGATGAAAGTGTGATTGGTAAAAGACCCGTGGGCTGCAGCCCATAGTCGTGTTCACGAGTCATTCTGAGGTCTGTGACAGCGAGCACTGCTCTGCCTCAGTGAGGGCTGCAGATTTGCACTGTTTATTAGGATTAATTCTGTATTCTAACTTTCAAAGGGAAATGTCACACTAATGCCAGCATTTATTGGTATCCAGCAAAATTAAGAGACAATGAACCCTTGCTCTTTCAAAATCAGACACTCCATGAAGCAATTCTTTCCCCAGAAAGGGATTTGAACTCATTGTCACAGCTGGCTTATGCAAAGCCACATCTAACTGTTTTGGGTTTTTTCTTTGCTTCCAGGAAAAAAAATGCAAAAATCCCAAACAAACCACCTCACTTCATAATCCTGGCTACAAAAAATATATTGTGCTACAGCTGTCCCTCCCTTCCTGAGCTTCCCCATTCTGTTCTTTGTTTTTGGAGATAATGCTTTCTTTTCATTGTGAACAATTATTAGATTCATACTTTATTAGATTCATACATATTTTTATAATGCAAATCTATTAGTTTCTTTGAAAATCTCTACAAGTTTAATGACATTTAAGTTTTTAATTTTTAACTTTGTGATTCAACTGTCAGTAAAAATTCAAAATCCAAACTGTATAATTTCATGGGGACAATATGTAGTACTGAATTTGCTCATTGGGAAACACACTGGTAAGATATACTTGTTCAGGTATTTGAAAAAAAATTTTGAAGAAAATAGAATGTATAGAGTATAAGTTTTGTCACATACTTCAAATGCAAGATGATGCCCTAATGCTGTCAAGCTACGTTAAATGGGATGCACACGCATGCTGCTGGTAAGTAGAAACTGTAATGGGAATATGGGGTATTACTGTCTGGGAAATATTCATTACTCCCTTATTTTGGACTACAAGTTCATCTGATAATTTAGAAGTTGATTTCCTTTGCCTTTCTCTGCAGATGCTGCAAAAGGTAAAGGAGTAATTTCATTCAGATGTGCTTCATTGAAAAGGGAAGGGAACAAATGGAGCCTACCTTCCTTTTAATGTGGGGACCCCTCTCTAGTGTGACTGCTGTCTGGCAGAGAGGCACAGCATGAATAGCACGAGGATGAACAAGGCCACATGCTGAATCCTGCCCCTGAGTCACAGCAAGCCCAGGCAGCACTGCAGGCTGGGGGCAGAGTGGCTGGAAAGCTGCCTGGTGGAAAAGGACCTGGGAGTGCTGGACAAGAGCAGCTGGACATGATCCAGTGTGCGCCCAGGTGGCCAAGAATGCCAATGGCATCCTGGCCTGGATCAGCAATAGTGTGGCCAGCAGGACCAGGGCAGTGACTGTGTCCCTGTACTTGGCAATGGTGAGGCCACACCTTGAATCCTCTGTCCAGCTCTGGGCCCCTCAATATAAGAGAGACACCGAGGGGCTGGAGGGTGTCCAGAGAAGGGCAACAGAGTTCGGGAAGGGTCTGGAGCACAAGTTGTATAAGGAGCAGCTGAGGGAGCTGGGGGTGTTCAGCCTGGAGAAAAGGAGGAGCAGGGATGACCTTATCCCTCTCCACAACTGCCTGAAGGGAGACTGTAGCCAGGTGGGAATCAGCCTCTTCTCCCAGGCAACTGGGACCAGGACCAGAGGAAATGTCCTCAAGCTATGCCAGGGGAGGTTCAGGCTGGACAGCCTGAAGAATTTCTTCATTGAAGGGGTGGTCAGGCGTTGGAACAGGGAGCCCAGGGAAGTGGTGGAGTCAGCATCCCATGGCCATAACACTTGGTGCTGTGGTTTGGTTGACATGGTGGTATCAAAGGTTGGACTCAATGATCTTGGAGGTCTTTTCCAGCCTTAATGGTTCCATTCTATGATTCTCTTCTGTGATTCAGGAGACGACAGTCCTCTCTTCCATCGGTGCCTTTAGTGGTCTTGTTCCTGGGACCCTCGTTGCTGTTTTCTGCCATGCCATGGAGACCCAGGGATTCTGGCCACTCCCGAATATCCTATCTCACAACTGCTAGTAAGTAAAGGATGGATTTGTTTTGCACTCTGTGTAAAACTGAGTTCCACATATCAGCGCTGGTGAAAGCTATGGACGAGGCTGTTAAATGTGTGAGATGATTTTGCACTGAGAGTTGAAGTCAGGATGGTGGTGCAGCAGCAGCCAGCTGACAGTTTTCATATGCTGGGGGGAGGTTGGATGTTGGTGGGTAGAGGAGCAGTCAGGAAAACCAGAGATGAGTCTACAGGTGTCACACAGGAACAGCAGGCTGGAGGAAGTAGTCTGTACATGTCAGTGGATATACATGGATTGGCTCCTTTGGGGGGTGTTTAAACTCTGGCATTTGTACTTATATAAATATGTGTATCTACACATCATATACAGACATTTATTTATGAAGTGTGGTAACATTTATTTATAAAGTGTGGTAACTGCAAGGGTAAATATGATGGGTTAGCAGAGGCTTTTAGCATGTTGATGATAACAGAGAAAATAGCATGCAGTGTAAATGTTAGCACTGAAAATTTTAGGGGCAAATTCACAAGTATGAGCATTGTAAATGAGTTGTATTGCTACAATCTTCTGCTGGAATAGCAGTTGGTTGCAGAAGTGATTTTTTGTCTGATATTGCTGTAGCAACAAGATGTCAGCTGGAGTTCAGAAAAAGAAGCAACAAACTCTTGAAAATGAGGGTGAGACCAAGTGAAAAAAGCCCAGAAAAAGGAAGAGGCAGGGAATGAGGTGTTGAAAAAAAATGACAGGTGGGATACAGAATGAGTGAAAAGACAGGAAAAAGAGATCTGACTGGGTAGCTCTATTTCATGTTCTTTTTCCCTGCTTACCATTTGAAGCACTGATTTTATTGAACTCTCCTCAAATGCTTTGAGGCTTTTGTCCAACCAGGCGTTACAAGAAGTAGGCAGACATGGTGAATATTTATTGACTTAACTGAAGTATAATATTGATAACAAAGCAAAAGCCTTTTAGCTACATGGCAAAGAAACAGGATGAAATAAAACCCCAAATCCTCTTTGGCTGCAATATCAATCCCTGATCAGTCTCAGAGTGCAAGAGTTGCGAAAGTATCAAAAAAAATCTTAAATTAAAGACTAAAATAGCTAATATTGATGTCCTGTTTGGGTACAGAAGGACCAATTGAATCAACTGAAAAATAGTTTGTTCATGCAGCCACTCCTTCAAATAGACATCTAGGAGCAAAATGACTATTAAAGAATGCATGGAAGTGCTGAGAGAAAAGACAGTCCAGGGAGTGTGTTTTTCCTTTGCTGCTGCTCTGTGAGCTAGGAAATATCCTCCTAATTAAAAAAATTCCTCCTAGCAGGTAATTCCCAGAAACCCAGAGAAGAGAGTTGCTACTGAGAATGAAGGGTAGGACTCATCAAGCAACAAATAAAGGAGAGAGAGCATCTTAGGAAAAAGATTTCTCTTCCTCCTTCTAGTGTTTATTCAGTGTAAATACCTCAACACCTTCTTGGTCTCTGTGGATGGGAAAGCACTGACAAGTCTCAAGTACAGCTCTCCTATTCCATTTTTTCAGAGCCATGCCCCTCTTCATTACCAGTTGAAAATGTCATATTTTTATCAGTGTCCACAGATTTTTACTTTTATAAGGAAGGTACTACTATTTCCTCTCTGTGACACCATCAGTAGAAAAGTGGTCTGGAAGGTGCTGTGTCACTATCACTGGAATTAAGTGCTTCTGCTGGGAATCATGGCCATCGAGTTTATTGGCAGAGCTTTCTCTTATGAATGCCTCTGACATCTCAGGACTCAGATTTCATAGAGACCTTTAAAAGAGGCAGTTAATTAATTATACTGAGAGGATTAAAAAAGTGAGGAAATAGTTATTTAATCCTGAAAGATATCTCTCTCTGTATATTTAGCTATGGGACAGAAAAAGAAAGGAAAAATATTCTGTTGATTCTTAAGCATCTTGGAAAGTCATTGTTCTCTCATGGCTATGACAGAAAGACCAGTATTTTTCCTGCTCTGTGTATTGTACACGCAATTGTTAACCCTGTGGTTTCACAGTTCCCCCCTTCAGGTGAAAAGGCAGATTAAAAGGTTCTCTCCATCCTCCACCCCAGCCACGCTCTCAGGGACTCGTTATCCTGCCCTTCTACAGCCTCCCGTGTGCGCTATGGCTTGCGAGCCACCCCGACAACACCAGAAGGGATCCGGGTTAAAATTAGCTCTGCTGAAGCCATTAGCTGGTGGTTATTTTCAGCAATCCGGCTCGCCCCGTGCCCCCGCGGGCAGCTGAAGCTGCGGCGGAAGAGCGGCAGCCGGGGCGGGCGGCAGGAGCAGCACCGAGCTGGGCGGCGGGACCCGCTCTGCTGCCGCGGACGCCTCCGCAGCCACCGGCGTCATCCTGCTCTTGCTGGAAACAGCGCGGGTCATCAGGGCCACGGAGGAGGTGGGCTTCTCATCCCAACTCCCTACAGCTGCAAAGGCTGTTTGTTAGTGGCTTTTTCTCTCTGAGAACTCTTCGCTGTATTAACAATTCTACAACTAGTTAATTAACACTTATTAATACTTCTACAACAATCTTACGTGATCCATTCCTTTCTGTGTCTGTGTATTGGATTGTTTGTGTCCATTGCATATCTGCATGGAAAATTAGAAATCTGCAGTCAAAAATTAGCAACTGAGAATATTCCAACACCAGTATTTAATATTCCATAAACCAACACAAACGTCACTTCTGATTTGGGTACATATCTAAAGGATATATGGTTAAAATTTAGCAGATGGTTTTGGATGTCTCTGAGATATTTGAAACAGCTGAATGGGTTTTCTAGATCAACAATTCTTTCCTGTTTCTGAATCATAAAATCGACTAGATAAAAATAATTAATAAAATTATTTTTTAAAATAGTTTTTAATATACAATTTTAAATTTTCAAATTTTTAAAATAGAGCTTTGGGGCATATGCACTTGATCACTTATTAAATTAACTGGATCTCCTAAAGCTTTTTCTCTTAAACTGTGGCTTGGATGTTGCTTAAGTGTCGCAGGACAGTTTATTTATAAAATATTAAATTTGGGAATATTTATAGATAGTCCACTTGGCTGGGAATAGGAGGCTTGTGAAGATGTGCAAGAACAAGAAACATGAATTCACCCATTTTGAGTGGGCCTTTAGTGAGCAGTGCCTGCTCTTCAACCTGCCCAGCAGGGCACACGTAGAAGCTGCTGCACAAATCAAAAGATTTGGGCCCAAAGGAAAACCAGCAGAGGGAGATGCATTTCACTTCATTATGAGCAGAAAATCTATGCAGTCTTTTAATTCTCCCTTCTCAGTTATTTAGAATTAGAATTAGTTATTGTTATTAGAATAAAAATGCTGCTTGAATTAATCTTGTTATAAATTAAGAACTGCCGTAATTTCCAAGTCTTCCCAGTGTCATTGTCTTGAGATTATGAGGTCTGGTTACACTTTCTCTTCTGAACCTCATATCTATTAATTCACGAGCTTCAATTCATAAAACTCTTCCGAATAATTTTGATATCCTCAAACCCATTCCTCTACCCTCTGCTCTTTATCTGCTGTGGTGGAGAATGGTCGTTCACAGGAACATCCAGAACTTGGATCCGAGGAGATAACATTTCTTCCTAGTGACTGCATCAGCTGTTTCCTCCATATTGATCTGTTTCACATTTTTTGCACAGCAGCCTCTTCTCCACAGAAAGACAAATTCCCTTGTGTCCCTGTCTTGGCATCAGGTTGAACATGTCTGCTCTTTCAGATCTGCAACAGCTGTATCCTGAAGATATGTATAGAGCAATCAGAAACTGATCCTGGGGATTAAAACCAGTGGGTCTTGTATTTAATAGGTGTCAACCTCCACAGGGATGAGTTTCCAGCCCTCTGACCACCTGACCCTCCCACCCGGTGCCATGGGAGTCAACAAACTTTACAGGGTTTGGCCCAGGAATAGGGAGAGCAATTTGTAAAATGAGTTGTCAGGTGTGAATTCCCCATGCACACGGAGACTGTAAAGCCTGTTGTGTGCAGAGTGGTTGAGATGCTCATAGAGAACTGATCCTTATGCTACAAAACTGACTGGATGTTACTTTGGGTATAAAAATAATTTCTGTGGTGCTTCTCTTGCACTTCAGGAATATTTAATGAGAAAATTAAAAATGTAAGCTATACTAAAGGCAAATTCAAACAAAAAATTGCTGATAAATTTTTGAACTTGTAGTTGATGTGTTTCTTACACCTAGAAAAATTACTGGCATTCCAGTGAAAATGGAGCTCATTTTGCTGTTTTGTCATTGTTGGTACAAGGAGAGACACAGCTTCAGCAGTGGGACAGCTTGCTATCTGTCAGTGCAGGTGCTTCTTCATGGAGGGAGCAGAGATACAGGAAGCTGCATTTCCATAGACTTTTAAGTATATATTAATAGAAGGGTTGAGTGCTTTTTAAGGGAGGATAGCTGGCCAACAGAGGAAAGTTAAGTGTCTTAAATGTACTGTTGAAACAAGAGATCTCTGATGTTGCCATTTTAATGAGTGCCAGTAATCCCTGCAAAAATAATCTGTTGACAGATACTCACAAAAATGAACAGAAAGAAGCCAATAATCACTTACAAAATACTGTTTTTAAAACCACATTTCTAACACTGAGTTTTTCATCCAAAACAGCAGAAGATGCTAAGCCTGTCTAAGATTTTTTTCTCATGTTGAGAATTATTTGGAAGAAACTTTGAATTTAACTTTTCCAACTAAGAAAACTTCACCAATGGGATGCCAGCAATTGGGAATGTTGAATTCTGAGAATTTCCTGCAATAGTAGGAGATGATACTGAATATAAGTTTAAAATACATTGGGTTTTTTATAAAAAATTAGTCTCCTGATGTGTGAGAGATCTCATAAGGAGCACTGCAGTAATGTAAGGGTGATTCAGCAGAGTTTTGGACTTTGTCTTCACATAAGGCGAACTGACTTTCATGCAGCACAGCTGTAGTATTGTCAAGAGCAATTATACTCCAAATTTTAATGTTACATTTCACCTTATTTTGCTAAAACCTGTGGCCCATCTTCGTTAGTTACATATGCCTCTCTTGCTCCAGTTTCCTGCCTGGAAAGTGGTGATTAAGTGTAAAAATAGATTACTATAAGTGTATCTGGATTCTTGTAGCCAAATCCAAACCACCCACTACATGCAAGCTGACTTGCAGCCTGTAGCAAGCCAGCTGGATCAATAAGCAGTGAAAATTCATCAGGGGCAAAGGAAGAAGGGGAACAGAATGGGTCTAGTTCAAACTGCACAGTGAACACACACATGGCTGTGTTCCTGTCCACAGAAACAATCTGAACAACTATGTGAACATAAGACATTAAAAATATGGATGTAGTCTAAACACCTAGAAACCTAACTCAAACCATACAGAAACTTGAAATGTAAGAGAAAGGGGTTCAATTTTCTCAACTTACGTGAAGATTTTCATACTCTGTTTCCAAAAGTAAAATCCAATGACATTTCTCTTCCTAGTCTTCATAAATAGAGACAGATTTATATGCAAATTTTCTCCTGTAACTAATCCTAACTAGAGCATCATGTCTGCCAAACTGCCAGAATTTTGTCCAACAGTTACAAGTCTTGGCAAAAAAGACTTATGTACACACATACATATAGGTTTACAGAACATTCTGCCATCATGTTACTCTGTGGCCTGGAAAAATGTGGTACTTGGAAGTTTATGAAATTTTATTAAGAAAGTCCTGACTTATGGTGTAGACAGATTATACCACAGGAATTAGACCAGATTATACCACAAAATTTTAGGGCATGATAGGTCAACAGTTTACTTCCCATGCATTTGTGAGAGGTACAAAGCGAGAGATGAAACAATTCATTTGCAAGAATACAGAAAATTACTAGTTTCTGTGGTTTTTATGATCCTTAGGACAAACTAGGATTTCTGAGAGGGCCAGATGAAGCTGGGGTCTGGACTGGCAGCATGGATCTTTGTTAGCGCTGCAGAAGCCTCTACTCTTGAGGGCTTGATCTCTTGCAAAGCTTGCATTAGTTCTCTCTGCTGAGCCACTCAGCCTGCTCTGAGGAGACCAAGGCTTTGGTAGGCTACTAGTTTTGGTAGTTTTGTGAAAAAGTCAGCTACTACCTCCTGTACCCCATTCTCTCATATCTAAAATAGGGATAATAGGTCTTTGTTTGGTGAGGTTGCTGTAAGACAGCAGCACATGTACACGTGGCTGCTGTTATTATTTGTGAGTTGGGACCAGCATGATGGGAGTACTCAGCGAGACCTATAAACCAGGCAAAACCTCAAATCTTCAAACATTCACTTATCCTTAGGTAATAGGCATTTTTCCCTGTTATCTACTAAACCTCAGACATGAATTCATTTACTAGTCAGTCCTTATTAAACGATGATGTAAGCCTGGTGCCACATCACTGGTCCTGAGGGTTGTGGTGATTCTTCTCTCTGAGACTGAGGGAAGTTATAGCCTCAAATACTTTTCTCCAGGGAAAGCTTCCCAAGTTCCACAGTTTATCACTGACCTGTGGGTCAAGATCTGCCTGGACCAAAGGATTGTTTTCTCCTGTCAAGGATCAGCCTCTGTTCTGGCTTTTGTCAAGGGATGTGTTATCAGCTGGATGGCACCACTTGTGTGTCAGCCTATTCCACCTTGCTCAGAGCAGAGCACCTGCTGGCAGGTGGCATGCCAGTTCTCTGATTCCTTTCATTGTTGTAGACTGGGTACTGTTAATTTTCACAAGTTTTATGCACTTATGCCAAACAAAAATATAGTTTGCTTCCTACTCTAAATCATAGTTGCAAGTCATAGTAAGTCTGGCTGTGAGAAATCCAGAAATCAAGTCCCAAGTGGACCTTCATGCTACATTTAGATCATCTCATGAAAACAGAAATGTAAAATGTTCATGTGGCAGCATAAGAATATAACATTATGATCAGGGATATAGGACACCTAATTTCAAAATCCATTAGAAAGTGAAAATTCAGTAGTGCTTGAAACTGATTGGCATGCAGAGCTATGACACTGCTGCCTTTTTGGTTCTAGCAGAAATACTTCATGCTTTGTGTGGTGAGAAAGGGCTGCATTGGTGCTGTAGAGGTACCAAATCTCTGCAGGTTTGGTCTCTGATGTGTTCTGTCTGTGTCACTGTCAAATTGTGAGGGTGTGCACTATCCCATCACATGTTCTGCTTTCCTGCAGATGGAATCAGAAGCACATCAGCATGGAGAAAGATAAAACTCTCCCTAATACTTTCTCTGGATTGTCAGTGAGCAGGACTGTGGAAACCCACGCGCCCTAGTGCTGGGCTGTGCCCCCGAGCCCCAGCCAAGGACTAAGAAGTGCCCCAAGGCACAGCTGCTTCACCTTGCAGATGCAGCCAGCACAAGCTGCAGCCCGGTGATGACCCAGCGCCCTGGGGTGATGTTATTGTATCCCCCCTCACCTCTGCCTCTGTGCAGCTTGGAAGTGTTCCCTGTTCCTTTCTTCAGTCCAAGCACACCAGTGTACCACCACCACAGCTGCTCCTTGCCCAGCAGCCCAGGTCAGTGGGCTGCCAAGTGCCGGATTCCAGGGCACACAGCTCCCTGAGGCTGACATAAATGCAGACATTTACTCCAGCTGAGGAGCCCAGTTGTTTGCTAGCTTGTTCCATTACCCCTTCTGTAGTTTGGCTAATTAGTTACTTTTTCTTTTCAGATGAATGAAAATCTCTAGCCTTAAACTAAAGCCCTGTGTCTCAAATGACTTCTTCCCCCTCCCCACTAAATCTCTTTTGAAACAATTGCTGTATCTAAGGACATTCTGAAGATTTGGATATAAACACCCAGAGCAAGAAGATGTCTGTTTTACTTGTGTTGTATCACATTGCACTACATCTGTTGACATTTAGTCATTCCAAATACAATTTTTATGCAAGCAGATGTAATACACGTAGTCAAGTAAGAGAACATGTTGTATATTTTGTTGTATTTCAGTGAAACTCTATACCTAGAATAAATAAATGTAAGTGATACTTGTTTTTGTATTTTTCCTTTTGGGCCACAAAATGAAAAGCTGTAGTATTCGTTCATGCCATTTCTGTTTTAATTACGTAACATTCCTAGGGAAATGGGCAGCTAATTTTTGCAGATAAAGATAGATTTTGCAGATAAAAATAGGTAAGTATTGTAGGAAAAATACTATTTTTTATGGTGGTTTTACAGCATTCATAAGCTTGGGTATAAAACCAAATATTACAACTAGGAAAACTGATATTCATGACTGACAGAACCATTTATCTGAGTGTTCAGGTCCTCTGGTACTTAAAAATTTCCATAGCTAATCTGATTCACTCAAAAGGCTTCAGTCCATGGAAGCTAGAAATCTCATGCTTAGAAAAAACACACTGAAGCATTTTAGAAAAAGGGTTGAGAAGAACTAACGTGGCAGGATAATAAGGAGGACTGGAAAAAAGAGTAGTGGGCAAAGTTATGAGATCAAAGCTTGACTTTGTTTTAGTCACTTGTTTTGCTGGTTTCAGTTGGCAAATTGCTAGTGTAGTTTCCTGGGAAATATTCTCTTACATAAAGCTTTATTTCTAGTGACAATTTAGCATGTCAGTTAAATAGTAGCTGGAATTATTGACTACAGCCTTCTCTATGTGAAGAAAACATCTGGGCTGTGATACCTGGGAAGACAGGAATAAATAAATAACACTGGAGATGTGGGTGCTTGGTGCTTGTAAATAGGGATGGAATGTAACTGGGTTTTTTTGTTTTTTTTTTTTTTTTTGAGGTATTTGGGAAGGATCCAAGAAACATTTTGGACTATTTTGAAGATTAAAGGATTAGAATAATTTTATTAGAACTGCACCAGTTTTGGAACATTTTCCTGGCACTTAATCTTCAACTATTTTTTATTATGTTTCCTAAGCTGGTAAAATAAATAAGAATTTCACCAGCACATTTACGAGTGTGAGAGAAGTGCTAGAGAAGAATAAGAAATAGTGAATATGTTGGGTGGGCTGTCTTTAAACCAGCTACAGGCAGGAGTGAGTGTTGGTAAAGGGAATTTACTGTAAAGGCATTTCCTGTGTGGCAAAGGTGTGTCATCATAAAGAAGGAAAAATGACCAATCTGTGCTGTATATCCTGGTGTGAGGACACATCCATTGCTCTTCAGATCCTTGCAGAAGTCTTGCTATAAAGCCACGAAAACCACATTCCTGACTTCTCAGGATGACTGCTCCCCTAACTGTAATGCACCTCTGGTGATCTCCACCTGCACGAGAGCTCAGCTGGGAGCTGGTCAGGCATCGGCAGAGGTGGCACAGCAGAGTTTGCTTGGATGGACTGGAGATGAGCAGGACAGGTATACAGGTATACTCTTTACTAAGTAGAAACATAACACCTGCATCACAAACACACAACCCAGCTGTGATCAATCAGCTTTACCTTTGACCTACCAGCTCCTTTTCAACAAGTGTCATTCTTGCCAGATCTGATGGTGTCAGCCAAAATACTATGGAGCCACTCTTCCAAAGAGCTTCCTATTCGAAAGTGATTATATTGAAATAAAAATAAAAAGGTTACGAAGACCATACTTTAACAGGTTTCATTGTTTGTGCAAGCCAATCAAAGGCAAGTTTGTGTGAGTTTTCATGAGATTAGTCTGAGATATGCTATGATATTGTTAGCTATTTATTGCATTTTACTGCCATTACGTCCTTCAGCAAACTATTTACATAATATATTTAATAGAGTTAATAGTTCTCTTTGAGTAAGAAAGATAAGGATGTAATGTCAATCCAAGACCAGTGGGACTGAGGGAGAGGAAAAATTAAAATTGCAGTTTTCAGAGTTCCAAGCCAAAGTCCTTTCTGATCTTCAGCTCTGAGATTTTCTTCTGGCGGCATCTCCAGAGTACTCTGTCACCAGGTCTACTCTAGTTACTGTAGAGGTAGCCCTGAAGTCTGCTGGGCTTGGGTATGTGCTCAGAAGAATGTGCCAGTTTTGAGGAAAGTGATTTGGATTAGGTTATACCCTTCTTGGAAAGCCTTTTAGTGCTGATGGAAGTGCTCCGCAGTGTGCAAGCGGTCCCACAACTCCTTATTTTAGCAACAAAGCCTTGCCTGACATCGCCTTTCCTGCCTCTTTTGTGGCCTGTGACCACAGCAGTGAGGCATAAGGGACTAAGACTCCCAGTTTTCCAGACACTCCTTTGCATCTGCTGCATTCTGATATTGTTGCAGCTGGTTACTACGGGGTGAATAGCATCCCTTGGAGCTGCTGACACCCTGGAGAGCAAAGGGCTCCAAGTGATTGATGGTCTGGTGTGCAGGATCACCAGCCTCTCCTTAACCCCAGACACTGAATGCAGATATTCTTGCCCTGCATTAAACCGCTCAGCTCTGCCCTTTTTTCCAGAAAGATTGATTTGCAGGGTCTAAGTCCCGGCTGCCACCAGCTGTTTTCTGAGTGGCTGTCAGCTGTAGCAGAGGAATCAATGTAGAATGTAGCAAAGGACAAATCCTTGGCAATGCCTTGATGCGCATATGACCAATGGTTTTGGTGTTAAATCAGACTGAAGAAAAAGTGCAAGCTTGAAGAAAAAAGACAGCACTTTGTGGGGTGTGTTGAGTAACATCAGCAATAGGGTTTATCTGGAAACTGAAGCAGCGTGGAAACATTGGATTTTCCTGTGTATTAATGTGTATATACCCACCAGTACTACCCCCTGACAGCACTGGAACGGCTGTCATGTAAATCCCCTTTTCTTCTTGTATCTTCCCCAGTGTGCCTATCAACCTCATAACTAGCTCCTAGAAGCAATTTAGGATCAAAGACAATAAATTTGTGTAAGTAAAGGGTTTTTTAAATAGCCTGGCTTTAATATCTCTCATGATGCCAAGTAGCTTCACCGACAGTGGCTGCAATGTTCACTGTGAGTGTTATTAAAATTCACTGTCATTGTTATGCTAATTAAGCCTTAACAGAATATAGAGCATTTTTAGGATGTTGCTGGGATGAAACTCTTAAAACCACAAGAGGAGGAGGAGGAGGGAGTAGTTTCTCTCAAAGTGACCTTGATGCTGGGAATGCTAAAAACGTCTGTGTGGGAAAACTCTGTTTCTTATGCCTAGTGTTGCTCATCCTCTGGCTGTTCTGAGCAGTAGAGCCCGTGTGGAGAGATAACACACTCTCCCAGACAGGCTCCAGGATGAGCCCGTGCCTGTGCAGCCTGGCTTTGATAGGGAGGTAACGAAACAAATCTGCTCACTACATTTCAGCTGTGGCTTAATGGTCGCTCTTGGTTACTGATATGAGTTGGTTCACACAGATGTGGGTTAATTCAAAATTCATGAGCAGCCAGAAAAAAAGGGGACATTTTAAAACCATCACCTTTCAGAAAAACTTTAGGTAGTCCTCTATCCTTATTTCACTGAGCTGTTTTACTTATTGATTTCTGTCTTATTTCTCAGTGACTGATTTTATTTTTTAATTACATTGATCCAAGATTATTATCATTAGATAATTAATAAACTTGACAATTTTCAAGCAAGTTTTGAAGAATATTTCTCACCTGACAGTCTCAATAATAACTGTTCCTCCAGCAAATGGTGAGCAATATTCCTTTCTTTACTTTAATAAATATGACTTGATATTTTTGAATGAAATTTAGGAAGGCTACCTGGTTTGCCCAGCATCTAGTAACTCAGTTTTTTTCCCTGACTTAGTCCCCAAAAAACTTTTACTTTATTTCAAGCATGATTTAAATTTAACATCTCTGTCAGGTGTTATGGAGAGGATCTTTCCTGATGCCCATTAGTTAAACAATTTCTTTTTTTCTTTAGTAGATCTTTTTTCTCTGTATGAATTTCTTCTCAGATTTGCTCTATCCACCTTTTACCTTTCCTATTTTGACATCTCTGTGATTGTTTGTTCGTATTTTAGGCTTAATCTTCCTTGCCACTGGGAGGGGGGGGGTGGAGGGGCAAAAAAGTCAGAGGCCAGAAGCCTCTGGAAGAGAAGACATCAATTTCCTCACCTGAAACTTAAGGTCCTTTCATTGTTCCCCATTACCCAGCCTGAATTTTCAGTAAACTCAAAGTCTTGGATAATTAGAAGGAGAGAGTACCTGATTCTTGTAATATTTCTACTTGCATACCTGCCAAGAAATTAGTCTTATTTTCTCTCTCCTGTGGTTTGGGGTAGTAGGTATGGAAAATTTCTGTGAATAGTGTTTTAGGCTTATAAATAAATTTTCTTTTGTTTTTATTCCACATTCACTTTTCAGGGACTGACTTTACTTGCATGTTTAAAAATATCTTTTCATTTGTCAAATATTCACTGACTTCACTGTTACCAAAATAATTAATCTGATACACCTGTAAACTTCCACTATGGGTAATTTTATTTTATGAATATTGAGATAAATTAGAAAAGGCATTTGGGAAATTTTCCTATTTCAGAAAAGTAAGATTAACTCACTGCTTGAACACTTCCTGTTTTGGCTCATTGTATCTCCAAAATAGCTCAATGCAGGACTTCCAGATGAGTACATTGGCCTAATCTTTTAGCTTTGGCAGCTGCTAGTAGTGTTGAGTGGACTCTCCTTTCTCTGATAATGGTTAAGCAGTTGTGGTTAAAATGACTTTGTTGATAGAACAGTTTCCACATACGTAAAAGGCTCTGAAAGGCTCATGAACAAAGCCATGGGTAGTACAGAGTTTAGAAATTCTGGAAATTCTGTAGAAATGTCAAATAATTTGTTTCCATATGTTGTTTTTGACTATTAGTTTTCAGTCTAGACTGTGAACCTTTATCTTCTGATTTAGAATTTGTGAGTGTTACCCTAACTTTAAATTAAGGGCAGGATTTCTGGAGGGTCAGGAAGAAACAAAACAGTTTTTACCACTAGAATTTTACCTTCTTATACCGAATGTTTTAAAGTGTAACTTCAAAGTGAATCACTTGTCCTTTTCAGTATTTAAGTGGTTTTGAGAAGGAAAAAAATTCAAAGTGCTCCCTTGACCTTTCCTTCTCTATGGCCTCATTATGTTACTGATTCTCAGGCTTTGGAAATTAAAAAAAAATCTTACCCTCCTGGCATGTAACACTCTTCAAACTTTGAAGTCTCCAACCATTTGTGCTTTAACTGTAGTGAAAATTTAATTGAAACAATTAGGTTGTGGTGGCATGGGCTAGTCCCCTTGCCTGACAGGAGGTGGGTATCTCTATGGATGGCTGTGCAAAGAAGAGGGGCAGAAAAATGCATCATTACCCTTGCTTGCCTGAGAGAGGGGTTTGAAGGCAGAGGATGTATTTTAACATTGCCATACCTGATGGCTCTTATTTAAGGTTGTTGGATTAAGATCCTATTAGAGATCTAAATAAAAATAAATATTCCCATACAAGGATGCTGATTTTTTTAAATTATTGTTATAGTGAATGCCAAGTGGCATTCATTGTCACAAGTGAGTGAGAAAGAAAATACATGTGTGAAAAATGTCTGGTGAGTGAGCAGAGAAAAGAGAACTTGGTAGAGTCAATTTTCTGGAGAAATTAGCAAGTCAGCAATGGGTGATACCATTAGCATTATTAGGGAAATAATTTTAGTACTTAGGACATGGGCCTGCTGGAGTGGGTCCAGAGGGCCAGAAGATGATAAGAGGGAGGGAGCACCTCTCCTGTAAGGAAATGCTAATGAGCTGGGGCTGTTCAGCCTCAGAGGAGGCCTTGGGGTGATCTAATTGGAGCCTTCTAGTACCTGAAAGGGCCTACAAGAGCTCTGGAGAAGGACTTTTTATACGAGCAGGTGGTGACAGGGGATGGGACAAGGACAAACTGAAAGCAGGTAGGCTTGGGTTAGATATTTGGAAAAAGTTATTCAGTGTGGGGGTGGTGAAGCACTGAAATGGGCTGCCCAGAGAAGCTGTGAATGTCCCATTCCTGAAAGTGTTCAAGGTTCTGAGCAATCTGGTCTGGAGAAGGATGTTCCTGCCCATGGCAGGGGGTTTTGGAGCCAGATAATTTCTAAGCTCTCCTCCAGCCCAAAACATTCTATGGTTTAGTTTCCTAGAAGCAGCATAATAAGACCCAAGATTATAAAATTCACATTTAGGATTAGTAAGCACATATAATTCACACTTTCAAGGAAATAAAGACACTGAGAATTTCCTTGCATTTAAATTGCATATTTTTCCTGACTGTTATGGTTGTGAACTATACCTAAGTGACCCATTAGTGGAGGCAGCATCCTTTTAAATTTTGGGTTTGTTTACCACAGCAGCAAATACATTTGAGTCTTAGAAGACTCATATTATTTCTGTTCCTTTATTCAACTGTGAGGAAGTAAGAGAGGTGATGGGATATTGCAGTTGATCTCCCTCTACCTTGTCTCATGGGCAGAGATTTTTGCTGTGCTGCCCTCAGTGTTTGGAAATGCGTAGCTCTGAACTTGCAGTTGGTGTTGTTTCCTTGGAAAAAATGGCTGTGTGTTTTATGCATGTAGATTACATATTCTCAAGAAGGACTTAAGTTGGGCTGTAGTTTGACTGCTACCACTAAACCTGTGATTAAAAAAAAAAAATCAAGCAAGCTAGGACACAGCTGCCCTCTCTGCAAAACATCAGTGAGATCAAAAGTTCAGACAGAGTAATCATAATGACAAGATTTTTTGGCTATGAAGCACAGCATCACTAAGGCTGGAAAAGACCTCCAAGATCATTGAGTATGCCTTATGAAGTACAGGTAGCTTGGACTAATTTGTTGGCACCACCCAACAGTGGATGTGAACCTGCATTAGAACCAAGTTCTGGGCTGCAGAAATGTTTTATCTCTGAAGCTGCTGGTTCTGACCCGGCTGGAGGTGCAGGACTGGATGGATGCCTGATCTCTATAATATGGCTGTTGCTATTTCCTGTGTTTTTCTGACTTCACTTGCAGTAGAATTAAGATAAAAATGAGCTCTTTTGAAAAATCTGATTCTATATAAAGTATATCCATGTTATAGTAAAATCAAAGTAATTTGCAAATGCCTCTCAACTCAGAAGCTTTTATGATACCTGGGGACAATGAACACAAACCTGCAACAGACTTGGCTGAAAACAGTTTTAAGTGCTCTTTGTTATTGCTAAGCATTTAAGGTTGTTAAAATTTTCTTAGTAAACTCTTTGCATAGATACCAATAATTTGGTGTTGTGTTTGGTAGTGGGGGTGTCTGTAATTTCTTTGTTATTGATGGCAATAATTATGCTGACAATCAGAGGTTTTAATAGGGGCAACAATTTAAGCATTTGTTTAGTTTCTGGCTGACTTGGCAGAATATGGTGGCTGTGTGTGTGTCAGCTTGTTGCAGTGCACGCTGGTGCTTACCAAAGAGGCTGCTGGAAGTGGAGCTTCCTCAGGAGCATGGACACCACATGGGCACATGCAGCTGGACAATGTCCTATTTGTGTCAGGACTCCTTCAGCCCTCAGACAGGAACTATGGAAAACTGCCTTTCTCCTGTGATTTGCATTGTGGTTGCAATTTCTGGGATTTTAAATAGATTTAGCTCAGCTCATTATTCTCAAATGTCTGGACTTCTTGCTAGAGACACGATGCATTCAAAAGCTCATGGCATTAACTCAGGACTTTGGATAAACTGAGTCTTCAGAGATATCTCTACAGCTCCCGGGTAGGTGTCTTCTCATAAAGGCACTGCTTGAACATGAAACAGATTTGAATGTTTAACCTCTAAAAGAAAGTGCTCATTTCCAAGTGGCTGCTGTAGACTGAAGTAATAGTACAATACCAAACACTGCTGGCCATAATAAATTTTTTTCCAATAACACATATCTTCATTATAAATTATAGCATATGTGTTTGAATGTATTGCTGCTGGTGGTGTTGTAGAGAAATTTGAAGTTACGTTATTTGAATCTTTTTCTATAAAAGCATTGATGGTGGAACAGCATTAAGATCAGGTTTTTTGGGCAAGGATTTTTCAGGCAGTGATGGGCAAGAGCAGCTCTGAAAATAGTTCAATCAAATTGATGTGAAAGTTGCCAGTCAAGAACAGAGACCTGTCAGCAATACATATACAGTGGGCTCTGAAGAGTCAAATAAAGTGCTTTTTTGCCCACAAACCTGCAGAAGCTCTGGGTAGGTCTCGGACACCAACTGCCCACAGTCTGAGCAGTGTGCAGGTACCTGCAGACTGGCCCTGCAATCACTCCCGGGCCTCTGTCACACAGGAAGAACTAATGAGATGGGGGAATTTCTCAGATTTCTTTCTATTTAGATAGCAGTTCATTTATTCAAACTTCTGGAAGGTAAGTTCATGCTGAGCAACCTTACTTAATTTTTTCCATTGTGAATAGTGCCATTGCTTCAATGAAGGCCTGTTTCAAAATGAGAGCTGTTTAAAGGTCAGACATAGTTTATAGCATCATTATTCTCTTCATGTGCTCATTCTTTGGGAAGTACATTCAGACACCTGATTGTTGAAAAAATATTTTTGCAAGGCAGAAGCTCTTTTTCTACATGCTAGAAGTGTTAGTTTTGAATTCGAGTAAAATATGCTATTTTACTAAGGCTGCAGAGTGATGTGTCAAAAACCAGATAAGATTAGTATTTTTTGTGCACTCTGATTTGATAAAGCCCATTTTCCTTTTGGAGGTACCTTTCTTGGCCTCCTGCCCCTATTCCTCAAACAAAAGTCTTTAGCTACACATAGCTTACTAGCTTAAGTACACTTTCAAAATGGTAATTTAAGAGCCCTGTATAGCCAAAATAGCTCTGTTCCGGAACGACTCACAGCATGGTCTTTAAAACAGAACACCCAGCCACTAAACTGTTCTGTGTCACCTCAAAACATCTGCTGGAAAACAAGGCTATAATAGATACATTGTTCTCAGATCCTTTTTTCTTTTTTTGTTAAGTCCTATTAAGTAGCCAGTATTTCATTTCAGTAAAATAGGGCCCTTTTCTCCTGAAGTAGGAAAAACTTTCCTTCTACAAGGATAATTCTGTATGCGTGCGTGCCAGTTCTTTCCTTTACATCTTTTCTTTTAGGGTTTCCAGTTAAGAGCTATTCTAACTCAAATAGGGGCTGTTTACTCCTCTTGGATGTTTCTTTCCCACCGTGCATACGGCTCCCTCCTTCGTTCCCATTCCTTGTTGTCCCAGTGCTGCTGCCTCACTGCCTAAAAAAGGGCAGTGTTCACACGGGGGGCTGTGGTGCATTTTCCCTTTGCTCTTTGCATCGTCACGCAAAATGTTTGCTGCTCTTTGGGTTCTGTTCTGCATGCACAGCTCTCAAAACAAGTAACATGCATTCTTCCTACAAACATAACCTCTTTTGTGGTCCATGGGACAACACTGTCCTACAGGGAGATGTCCAGATCAGCTGGGTATTTACACTACAGCATTGGCTTCCATCCATGGTTCCCCTTCCCTCTTTCCTCAACACTAGTGTGTGAAACAAGATGAAGTATGCTTAATCTACAAGGAAGATTGGTAGTTGCTTTTAGGTCCACAGGTCTAGAAATTTAGAAGATGAAAATAGAAGCTGTAGGTAGCTCTGAGATTCGGAGAGCTCATAACCCATGAGGAGCCTTTGGAGGTAGTGGGCTGAGAAGGAATCTCCTGAGGCCGTTCTTTTTATTCATCCTTTGATCAAAAATGCTTGCCTCTGAAATGGCAAAGTTTAAAGACTGCCTACAAAAGCATCTGCTATGAGCTGTAGTATGTCTGTATCTGAGGGCAAACTGGAAACAACATTTCCTCTGCCAGATGAACTTTTGGACAGTTACATTTTGATCAGACTGGGGAAAGAAAAAAGGAACACTGAGTTATGAAGAACACTTTTATTAAAATAATAATAATAAAAAAATCTGTTTCAAGATAACCACATTCCATTTAAAGTATAGCCCATAATACTGACCTACCAGTCAGGTTTAAAGTAAATAGCAAGCAAAATAACTTTATGTAATTTGATGAGTAATAATTTTACTTTAATTCACATAATCGTGTCAACTCTTTCTGTTTCAAAACAACTGACTACTGACTTCTTAAATTTAGATGTGGGGATCTTTTGAACATGTAATGAAATAAAAGCTCTTCATAAGGAAGGCAACACATTCATCTAATTATAACTGTGATATGGAAAATGTTAAGATTCTTAAACCATGTTCTGTATTTAATAATGAAATTTGGGTGTGGAAATATATATTGCAGGTCTACCATTATAGTATATAAAGTATTGATGATTTTTATGAATTTTGATGAATTTGGGGGTGAACAAAAGATCACAGAAAGCAGCATAAGATACTACAGTTAAATATTCCTTGCCTTTTGGTCTTTCATTATTTTACAAGAGTTTGATCGTCACAGAGTTGTGTATCCTTGTAGGAGAACCAGTCTCTTCAAAAGACTTGAACCTGATTGTGTGCATTGCAAGGAGTCCAATGACACAAACTGATGCTTTCATGTGCTTTCTTTCAAAATAGCTGTAGTGGTATTTGCAGCAAAAGATAACTTTAGTTTATATCCAACTTTTGTCTGATGTGTGGATGTGGCTGAGATTTTGTTTCCTTTTCAATCCGGGATTTCCAATAAAACAACTGTAGGATAAACCTCATGTTTTTTGTCTCCACTTTTATTTTGTATACCCACAAACTTTTATAGGGTGGAACTGGAGCTGTGGCACCCAAACAATGTGTAAAAATTTCAGAGGCACCTGTAATCACTTGAACTGCATTTTCTTTGTGCTTTTATCTTGACAACAAATACTCTTTGTATAGGTGGCATTCTTTTCCTGGTATTTGCTTCTGTGCCTAAATATGTGAATTTATTCACTGGTTCCTTGGGAACTGATTCTTCTAGTGAAGAATGCCAGTGTGGACCCAGTCTCACACCTGGCTCAGTAGGGTGTCATTTTAGATGCTGGAGTTTCCTCCTGGCTCTGTTTGGTGACTGATGTTACCAACCATACCTGGTCACTTGAGGTTCATGACTTAGTGCTTTGCTCTTCCCCTGGCCATCTTCCTGTGAAGGAGAGAGAAGGAAGAGAGAGAGCAGGTCTCTATCCTGGGATAGAGACCTGCTGGGATGGAGCCCACTCTTATTTCATGGTCCCCTGCTCATGGCTGTTGTGGAAAGGGCATGGGAGCCTGTGTAGTGTCTCCTGTATATTTGCTGACTGGTAGGATTACTCTCTCTCCTTTACTTTCATTTTAGGGGAGAATCTCCCCCTTGGACTTGTGCTGAAGTCTTTTTATGATCCCTCCCCCTTCACATGCTGCTGCCTGCATGATCTCTACACCTTAATGCCTTGGGAATGGCTTCTTTCTCCATTTTCCTTCTATAAGACAAGTTATCAAACCTTATCACCCTGGACAATGAAAATTGCCATTTTCTACTGCCATTGTAGAAAAATTAAATATATATATATATATATAGATGAACAGCTTCAAAATGTGACATTAACTAAATTATAGAGACATTTGTCCATATCTTACTGTGAAAATTTCCAAAGAATGCAGTCCAGATCTCATCCTTTCTGTAGCCAGTTACACTTATTTTCTTAGCACTGTTTATGTTCCCAAAATGTGTTTATTAGAAATAGGTAACAGAAAGCAAGGTCATGTTGTGCTGAAGGATTCTTCTAAATGTGATGTGTTTTTGCTTCAGGAACTTTAGCTGTACAAATATTTCTGTGGGTTTGGGAAGGGAACTAGTTGTTTCCTCTGAGGTATCACTACAAGTATTTTGAGGCTAAATCCTTGTCTCTGCTGGGACACCAGAGCCTGGCTGGGATGCAGGTGAGGTTGGCACTTGAAGCCCAGATCCTGACCAGACAGAGAGACTGCACACAGGGAGGCCAGGCCAGGACAATAGCAGAACAAATTACTAATGACACCTGAAGGAGGAAAAGCAATCTGGAAAGCATCACTGTTGGTTCATGATTTGACTGCCACGCTTACAAAACATCAGATATTTCATGAAGTTTTCACTGACTGTTTGACAAAGCAGGATCCAAGCTGACAGTTTAGGGACTGTTCTTTTGATCATTGATATCGCAGTGAACTGAGAGCGAGAGAAAAGAAAAAGACAGAAAATTCATTCTAACTAATAAGTGAGAGGTATTATCATGGAAAAACCCCTTAAACTGGCTCTGCAGAAGAGTGACCTCTTTTAGGCTCCCCTGTTTTCACACTGGGCCCTGAGCAGGCACAAACTCAACTTTTCCTGTGAGAAGAGAGTAAGGCACCATTCTCCTCCCTGAGAGCCCTGGGCTGGTAACAACAACACTGTTCCTTGTCCTATGCAAGGCGAGGTTGACAGACAGATGCCTCCCCGGGGGAGAAGTGTGATCTGCAGAAACATCAGAAAGCTGGTGATCTGGTCAGTGAAGACACGTACAATTTCCCTGTAAGAATTTCAGAACAGTCCCACAGCCTAATGCCAGGGGTTCTCCTCCTTGTTCTCCTTCAGACTGTCACTTATCTCTCGCATGATAAAGGTGATTTCCAGACGGACAGAGGTATAAATCCCACAGAAGGTAGATTTATATAGTTACCTTCCCTGTGTTGTAGTGGTTATCTTCACATTGTTTGCTTTCAAAGAGCTCATCAGAGCATGATTCCAGAGAGGGAAAGCCAAAGCTTTTCTCCCTGGGAAGACAAAAAATATCCTCAGTGCTGCAGCATTTAGGAGTAGGTATCTTTCCTTGTGAATTACCAATTCAAACAATATCTGAATGGGGCCCATGGCTGATCAGTTATCTATGGGAATGGACTCACGTTCCAGTTCAAGGGCGAATTTACATCCCAGCTGGAGCTCAGCAGTTTAGCTGTCAACAATCCCAGGAAAATGAAGGAAAAGACATCCTTTGAGATGACTGGAACATACTGGTAAGGGAATCTAAAGAAAAAATGGCACCACCTGTGTTTCACTTCTTTGACATATAAAAAGAGAGGGTTTATCTCAGTGCCACCAACACTGGTAATACAATTAGCTTTACTATTACACAAGTTCTAGATGAAAAAAGTATGCTTGCCTGTGAAACATTTTGTGTCATAAGCCATCACCTCTGCCCCTAATTTTTTTTGGTTTTGTGACCTCATCTGAGTGTCTGTTATGGACACAAGAACATGCTGCATAAAAGAATGAACAAACCAAGTAGGAAGACACTGATCCCAAGGGATTTGTAGATGGAAGAAAATGTTGACCTTATTCAATCTATTTCATATGATGCATACTGTGGTATAGAAAAAGTGAACACACATAGATATTTGCACTTGAAACAGATAAAATATATATGTGTTGATTTATGGTTTAAAAAGTCTTTTGAGAACACAGATTGAATGTAATAAACACTTCAGAACAGAGTTCCCATTGTCATTTGGCAACTTATACAACATACCACAATTATTCCCCTGGTTTAGAGATGCAGGAAGAGCCCAGGAAGCTTTGCCAGTGTAGCTGAATGTACAAATGGTCCTAGGTAATTTCAGGGAGTAAACTAAACAGCTCAATTAAATCTAACTCACAATAAATTATCTGACCTGACCTCTGTAATTTTACTCTGCAAAATGAAATAGGAACAATCCTATTATTTGTTAAAACTCTATCTTCAGTATGATTTGAAAGCCTTGGAAAGTCTATATGCAGACAGAAGATAAAAATTTATTTGGGGAAGGAGAAAAAGGTGGGGGAACGGTTTTAGCTGTAGGAAACACTATGGAGAACTGTACTCATGTCAGAAATTACTGAAAGAATCCACACCAATTATTGTTAAGGAAAGCTACATACCCCTTCTAGGACTTAATTTTCATCCATTGATTTTCATGCCACCTGCATAATACAAGTAAGAATACAGAGCAGTAAATGAGTTGTATTACCTGTCCATGCTGAGGTGCTAAAACAAATTTTCTGTAAAAGCAGTATGCCTTTGATCTATCCCTTTTGTATTGGCAGAAATAGGAATGCACACATGAGATGGGGAGACTGAAATAGGACCTGGAATGGATAGTTCTGAGGCTTTTGGGCTTATGAGTCTGGTTTCACAGGATAAAGGTCATTCTTCCATTACTAAATCAAGCAAGTCAACCTATGTAATTATGAGAAGGAGCTGGAATAACATTTTAGGAATATAAAATCTAGTGCTGCTTGGTTTACATAAGGGGAAAGACACGAGCAGATAAAGGGAAAGATACAAATTCATAATTAGAATTTCAAATTCCAGTGGCAACTGAACTACCTAATGGTTTATAATTGTAGAAAAAAAGATGATGCATTGGTGGATTCAATATGCAGGGTTTTTTTTTGTACGCTGGTGAAGGATGGTATGTGTTGCAGTGACATGTGACCATATTACGGAGCAGAATGTATCTGAATGTTGCTGAAAACAACTGCAACTGCTGCACAGAATGGGCTACTAAGCCACTTCCAAGTAAAACAGAAGTGGGTCAATTAATCTACTGATTCACAGTAAGAAATATTAACATCTCTGATCACTGAAGCTACACAGAATTCACTGACACTGTGGCTAACTCTTCTGGACTGGCCAGGCTTGGCTTTCTCTGAGCCAGAGCCATCTGTCAGCAACAAATCACAACCAAGGAATGATCCAAACAAAGAGAGGGAGTGGGTGTCTCCACTGTCAGTAAATAAGGGATATGATGTTCCTGCCCAACACCTTTTATTTCAGATCACAAGAATGCAGCTGTGGTAGTTTTGAAGTAAGTTCCCATGTACCCTCTTATAAACCTTTTACCTCTTAAATCTCATAGGATTGCTCTAGCCAAGGCACTGATTAAGCAATTCCATTTTGGAGTATTTCATGTAAGTGGAAACAGAAATGCTGCCCTTTGTTGACCTTTAGTCCTGAAGCCACGCATGCACAGCTAGGTTGGCTCTGTAACTGTGACTGATAGAAGTGTTCCTATTCTCTGTAGAACCTATGGGCTTTGGGAAAAAACTTGCTATTTTACATTCCATTCAGATTGATGGAAACACCGTCAATCAATAGCAAAATTTACTTCTAGCCTAAGAAAGATTTCTATCTGATTTGCATCAGACAGTATCATAGAAATAAGGCCATTTAAATGAAGTGCTGGTCTCCAGAAGCTTCTTTCCCTTATTCTGATCTAATTTTTTATTGTTACTTTCTTACAGTGTCTAATTCTGAAAAAAACCCAGAATTTTCACTGAATTCACCATTAAGTCACAAGATATCCACCAAAATATTCTAAAACCTTCAAATTAAAACAGGAAAGCAAGCAAAGGGCTGTAATTTCAAAATGTGCCTGAATTCTGAAGTATGTGCAACTGTTTATAAGATTTGTCCATAGTTCCTGAAAGATCGATTGCGACTTTTCCACCACTGAAGACCAGACTACTAATTTGCTAACTTTCTTCCTGAGAACAGGTACAGCACTTGACACTCATCATTGTGCTGTCTTTACTTACCTAAATGGGAAAGTAGATACTAATGAAGAACTGTTTGTCCTGAGATGCAGAAGCTGGAGCTGCTGTGCCAGAAGCTGGCACTGCTGTCAATGCCTCACCAGCTGGCCCTGTCAGAGCTTTACCAACAGAGAAGGGGCTAGAAAAGTTCCAAACCTCACTGGTCTTCCTTGCAGCACCTAAAATATTTATTAGCAACATGAATGCTGCAATTTTACTTAAAAGACTCACTGAGCCAGTCATAACCCCTCCTTCAAGCACAGGCCTTTAAGGGACCTTTGAAGACACGAAGGGCACTGTGACAGCTGTAAACTGAAGCAGCTTACCAAAGAGAGAGCTTATTTTTAACATTGTTTGCCTCTAGATTAACCACAGACTTCTTGTACAACCTTCCACATTCCTAAATCCAGAGGTACTTTGGAAAAAGGGCCATGAAACAAAAACTTGCACGCCATAATTCAGGTTACATTAGCAAGGAAGAAGCATGAGGCATGCACACCGTTACAGGGACAGAGCACTAATGCACAACTTAAAGGTAACAGAGAACTTCAGGACTACTACTACAACTAAACCAAGAAAACTATTTTGGAGATGAAGGAGAAGAAGGTTTGAAGTACAAAAATTGTATTTATTATTTAAAAAAAACCAAACCTGAACCCCAAACTGACCAGTCCCTGCTCACATAGCAGACACACAGATCCGGCTATAAAGCTGGGCACGAATGAAACCTGTCTCCAGAGTCACTAAAGATGGAAACCAGATTTTTGAATGTAGCCACCAAAGTAAATTCTTCTATCTTTACACAGTTGACTGCAAAAGCAAATTCTGTAAGCTGGGATTTAGGAGTGCTTCTTGTTCAAGTGAGCAGTGCCAAGATCTGGACAAAAACCAAGTGGCAGATTTTTCATAAACTGGTTGTCAGCCACAAGGTTAAAACTCTCTGCACAGGAAGCACAGTTGAGGAGGGATTATTTCAAGCGCCTGGAATGAACTCCCACAAGAAGCGATAAACACTTTAAATGTAATTTTCTTTTCCTGACACACTTTGGCCTTGTTTTTGCTAACAAATATAGCATATATACGTGTATATATATATATAGAGAGAGAGAGAATTAGAATAACAAACTGCATTTGACAGTGAATCCTTGCTTACTGAAATCTGGGACGTGTTCACATGCAACAACTACAATGAACACCATAGTAAATATATTTATTGACTCAGCAAAACTACAAATTTATAGCTGTATTGTGGAGTAGATTAACACACTTAGATAATTAAATAACATTATTACTTTTTGATAACACGGTCTAGATTATGCATATTATTCTTGTGATACTTTTAAGGAATAGATCAACTGTATTTCTTGTACAGATGTTCTGAAAAACAATCTAGTTGGGGAAAGGACATTGTTTAGTGCAAAACTAACATTCAACACTAAAAAACAGTTCAAAAGGTACTACTGAAAAATTTACAGTAAGCCAGTAATTCTCACAGTTTGCTAATAAACCCACAAGAAATGTTTTCACTTTTTGAGTGTGTTAGGCCTCGTTTTGAAGTAATATTATTGCTTCACCAGTAGCTGTTTCCAGAGAGGAGGTTTCTAAAGACAGAGACCTCCACTTATAAAAAAGAATTTGTTATGTTCTTTGATAAGTAACGATAATTCTCCAGAATTATCATTACCGGATTCTTTAAACTATTAAACTGCCCCTACTTAATGGAATTGTTAAAAACGGTATTTTAAATATGTGCTGATACAACTTAAGAGCTGTTTTGTGAGTATGACTTGGGCTCTTCCCAAACATAACAGTCAAAGCAGTTACAATAAAAAGTGCAGAAGAAAATTATTAAAGATTTCAGTTGTACAGTTTGAAATTGCCTGTGTTGGCAAGCAATTTTCTCTTAACCTTAAAAGAAAAGCTAAATTACTGTACCAGAAACTTGTACTGAAGGTATCTTCCAATACTGAAGGTATCTTTTGACCATAATGCAAAGACTGCACAAATCAAATTACTTTGGTAAAATAAAAGGAAAAGAACTAGAAGTAGTTCTCTTACACTAAGGCTCTTTGTCTGTGGTCCTGAAAGGCAGTTCTGCTCTTTTGAATTTTGTTAAAGAAAGATATTCTGGCTTTCAAGAAGACCATAACTCCTAAAGACAGACTTGACCTTTTCTTAGAGCTATTGCCCTGCTTACCGTGTCAGAAACTTACATATAAGAACTTGAAAATGCCATACTTTTCAGCCATTCTGTCACATACCATAGCTAGTACTGTAATAAAAATGCAACAGTAGTGAAACTGACCTCCACCAAAACCACAGTGGGTTTTAAGTTTTATTTCTGAAATGCTGATATACACCGTATTAATTACAGATTTTTTTTTAAAGTTATCATATTAATGAAACAGGTTTAAGTTTTAATATAATGACAAAATTAAAGATATGAAGATATCTGAATGTTGTAAAATTCTCTGTTGTCACGTTTCCATCCAGGTAATGGTGTTTCAGTCTTATTTCTGGCCAAGTTGGGACAGCTAAATATGAAGAGAAAAAAGTCATTAGATTGCTAATATTATTCTTTCAGTCAAACAAATATCCAGTTCACACAGCAAATATTTCTGTCTGATATGCTTTGCTTGTCTCTGAGAACCAAACGTATTCTGGTGACAGAATATTTAATTCATAACCTCAGAGGAGAAGGCCTGAGCTTCAAATTTTCATGAATGTATCTCATGAAGCAAAGGTACAGTATACACAGTCAAGACAAAAAAAAAGTGTTAATTAAGCTGAATGAGGAGGTAAAAGCCAGCAAGTACCATTTGTCTCCTGCAAGAATTAATTTAGTTCTTTAAAATGCAGTTTGGAATAACAACTTACTCTCATCTTAGTAGGACATAAAACCATGGGTGGTGACAGCTACTGGAAGGGCTGCTACTTGCTGACCACCATGAATAATTTTCATTTTGTATTGGAATGAGGCATAGAGAAGTAATGATGTTTTTAACAGCACTAAAAGACAGAGTTTAGTACAGGTATGGACATCACGCTCCCACCAGGCCAGTACTTTCATATCTATATATCTGTAGATATTTATAAACCAGGACAAATGTTTAAGCATCTTGTAACTTGAAAAAGTTGCAAGAAAACCCTAGAAAGAGATGCTCTTTGTGAAAGTTCCAAGAACTGACCCAGTTGTTTTCAGTAGGATTAAGACAATTACTGTGAACTTGTTTACCTGCATTACCTGTGTGAACTCACATTGATAACAGGTCTTCAACAGCTAATTAAAAATAATGACTTCAAAACCCCACTTCAAGCAAATGAAAAAAGGTAACATGCATTAATCTTTCACAGATTAATCTGAGTTTTTTTCAGTAAAAACCCATGGAGATGTAGAGTAAGATAAAGAGTAAGTATTATAGAGGTTATCAAAGTTATCTACCTGCTTTATAAACTGTGTGGCATTAAAAAGTTCACTGCAGCCATACAGGACATGTTTGCCTTGTTTACCCTAAAAAAGAAAAGTCCATAGGAAATCAGTTGTTTAACAGAGCAGTAGAGGATTAACAAGCAGTACTTTTTAAAGCATCTACAAAGGGAAATTACAGGATCTACTAAATTCTTTTGCACACAACAGTATGCTAGCCTCCTCTTGGAGGCTCCCCATGCTTTGCAATTTTGATGACACATTTTCAGCATGTTGAATTGAACTTGGACAATACATTTATTTTAAGGCACAATCTACCTCAATGACAGTATAAATATTTGCTTTTTGACATTGTGAGATAGCATATTCTAGCACAGAACTACAAATAATTAGATTTGAAGGTTTCTCTTAATTCTTCTACAAAAAAATCCCGGAATGTCAAAGCTGAATGAACATTACTTCCTGTTTCAGAAAGTTTTCAAATACTTTCTCTGTGCTTTCAGGAGCAAACTGGCAAAACAGATAGTGCTTAGAAAAATAAAGCCATGAATAAAATCTCTGTGGTATCTGCTTGCAAGAACAGAGCTGTTGATTTTTCTCTTTTTTTATTCTGGAGGAAGACATTGAATTTGAGAATAATTAATAAGCTACATCCGTGGAAACAATAGATGCTGAAATCTACCACATGGAAAAGCAAATTTTGTTGGATAAGACTGTAAGTGTCACCTGGGAGAGGCACACAGGTTTCCAGGTGGTGGGAAGGAGAACAAAGGTTTTCATTAACCTTCCTTGTTTTTTCAAGAGCATAAGAATAAAGGTGAGGGAGTCTTCCTCCTTGGGAGGTCATGTCCCACTGCTCAAGTACACAGTTTGAGTGGAGAAACATATAGCACACTTCAGCTGTGACAACTGGGATGAACAACCTCTGTTCACAGGTTCCAGAAGAAGAAAGAGTATTTTCAACTTCTGACTCTCCATAAGGTCTAACTTTATCATTTCCACAGTTTTCAGTTCCTTCTGTTTGACAAATGACCTCCTGTTTGCCCTCTTATTCCTCTGAAACTTCAGCTTCCTGACACTTTGTATGAAGTGCTGAGTGTTTAATTTGCCACCCCTCTAGAGCCCTGTATATACACATACACAGCAAACCTCTGCTCCGTCCGTATGCAGTTATGATCAGGGAAGTGAACTAACTTCTAGGGAATTCAGAAGATTTTTTTAAATAGGAAGTATTTAACTTGGGCATCTTTTGGATTGATTTAGTAGCTAAAGAGGCTTTGGGTAGTCTAAGGAGGAAGCTAAACAGACTCTGTCACAGGCAGATGCCTCACTAAATGAGTTATTGAGGATAGTGATGAGTGCTAAGCCAAATCTAAATGATTTCTTTAATTTACATTTCTTTTCCTATCCTTTCCTCCATCCAGACAAGCTCTGTTTCAAAATGGCTGCCTGTCAGAGGGAGAAACTCAGCACACACCTTCTGACTTTGCACTCTTCAAAATTTACCAGGACATCAAACTCTCATGTGCTTTGTAGAATAACTGGTTTTCAATGACTAATGCTCCACACCTACTTTCATGTGTGAAAAGCCTCAATCCAGTCTACTAGAGGCCAGGACAACTGCACCATGAACAAGGTTAAGATCAGGAAGAATGGATGGTGTGCTGCTGCTGTTAAATAATTTATTACCTTCTTCAGAATTTTACTAAGGTTACTTCAGTATTTTTTTTAATTCCTGGAAAGTGCTTGAATACCACTCCTGCCTCCCAGAAACAGAAATGATTTAGTTATTTTTCTCCATCCACTGATTTTTGGTATAAATGTGTTCTGCTAGTCTGGCCAGTTGGAACCAGAGAAATTAAATCTGTTACACCAGCATTACACAGGTGATTATGTATTTTCTTACTTGTGAATATGACACCTTGTATGATTTCTACGCAGAATTAAATGATGCAGTTTAACAAGAATAAGTTTCTATTAACTCAGTAGGGAAAACTTCTAACTGTGGCTAAGTAACAAATGCTTTGATATTGGTGCCAATCTGGTATTTGCTCTAACAGGTAGCATAGTATTTGCATTATGTTGGTTTCTGAAATGACATACTTTATGCTCAAATAAGACTGTCATACAATAAAGTGCTGTTATCTGCTGGTCTGAGTTTGAACTGACTCCATATTGCAAAGTTGCATGCAAAAAAGCACTGGGTATCTCTTTTGCAAGATTTATGAAAACTAGAGAATTCTCAGCAGTTCCTTACTTTCAAGGTTATGACATGCTACAGGTGCTTTATTTAACACCAGCACATGAAAACTACTAACACAACTCTGAAACAGGTTAGTTCAGTTTGCTACATCTGCTGACAGTTTTCAACCACACTGGTGTGTATGAACACAAAATAAAACAGAATGCAGTTTATTTACTCAACTCCAAAGGGCAACATGAGCAAAATACCAGAAACAGTAAGTCTTTGTTGGTCTGAATTAGTAACCCACAATTTCTACTGATTTCTTACATTCCTTTTTTCCCAGACTCTGCATAGAATTAAGGAAGTCAAGGTTAATTTCATAGACTTTGTCTTCAAAATACTAAATATTACAGAAAACACGCTCTATCTGGTTTCTATCAGTAAGTTAAGGACTAAAACTGACAGAAGTACACATACCTTAATGTAGTCAATAAGATTTTGATATTCAATATAGTTGCCTCCTCCAACTACAAACACTATGGCCTAAAAGCAACAGACGTATTATTAGAGTACGCATTCAAGTTCTTAAAATTTCAGTAGTGATATAGCAGATAATTAAACCTACAACAAAAATCATCACAATCACACTGTGTTCTTTTAAGAACTGGATACAGAAGCACTGCTTCCTATCTGAAAGAAGATACCTAAAGTTTTGGTAGGATACAGAATAGCAAGCTGAGAGCTTTTAACATGTCACTCTCTTCTATTAAGACATACTTGATACATATACAGTTTCAGCAAGTTCCTTTTGTTGTCCAGAGATGTCTCCAATGACCACAGGAAGAGTTAAAATACCTCCACGGATGTTTATTTGGGCCATAAATAAAATACTTCTATCATAAAGAAATATACTTTTTCATCATTTTTTCTCTACCTACTACCAGTAATAATTTCTAATATTACAGGTAAAAGCCATCAGTATTTTCTGGGATGTCTTTAAAGGAGAATTTGTGTCTAGAAAAAGGAGACTTAATAGTTGTATTATTGTTGTTGTTAACATTCATTATCCAAAATTGTTTGACCATACTATATTAATTTTATAAAGACTTTATCTTATTCCTGACATTTTTGGAAGAGCCATCTGTAGCCATATGTATATCTGGGATACCACATGGTATTTCTTTTGTTCCTGAGGTTAATTAGGACATTTCATGAGAAATCTGAAACATTTGTATATTGCCAAGGCAAATATTTTGCTTATGAAACTCTGTAGTAATCAGGTAAGACTTTTTCTATTTGTAAATATTTACATAGAAAAATACTGAAAGTTACAGGCACTCGTATGAAATGATAACATTCATTATTTTGCTTTTTTTCCTTTAACTGCAGAGACTTCTTAATATAGTCATTTACATCAATGCTGTTGTTTAAGGCTGGACAAAGAATTAAATCTAGAGAGCATTCTGAAAATTTGGTCTAAAAATGGAGGACTTAAATTGCTCACTCAATTACGGTATTAGTAAATCCCCATAATTACCTTCAGGAAAATTTTCTACTTTTTTTCTCCAGTATTAGTTAATACTTACATAGTCCTTTGAAGATGAAAAGCTACAGAATAACAGCTAATTATAATTAATACTAGATATAATTAGTCTAAGTGCTTTTTTTTGCAAATAAGACCCCTCATTTTCTTAATCATGATCCTCAAAAATTACCGTACTCACGATTTATTTATTTTTAACACATGAACGTTGAAAAGTATTTCTACATGACTTACCTCCTGGAATGGATTTTTATTTCTTGGAACTGAGCTATAAAAAATACAGCACAGATTTCATTACACATTAATAGAAATACGCACAATAAGCATCATGTACCCATCATATGTATGGACTACTCTATAATACTAGACAAAAATATAGGATAGAACAGTAACTGCCTTTCCATTTGTTATGGAAAATCCTTCAATCTACAGGACTGAATACATGAGTAAATAGGAATTTTACTTCATAATTTCTAATGTTCCTTTTGAATAAAAAGCTTTATGACAAAAATTCTTCCATAGTTTAAAAGCTCTAACTATAGTGCTGTTACCTAGGAGCAAATACAATGAGTTAAAAATGTGATCAGCATTAGCACAACTCATGGCACCTAGAAATCCTACCTCCTAGAATCTCAGCTAGGTAAGCCACTCAGTTTGCAGTGCCTGCATGCACACTTACTGATGCTTCCAAATCTCAAAAACTGCTACGCGCAGCAGGTATGCAGGATCAGAATGATAAAGGCAGGAAGAGGGAAATCACAAGTTTGGGTGGTACAGACTCCTCCACATGAATACAAGGACAGGTAGCAGGTAGAGGGGAAGAAACCTCTTTTCCTGAATCACCTTGAAGCTTCAGGGGAAGGGGAAAGTGAAGAACAAGCTGTGAGAGCAGTCTGCTCTCCTGCCCTTTGCTCACACACTACCACTGCCCTCCTGCCCTGTACTGGTCTGCAGCCCCAGGAAGTCAAATACATCTTATGTTCTAAAATAGGTTAAAACCACTGTGTTTTCCCCTTCAAATTACCTTTTCCCTTATTTCAAGACGTTTTCTCTGAGTGATCAAGAACAACAGAGTCAACACAGATTCCAGCGTATCAGAAAAACAGGTTTTAAAATGGAATGGCTGTCCCTAATGTGTTGCTTTTTCTGTCAGGAATACTACAGACTTCCCATAAATAGAACTGTTACCCCAATTCTCTCATTTTTTGAGTATGATACAACAAATCCACACACATTTCGTGTCATCCCTTCAGAGGACAAAGCCTGTTTATACTTGAGGTAGGCTTTACACAGGACAGAAAGATTCTGTTTTGCTAGGACTGAATTACAGCAATGCAGCTACTACTCTATTTAAAACATAGTAAGTAGAAATGCCTGTTTTTCTTAAAATGGGAGTAGATTAGAAAATAAAATCAGCCACTTTTTAATCAAGTCCATTAATTATATTATTTTATATCCCTATTTTGTCAAGAAAACGAACATGTTTTTATTGTCTACAAAATATTCGAAGGGAAAATTAGGCAAACCACTACATGAGTTTTGCTATCATGACCAAATATGATTTAGGGAACATGAGTTTATACGAATCCCAAACCAGAAATTAAAAACTATTCCTTATGACAACTATTACAGCTACACAGAATGCCATTTATGAACTGCTGTAAATGAATATTTCTATATTGTTTAAAGCAACATAAGAACTATACAGAGAGGGCAAAAAACTGAAAAAACCCTTCAGCTTGAGCAAAATGTATCTTTGTACTTTTGCACAAAATCTACCAAAAATGCTATAAAAGCATCACAAATCAGTGACAGTTGAAATCAAAATGAAACATAAATACTAGTAATTTTCTCTTTGATAATGTCAAAATTTGCTTATCTTTGAAATGATATAATCTGTAATACTTGACAATAAAACACACATATAATTTGAAATTTATGTCCTCTTACTTTTCATGTTTTGAGAACTAAGTAGAAACAGAATTTTCATGCAAATACCTAAAACCAAGCCTGGATCTACTTTATCCACACTGATCCTGTAATAAAGTGGTGCAACCAAATGAGATGATTCTTTTCCCATAGGTTCAATGATAGTTATGTTTAGGAAGAATATAAAAATTAAGTATCTTCTCTGTTGCTAGGATATAAGATTAGGTGAGACTATCAGGCAATTATTAGTTAAAGATATAAAGCAAAAATCAAGATTTATAAACTTCTGATGTAATTCCTCTTCCTCTCTTTTACTGGCAAAATAAACTATATCCAAGCCTCCCTTCATATACACATGAATATAAAATGTGTACCTACCTAAGCAAAAGCAAATGCAGTCAAATTTTAATATTCTTTTTTTTCAAAATTATTAATAAATTACTAAAGAAGGCTTGTACTAAAATCATAATTGTAACTATTTAAAAAGTGACAAGGAAATTTTTGTACACTATCCAATGACTATTTAACTTTACAGTGAAAACTCAGTGAAACAGTGAAAAGTGTCTATGAAGAACTATGAATAACTCTAGCATTTATTATTGCTAAATATTAAAGCACATTCCTGTGACTAATGTACATGTTAGCAGTTATTTTTTTAGATTTTTTTTGCAACGTTATAAAAATTTATCTGATTGATCCAAGTTCCCAGTTGTAAATTCCTTCAAGACCAACTGTCTTGACTTAGAATTAATGATCAAAATAATTACTTGTAGTCAGCAAGCAAAATATAATAGATTTCTTAAGTCAGTCTTTTCATGGAGTAAAAGGAAAGAAGCAAAACTCACCTGTCACTGCCTCGCAGCATCTTGGGGTCAAAATACCGGTAGTCATCTGTCTCCTATTAAAAAGTATGTTTTATCTCAAAAGATTGGAATTTTGGCTAATGAATTTTTGCTTGTATATATGACATTAAACGTTCAAACCCGTATCATTTCCCATCCCATCATTCAGCATTCATTGTGGTGTCCACTAGTATTTAAAAAGTTTGTATATAACTGAACCAGTACAGAATAAACAACAGTGAGAAGCTATGAAAGGTGCTATTGAGCTTTTTATTTCTGGTTCACCTAAAATTGACTATCACACACTTTCCAAAAAACACACTTGTTGCATAATAAATCCCAACAGAAAGACAGCATGCAGAAAGAAAAATTGTTACCAGCTTTAGAGGATGGTTAGTAACAAACATGAACATTTTCCAGGTTATGGAGATCTGCTATTGATTTAACATTATAAAACAAAACACTTCTGTGGCAATGAGTGCTAAGGACAAGGCAGATCAAAATCTGCTACTGTTATGTAACTTATCCTTCTCATGTCATGATTTATGACTACTATTAAACCAAAAATAAGCTCTTGAAGAAGAAATGAGTTTCACAAAAATTTGAAAAGTCTGACTCTAAACTACAGAAAAAAATTTCTTCACACAGAACACTGAGGCACTTCCAATGTTTATATTGGCAACAAGCAGGATTTTTGCCAATTATTATGGATGAAAAACAAAAGTTCTTAGTAACTCCTTCTGACAACTTCTTGGCTTCTATACTACATTTTCATGTGAGGTTTAGTTTGTTGATAAATGGCATGCAGAACGACAGTTGATTTTATCTGTGTGCTTACATGCAAAAACCTCTGAATTCTGATGATTCTGTAGGGCAGAAATAATACTTCTTGAGTAGTAGACAAATTATCTGGGGAATTTACTAAAGGTCACATAGCATAACTATCTCTAATATTAAAAAGTATTTAATATACATGTGGTGGTTACACACACACAAAATTTGATATTACAAACTTTAATATAATTACATAAAATAATTCTCTTATCCTGCAGTTTGGCTTTTAAAAAGAAAATAATTTAGATCTAATTTCCCACTGAATCTCTGTGAAATGCTTTTATATGCTCCACCGGGAATTTCAACTGTCGGAGTCTGCCAGCATTCATGATTTTGCAGCTTCATACCTAAAGGTGGTATAGTGACCCTGGGGTAAAGAGAGCTGGGAATGTACAGATATTGAGAGACTAAAACCAAGAGGTATTTGAGAAACCTGTGCCTGGGATAAAGAGATTCACTTTCTCTGCTTATTCGAGTGAATTACAGATTAATGACAGAACTAAAAATCAGAGTTGATAAACATATTACAAACATTTACTCCTGAATGTACTACTGCTGTGTTTTTTCACTGTGGGCTTGTGTAAGTAGACACACAGAAAGTGGTAAAGCAATAGAAATGTGATAACCTAGGGGTTTTCCACTGCTGCTGTTTAAATACACTATTCCTGCTGAAATCAGTGCTGAGGTGCAGGGAAAAGAAAGCCTAGTAGATTTCATTTTCTTTAAATAGCAAGTCTGCCAATAAAAACAAGTGTATAGCATTTTCCTTACACACAACTGAATTTGTGACTTCCCTAAGCAATTCCAGAAGAAAATAAACACTTCTGAATGTATAAACTTAGCTTTCAATATTTCAAATTAAAATGGAAAAAGACCTATAGAAATGTCATTGACTTTCGGCCTGTATTTGTTTTTCTGCAGAACCTAACAGGACCAATTTGGATTAGAGTTTTTCTTTGTAATGCATGAAAGGTATATCCTAAGTCTGAAAGGTACCATATCTGCTGAAAGGGACAGTATTAACCAAAATACAGTTTCATTAATATATATCACAAATCAGATCTATCTACTTCAATACAAATGTACACACTGTATTGACAGAGGCTAAACCACTTTGTAAAGGTTCACTTTTCAAAGATTTCCCCCACTCAGTAATCAAACCATTCTCCAGAAGATCCTTAGAAGGATCTCCATAACTCTATAGTAAATCATGGTCAATTTCATAGATATGGATTAAAACTTGTGTATACTTTTGTTTGTTTATGAAGATTCAATGTTTTAATCAACCTCTATTTAATGACACCAAAACAAAGCAACTATGTTTTAGTTTTATGAACAGAATATTCTTTTATTAAAATAGGACCTTAAAAGAAATTGCCTAAAATCGTGCTTTTAACAGTAAATATTATTATTTAAAATACACACAAGTAACTGATTACTTTTAAGGCCATCAAGGAATGTTTCTGAATATGTTTTTCAAGAAAAGGTGTAACTGTAGTTAAACAATCCAGAAAAATTAAAAAAGTTACAAGATAGTATTATGGCCCATAAGATCTGTTCTAGCTGTTCCTGCTTTTGAAAAACTTGGAAAGCATGGGTGGCATGGACTTATTTGTCCTTGCCAGAGAGACAAAAGAAACAGCAGGGACAAGCAACACGCAAAGTGATTTACAGACAGCCCCACAGAGTTTTGCACAGGATATCATTCTAAACAGTTTAAGATTTCAACTGACAGTAATATATATTGAATGTTTGTGGTACAACTTGTATGTACATTTCATATATTTCCTTTATTGTTGCAGTTAATATCTAGAAAATAAATTATTTACATTCATGGTATATAATTGCTTGACTTCTCAATAATCTGCTCTAATTTTGCATTACACCTTTTATCTGTATGTACATTTCATACACTGATTACTGTGGTTAATAAGATTTCTTGAACTATAAAGGATCCTTTTTTCTGTGTTGTAAAAAAATAAAATCTTGAACGTTTTCCCTCTCCCTTTGAGTTTTGCCTGCAGTGCAGTAGTTTTCTATTCTGGGAAACAGAAAAGGATCCCACACATCAGAAGATGAACAGAAGCCACAATGGTGTATTTCCACACATTGACCTTTTCCAGATACAATTTCACTTCTGTTGATAGTACAGCAAGTCTAAACACATTCCACACTGACTCTCTGGCTTGCTTCATTTAGCTGAAACTTACTCCCAGACTTGCTGTCAGTTTTCCTGCAGGTTAGGAGAGTCAGAACCAGTCTTTAGGGGTTGCCTGGTCTCCCATGACTTGAAAAGTGGGACTCCCTGTTTTGTGCCATGAGTATCAGTCTCTGCCATGGTAGTGGAAGAGGAAGCTGACTGACAGATTGGCCCAATCGGTGATTTTTTAAGTGAGAAGATCAATGTTTTCTCCAAATTATCGAAGTGCTGGTAGCTGTTTTCTACTGAGTAAAATGTGAAAAAATCAAGTCAGGAAAAACCCCTCATATGACTTGTAAACTCTTCTCAATCAACACCTAAACTTGTGGCCTGAGGAAGCTAATGTTTATTTAAAAAAAAATGGTTTAATTTTTCACCTTCTTGAAAGTTATCTATAGTTTTAATTTCAGCTTTCTGTGGTAAGTGTTCTGGGTGACCTCTGCTGGTTGACTAAATAAAGTTAGCCCTGTACATCTTTTCCGAGTCTTTCAAACAGGAACAACAATCCACTAACTCTGGAAACAGTGTCAGTTCCTTTGTTTGTTAAGAGAAAGCAAATTATCTGCTAAGAACCATGGCATATATCATCTATGAAGTACAGTTTAAGAAAAGAAAGAATTACTTGCATGTTGATAATTTTCATATGTTACCATTAGTTTTCTCTCTGTACACACAGTTAATACATGCAGGTGAAAGTGGACTAAGAAGAATGTTTTAAATCTACTAACCAGGCCTACTTTTAGTTGTAAGTTCTAGCAAATGCCTTGACTGTGTAGCTAACACATAAGCAACTCAAAAATTTGTAACATTTAAATTTAAAATATCTGAGTAAATTTTCCCAGGAACAAGGCAAGAAGATGAATTTTCTGACAAAAACCACCTCTGCTGGCAAACACAATGACTGAATCAGTAGTAAAATATTTTCCTCTACATAGCAAAGTTTAAAGATGTGAGAAATGTAATTTTCCCTAATACAACTCTCTCTAAATATTGCACTTCTGAAATTGTGTTCTTTAAAATAAACCAATCACTTTGATGCAAAGAAAATTTCAGTCTACGGCTTAATGTAGAAATTTAGGAGCAACAGAAGCTTAGTATAACACAAGTGTAATAGAAACTCGGAATAGGAAAAATCTAAAAAATAGTTCCAGTGAGACACAATAAATTGTCATTGTGTAGACTATTTTAGTGAAAGAGGTCTTATTAAATAGTTAAAAATGGTGCTATTCTTGAAATACAGCATGACTGGATTTTTTCTATCATGAAAAAAATTAGCTTTAGCATATTACTTATCACAGCCTCAAGATTTCATTTGCTCCACCTCTCTCTATATGAAGAAAATTGTACTCACCGGGTTTGACTTCATCTCCATAAGGTTGTCCAAAATTCGTGTGACTGGGAGATTCTGTAAAACATAAATGTGAAATTGATGGAATGCAGAAAAGCTTACTAAGAACTATTCCCAGGTGCCTCATTACTTATGGAAGAGTTTACAGAGCATCTGAAATACTATTTTAAACAGTTTTCCTCTTATGCTTTGTAAAGGTTAAGCTTATTTATTATCACCTAAATTATTTTTCTGTAAAAAAATGCAAACATCTGAGGTGCATATAGCCAGGGGATAAAGATAAGACATAAAGTGCAAAAAAGTGTGAAGACAGGAACAGAGCTGTATTTAGGTATTACCAACATATGCAGATGTGATCAAATATGAATTCTTATAAAAAATATGTTGTAGTTAAAGGAAGAATGTTAAAGCTGATGCTGATAATTGTGTGATTCTAAAAAAGAACTAATGTTGTCAAAGAAATGGGTAAAAAAAGCAACCCTGGCAAAAAATTTTTGGATGATCTGCAAATGAATAAACTGAGGTGAAATTCAAGATTTCTGTTCCTTATTTAACACAGGAAATGTCAACTGGGACAAAAGATCTGAATATTAAGGAGTTAAAATGACTTCAGTTATAATAAACTGAGGGTGAGTTTACATAGCAACAGGATTGGAAATGAGTCTTGTTGACAGAATGTATCAAAAGAGGACATTCCAAAGGATGATCTACATATTACACTGGAAAATTGATGTGAATCCCTGAATTACTGAAGGAAAAATAAAAAGTTAGCTTTAATAGAAATGCCACAGACCTACATTAGGCTTACAAATATGAGGAAGAAAGGCTTCCCATCTGGCTAGCCTAAAATACCTGGAGAAGAAATTAAAAGCCAGAAAGGCACATCCTGAAAACAAAGAAAATTGGTCTTTTGCTCCCTCAGAACGCAAAACAATGCAAGCCATTTTGTACAGAATAATATTAACTCTTTAAAGCCACACATTTAAAAAAAGACAAAATGTTTAATGCAAGGAGAGGAGGAAGTCTCCTGGAGACTATACTTGTTTTCTATTATTGAAAGTAACAGTTTATCTGAAGAGTTCTCATATAACACACAGGCAAGCTGCATATTTAAATTTTCCTCAATCATATTTCATGATATACCACTGAGTTGTAACTCTGCAATGCAGCTTATCATTCTAGTCATAGTGAAATTCCTGCAGAATTAACTTCATTAACTGCCCTACAAATCTGAGGCCCCAGTTTTACACTTTTCTGTGATAGCTGATACCCTTAATGGATAAATTATGTGTATAACAGGCTGAATAAACAAACAATGACAATGATAAGATTAAGTAGGTCAAAAGGATAAACCTTTAGTTAAGATTTCATTTTAGTTAGTTCTAATAAGTTGTACTTCTAATTTGAATTCTGACTCTTCAACTGAATTATAATATAATGAATGATCCTTTTTTTTTCAGAAATCTTGATGTGAAAATACTACAGAGTTAAGATTTTAAACTGTAAATGAATATTTATTTATTGCCATCTGATGAAATTACATATTGGGAAAATAATGTATCCTCTGTAGAGAAGGAGGTTTCTGGGAACCACAATTCAACATTCCAGCTGCAAGTTATACAACCACTTTCTTTTTTTTTTGTTGTTGTTGCTGTTTGGTTTCTTTGGGATGATGTATATTTACATGCAAGTTATGCTCAGAAATATTTTATAAAGTTAAGTGAAGATTTAAAGGTGGTCATGTCATTATAAACATATTTGTATTTTCATGCACATTACAAGATTATGGTTGCTGTACATTACACTCACACGGAAAAAAAGAAATGTCTGAATTGTAAGAGACACTTTTAGCCTTTCAATCACTCTGAAATAGATAAACTTAATGCATGTAGTTCTAAGTAAAGATACAGACAGTTGTATTTTTTTGCTTACTGTTTGTTGTTTGAAGGTCTAGTCTACTTTAAGTATTCCACAGCTGTTCTTTATAGAATGCTGAAATCAGTCTTAATTGCTACAAAGGGACAGATCTATCCATTAGCAGAGATTTATGTTTACTTTTTTCACTGTACAATGAATTTTATTAATATGACAAAGGTACTGAAATTTGTTTTTCCAAATGTTCACAATAATCATGATAGACTTTCTAATTGTTTTTTTAAACTTACTTGTTGCTTCAGTACCAAGTTCTTCACTCCTTCCATTACAAACTGTGATCCTGTATTCATAACACGTGAAAACAGACTGAAAAAACAAAATGAAGATGATGTATAAGATTTTTTTGGTTTTCATTTGTATTCTTAAGCTTTATAGTGACATCCAATTCCCAATGAAGTCAATAGGACCTAAGTACCAAGTAATTCAGTTTGTCATAAAATATATTCTTCATGCCACATGGCAATCAAGTGTATGAGAATACACTCATAAACCAGATAGATCCTCACCTATCAGTGGGAGCTCTGGATTTAATCCACTGAAGAGTTTATTTTACAACTTCAGTAATGTAAGGATTTGAGTGCTCCTTTCAAGTGGGTATCCTAATGACCAGGGTTAACAGAGATGCTGAGCATCTCCAACAAACCAAAGAGCAATTTTCTCAAGCGAAACAGCACCCGAATTCTCTCTAACCATACAGTGCCACAGATTCCTTACAACTGTGACAGGGCATTCCTGAAAGTAAAGCTGGTAATGAGGACTGAAATCCTCTGAAGAATGGAAAGATCCTAGTCCTATATCCTGTACTGGATATATGGAACCTTAGCACAGTAATTTTTTTCTCGTGTCTTGAAATAAATAACTACACCTTTCAACAAGCAGTCAGACACCCAGTCCAGGACATTCCAGTGTGTTCTTGCACCCCCGACAATCTCCAAACCCAGGAGAGAAATGATTTTGAATACACAGGACTGTTTTTATCTTCTGTCACTGACTACTTAAGGCTCAAAGTGATAGCTGTCACAGATCCAGCTCCTGCTGCTGAATTCCTCTCCTGTGAGAGTGCATTTAATGTGCACGTGCAGAAGACACTGTATTAAGACAGGTTGTGAATTTAGTCACAGATCCTTTTATTTTCCTCTCTGTGTGTACTATACACTGTTAAGGGGAGATGAGCGCTTGTAATTGTCTGTCACTTAAAAATTTTACAAATGGAGAGATGATTTGTTTTGGGCCCTGTATAACACGAAGTACACTTTCAGCACTACTAAAAAAGGATAAAAGAACCCAGTGGCTTACAAAAAATTAATCAAAAGCATACCCCAAAGGTTTAGGCGTAGCGTTTCCATAGCTGGTTGGAGCTGAAGCCATCTTAGTGAAAGCTCTGTGAAAGCAGGGATAGAAATCAAATATTTATCTAAGGCACATACTTCTGTACAATGTTCCACTCTAGTCATCTGAAAGTGAAAAAACTTCTGCATTTCGAACTTTGTCAGGAAGTAACTATTTATTATACGCATCCCTCTTGCCTACAAATACAATAGGAATTAGATTTTATAGTTAAAGACAAGTATTTCATTTAAATTCCATGTAAAACTACAATAAGTTATATCTAACATGACTCCTTGGTATGAACTAAAAAAAACACTGGAGTCTGAACTAGCACAACTTTTCAATTAATTCAATAAGTTGTTTCTGTCCTGGATCATTACGGGCACTACTACATGTCATGTCCTATAGTGTTCTGGCACTACTGGAGCTTAGTTTTAAAATAAGATTTGCATGTATTACCATAACAATGACAGTAAAAACTTACACCAAATGAATATTTAAGGATAATTTACAATTTAAGAGAAGTAACACATAATTCCTGAATACAATGCAGTTAGCATCATACAGAAGAAAAAAGAATTTACTTACTTCCATTGTTTTATGTAGCTCAAAGGAGCGAGATTACAACCTGCATCCATCAATGCTTTTTTATACTGCTCCAAGTCAATCTGAAATCATAAAATGGAGAATTATACAAGGTTGAAGTTACTCTTAACTCCATGTACAAAGACAAGATATCCTTATCTAAATATTAAATAAGCAGTGCAAAGTTCTAGCAGTGACCCAAGTTAAAAAGTAATTATGAATCTTAATCCCATTTCCTACCAAGTATGGAAACGCAACTTGAAATTAAATTTGCCATGAGCAGATACCATTAAACTGAACAGTGTTTGTGGAATTAAAACCTGTGGACTTTCAGATATGGAACAGTCTTTATACTGGCACCAAGAGAATGCTGGTTTCTGTACAACATCAAAACAGTAAATAATAAACAAAGAGGAGCTAATATACATGAATACAAACACTTTCTATTTGCCTAACAAACATTTTTTCCATCAGATAATGTTTCTACAGTGTAAGGATGATTAATTTCAAGGAAAATTCTAAGTTCAAAAGAAATATGAAGAAATTGTTTCCTGAATTGTTCAGATATTGGCAGATGCATTGCTCCTTCATTCACCTGCTAGTCAACTGACTCAATCACTCTTGAATATATGAAGATGAAGTGAAACGAGTCATATTTTCGTTTTGCTTTACCTATTTCTTTGAGCAGTGGAACAGAGTAATAGAAAGAATGCTAAGATGTGTCGTGCAGTAACTCTGATCTAAATATCTCACAATATAATATTCCTTCTTACTAGTCATTCATATTCTTTGAAAGGGTAGCTAAAGCTTTGTGAGCAGATTTCCTGGCAATAAGACAAAATTTATTTAAAGTTTTAGAATTTCCTGGGCATTTCATACTTCCCTTTGCAAAGAAACAGAAATATCTACTTAGTGCTGAAATGAAAATCCTTTGTGGTAGAATCTGGTGTTGGAAGCTGTGAAGAACATAGGTACCTCTGAAGGTGCCTGAGCTGAGCTTATGTAATAGATGAGAAATAATCGCATTTTGTCTTCAGGAGTTCCTGCTACAGTAAGAAAGAAAGAAAAAAAAGAATTAGAAACTACAATTGTAACTATGCTGCTACATTAACTGCTCTTCAGCAGCCATAGATATGTACATGCAGATCTTTAGTTATGACAATAAATGTTACAGATAACCATGGCCTTCTTCAATGTGTAAAATGGTAGAAAGACATACAACAATTTTATTAAGAGTTGGGTTAGATGTGCTCATTCTTTCTGCAAGTTCTACACTTCCCCCTTTTGTCTGTAGTAAATATTAATCTTCATATAACATACTAAATAAATTATGTAGAGAAATGATGACTTATTTTATGTGGAGATTGCAACCGTTATCTGGAAGTAGGTGCATGAAAAAGCAGACTAAAGAAAAATCATAGAAGTAAAAGCCACAGCATATTATTTTTTAGCTCTACAACTTGCTTACACAGCTCTATGGTTCACTGTACTGAAATAACTGATGACTGCAAAAGCACTTCTATGAACCTCTGGTCAGGGAAAAAACCCCTGAACTTCCAACTTGCTTTCAGAAAGGATTTCATCTCCTAAATCCTCTTCCGTTAGAGAAAACCACTTCCCATTCTTGGGAAGCATTATTCATATGGAATCAAAATTCATCTCTCCAGATCAAAAGGCTGATGTAGCCATTACTTAGACCATAAACTATTACATCAGATTTTGAACACTGTCTTTTTATTTTTCTAGACGACAACCACTGTTAGTAAAAACAATAGTTTCAAATGAAGTTTTCAGAAGAACGACTTCTCAAAACAAACATTTCAAATTAAAATTCATTATAAAAGCCTGATACTTTCAGTATAATATTTTGTAAGACTGCACTTTCTTGTACTTGAGGGTGAGAAATGACTTTTTTTTCCCGTTTTTCTTTTTCTGTATTGTTTATTTTGGGTTGTTTTCCCCTACTATGGAATGTGGATTATGTCAGCAGGAGACCATCTGACCTAATCTGCAACTTTTATTTATAAGTGAGCATATATTTAGTCTGGCAGAAGTTAAGAGTAAGTGCTGTCATAATGAGCATTTATGACACGGGACAATCTTCTCAAAGTAGGTTTTACTAACCTTTACCAAACACAACTAAGTCAGAAGATCAAGAACTGAAGAAACTTTGTACTATCAAAATCAAAAGCCAGCTTTCAAGGTAGAGATCCACCTGGAATTCACTTGGGCAAAAAAAGCTGTCACAAACAGCTGTAAGACTCAGGTCAATTGCCTGTCAAATATTAAGTACTTCTTTCTAGACAGCATCTGTGACAGCACAGAGAGGCAAACTGCTCCACATTCACAAGAAAACCTAACTTGGCAAACCTAGAATGGACCAATTTTATACTCAGTTGAAAAACCAGCAGGCAGCCCCTAGCTCCCATTTTATCCCTGCTCCAGGGTATGGTAATGCCGCTCAAATGGGAGGCAGCTAATAGTCCTGAGTGGTAGATGAGACCAACACAGTAACAAATGGGAGGCTGAATTCTGCAGCTGTTAAGTGGTTGCATCTAAGTGCTTTCAGCAAGAGCTCTGCAGATCCCATCGTCCACAGGAGAAATATCCCCACACATAATGCCAATAAATAATCCACTAGAAGCACAGGAAGACTTGATGTATTATTCCTTAAAAATGTTTTCTGATGGTATTTGTCAGTGAATCACACAACATGAGGCTGGACAGTTTAACAAGACAGCATGTCTGGAAATAATCACTGTGATTTAATTTAAATCTTTTTCTTATATAAACTTAAACCTAGACAATTCATATAAAATGCTAACATAATACTGTGAAAACATGAATACTTTGCTAGTGAAGAAAAACTCTAGCTTGTGAATCTAATCTTTTTCTCGTGTAAAACCCAGGAACCTTGCCAGTAGGAATGTTGGTAAGATACATCAGGCTTGGAAAACAATTTGCTCTACACTGAACCCTAAAAAGGCATAGAAAATGTGGATTCAAGTAAAAAGTAATTGTATTGGTTCTTAATAAAAGTACAGATTGCACATATTCTTATTAGCTTCAAATAAAAAATGAATGTATGTACTGAATTACAGATTGATGCCTGACATTAGATTTTCTGAAAGCTTATTAAATTGACCCATTACGAGATCTTTATAATTTTAGCTCAGATTTCTACCAACTGTGCACTATTTCTCCTACTGTCTTGTAATTATATAGCATGGACACTATTAAAAGATTTTTGTAGAATGTCAGCAGGATGTATATATACCTCTTCTATAAATATGAAACACTATACAAACTCCAAGCAGGCATTAAGCTCAGTACGTAGCTGCAAGACTACACACATAATCATGCAGTAACAAAACATTTTCTTGAACAGCACACTGGAAAAAGAGCAGGAACCCTGGGTCTCTAAATGCTTGAGGTTTGCCAACATAATTGCCAGTATGCAGACAAGTCAGAGGTCTTAATTTAAATTTTACAATTTTGCTCTGCACGTTATTTTCTTCCAGCCAACTGGTATCACATCATACTGAAATCTGTCAGAGGGTTCTGACACACACCAGGCTGTGACAGATTGAAAGAAGAATTGATGCTGGAATAATACAAAAAGCTGAGAAGTCATTTGGGTCAGCCTTTCAGAGAAAGATCTCCAGTGACTCCTGCTAATAGAGAACCCGAGCACCCCTGGTGTGCAATGTTCTGATATGTATGACCTGTATCTGACACAGAAGCTGGGATGCACTGCTTGTGCTCTTACATGATCAAAACAGACATGGCACAGCTGAATCAGCACATGCAAAGCTTCAGGAGAGTCCCAGTGAACTGGCCAATTTATATCTTGCGTCCCTTCTCTCCACTTGTCCCATTCATCTCTTTCCTCACAGGAGCAGGAGCTACCTACATTACAGTCCCTTGATCTGACCAAATTCTATGATGTTTTCATTGTGTTCATGAGGTATGTGTATGTTATAAAACATGCAGGAGGATTTTAAAGAATTAGTATTGTTCAGACCACAGAATGCCATGCTATACTACTAAATACTGGAAAAGCACACACAAAAAAAATATTGACCTTCAAAAACAAGGGGTTAGGATAGGATTTTAGTAGAGCTGCAGAAGTAGCTAATATTTTGGACATTACTCAACTGAAGCATTAAACTCTCTAGACTGCTACTGAAGATCAATCAAAAGCTGTTTTCTTTACAAATCTTGCACAGGTTGCTCTCTACCAACCCTGAAATCCGAGCAGGTACAGACTTATAGGATAGCTTAACAAATTTTATACCAAGTTCAGATTTAAAGTACTCACCATCTGGGTCAGAAATCATGTCCAGAAGAGATTTATCCAGAGTGGATTTGCTCATTATTTTTTCCTCATATTCGAAATACACATCCAGCTTTCGACTCTGTTTAAGAGTAAGTGTTAGGGTTAACATCTAAAATTGTAAAAGAATATTTTTTTTCTCTTTCAAGAGGTATGTAGTTTAAGTTAGAAATACAGTTTTAAAATTTTTATTTTTAAATAAATTATCACTAAAAGTAACTAATGCTTGCATTATAATATGCTTTTATTAACTCTCAGAAAGTTGATGTGTAATTATCATACTGAAAGTGAAAAAGCAAGTTAAGCAAGGGATGTCTGCTGTGAATATTGAACTGGAAGAGAAGCTTTGTTTTCAACTAAGGCTTTGCCACAGCTGAAAACTACATGCCATCATACACATTGCCATGTTGTGAAAGGAAAAAAATAATGGTCAAGTGAATATTATGTCCAATTTATTCTGAACCTCCAGGCTCTCAGGCCACAAGACAATTAATCAATGCAGATAAATATGGGAAATTCCTTTATACATTAAGGCATCATTCTAAAGAAATGTTGGCAACTGCCAGCTTGGGCTGGTACGGAAATACTACCACCTCAGATCAAAGGCTTGCTATAATTCACTCACACCACAGATGGAGAAACTTATAATTAGATTATCTTGTTAACTGGAAAAGAAGTCTCTCATTATACAATGACACATCTAGATGTTGCGAAAATCCTTTTTAGGAAGGATGGCAAGGGACTATACAAAATTATTGAGGAAAAAGCTTTATGGAAGACATCACACGGCCATGGCAAGCAATGACTGCATTGCAGCACATCTGCACAAACAGACAAGCTTTGCACTTATTGATTGTGATGTTACAAGCTAAAAACAGAAAAATGCACTCCAGAACTCATTTTATAACATTCCATTACAATGCAGATCATTATGTGTGTTTGAGCACTAAAATGTAGCATCACAACCACTGTGACAGCTACTCAGCTTACAAAACCTTAGTATCTGGGAACTAACTAAATCCTGATGTTGGAACACATTCAGCCATGTACTGGCTCCAACAGGAGACTGGCAGAGTGGATCTCCATCTTGCTGCTTTGGAAGTGTGTCAGGTCCACACCACTGCTGCTGTGAGACTGAAATGATATTGCCAGAGTGAGCAAGAGTCACCTCGCATTTCTTGGGTTAAATGATTTGAGAAGTTTTGCCTGATAATGCCAAAGCATTTAAAAGTGCTATGGCATATTTTATTCAGTGCAGTAGTAGTTGTAATTATAGGACATAAAAACTTTCGAAGTCTGGTTTTCACATATTCCTGAATTCTACTAAAATTATTCCTGAGATCACAAATAAAAAAATTAATTTCAAAAAAGTTATTTTACCACCTCTCAAAAAAAAAGGTACTTCTCTAACGTAAGGCTATCAGGATATTTCACCTTCTGAGTACTCTAAGTTCCTCAAAAAAAAAGAGCTAGAGAAGAGAAAGCAAAATAAAAAAGATATGAATTACAAGAATATTTTTATATTGAAAGCATATGGTGATTATCTTATGATGCAGGTAGCTATACAATACTTCCATTTCTCAGTCACCACTCTTCCTTGAGAAGAGCAGTTACTTGCAAAGCAACAACTTAATTTAAAGCTTTTGTGGATGCTTACAATTATAGCTAATAAAGTAAATTACCATGAAGAGCACTCAGACATGACCCCCTGCTACTTTCAGGGGCAGAAGAATGTCTTCTGTTGATTGTTATAGTGACTCTGACTACAGGGAAGGTGCATGAAATGAGGAAAAAAAAAAGGACTAGAGCTTCTTTCAAGCTATATTTACCTTGACTTTATATCAAAAGAGTAGTATGAAGTCTGAATAGAACCCAGCTACCAGCCTTTTCCCAAGACCTTACATCACATGCAATTTGGTATCTGGTAAGCCATGTAAGACCTGAATTCTACAGTGCCTTGGAGATTTTCTGTGTTACAGTTTCCTTAAATCTTTCTATAGACATAAAGCAATTGCAAAGAAACTAGTACAATTTTTAAGTAATTCCATTACATTCACTTGCTTTTTGTACTTCATCTACATTAGTATCTTGTTATGTGAGGCTAAATTCAATGTTTTTAAGTTTAAAATATTTTTCTCTGACAAAAGGCATCCAATAAAAAAGGGATTGTCTTGAAATGTGGAAACTTTATCTTATAAAGTTAAATATATTACTGTTGAATTTGGCAAAGCCCATATTATCTTAGCTGGTGATCTGTTTACGAGAAATTTATTCAGATGGCATGTAAAAATGTACAAAATAAAAAGATTCACTGATTCTCATTATTTGCTTACAGATCAACTTCTAAATAAAATTTTGTAATTCAAACATCAATTACTTTCAATTTTAAGAACACATTGACAATTGTTAACTTACTTGGAGCACAGGCTGGGTAAAATTCTTCTCAGCCATGTGCAACTTTATGACTGTTTGACTATGGCTGCTGAACAAAACAGACTACCAGCAGCAAAGAAAATTCACTGCTTGCATATATGTGCTATACTTTGAGCCTAAACCGAAACATTAATGATAAATGTACACTCATTCTCTCCAAAAATTTTGCAGAATTACTTCTGAAGTCTGAACTCAGCACTCTCTGGGGGAAAACCCCCGAAGTGAAAATCCCAAAACTTCAGGTCCATGTTTTTTTTTTCTATCCACTGTCTATTTTTTTTTTCTATCTGCAATAGGGACATCAGAGGTAAGCAGCAACGTAAAACTTTTGAGACTCTGTCTGATGTGACAAACTGAAGAGATGGATCAATACAGTAAGCCTATTCAGCTGCTTCTTCACTAGATAACTCATGAAAGTAACTAGCAAAGATCTAATTAGAGCAATATTTTTCTCATACTGGTTTGCTAGGAATTGGGTGGACACCTAATCAAATTTCATATGGGTTACTGAATAGCCTTAAACACTACTAGTTACCTTTTGATAGATATCCCAGATATGCCACATCAATGAGACAGTTCTCGAAGAGCCAACTTGTCTAAGAGGTGCTGATAAGAAGCAGATGTCCCATTTAATTTAAATAAGTGCAATTTTGCTCACTCAATGGCAAACTCACAGACATGCCAAGAGGAAAAGCTGGGGAATAGGAGCTAAACAATCCTGTAGATTCAATAAAAAACACAGCAAAGAATATGTTCTTATGGGTGCCAAACTGGCAAGCAATGCGAAGTAAATCAATAATAATAAAAAATAATAAAATAAAGATGCATTTACTTTTACAGTTACTCCTTTTCTGCCTCCTGCTCATGACTTTCTATTATGACATCTTGTTCCACACCAATCTCATTCAAGAGACCTTTCTGGCCGCCCTTTCAGAAACAGGATCCTATATCCACACTTCAGCTTGCTTTTTTAAAAGAAATATATTTGTGAAGGTTTTCAACTTATCATCTTTAGAAATAGGCTGTTTGTAAGCCAAAACTTATTTTAGGGAAAATTACTGAAGTGCATGGGAAAGTCTACTTGAGCACTGTACTCCAAAATGAACACAAAATTCCTTCTTTTTAAAGCAAGTAAGTAGGACCCATTAAAATCTCTTAGAGGGTAATTTTTGTAGAGACTTGCTGGAAGCTCTTTTATCTTCTTAACACTACAAAAGTTCTTACTTTTAGAGAGAGAGAATATGCAGAGAGAGAAGACATTTTCTAAGAAACTATCTGAAGTCTTTTTCAAAAATGCTCACAGAGAAAGACCAGAAATAGCTGCCTCCAGAATGAGGGAGGCTGGTCAGGTAATTATAGTGTGCTGCTATGGAGAAGAAGAGAAACTCTGGAAGAAGGCTGGGAGCAGCAGACACAGCCAATTCCTTTTCACTGAACTGCACAGAACCAAGACTGGAAGGTCACTCTGTAACTGAACTCAGAAAAGGCTGTTGTTACTAGAAGGTTAATGAATAATCAGTTCTGAACTACAGAAAAACAGCCTGGACTACTACGACCTACATATTTCATAGACACATACAATTTCATATGGTGTAAGACCAAAATGTAACCTTATTTAAAACAGAGTACTTAAAATAGTGGAATCCCTTTAAAAATATGAATTTGAAGACCTGAAAGGCTATTGTAAATCCCAATTAAGGGGATCCCAATTAAGAGATCATTCAAAGTATCAGACCTTGAGATCAAGCAGAAGTAGAGATACATAATAAAACCTTGTAGGAATTAAAAAAAAAACCTAAACCAAACATAAGTAATTTAAGACAGACAACAATACATATGAAAATCTGCCACTTAAATTCACATCAGTAGAATTCTAGCAAGAGATTATCTAATCTACTCCCCCAACCATCATTTTAGAAAAGTGTATGTGTGCATCTTTTTATATTCATGATTTAACCCACATCAGTAATTCTATTCATATTAGAATGACATGCAAAGATAAGCATTACTTGAAACTTTAAAGTAGCTACATAGGCAACTCTAGCTCTAAATCTCATATCTGTTGGGTCCAGATCTTTAGTGACCAGCTTCAGCAGAGGAAAAACCAATAAATGCAAAACAAGGATGCATTTGTTCTAAGCACTGACAATAAATACTTGATGGTTCGCTTCATAAAAAAGTGATGCATACTTTCCATTATTTCACTAAATCTTAAGCCAAAAAACTGCCAGGACCCGTAAGTATGTGATTAATTTCTGGTTTCCTCTTGCTGTGTCTTAGAAAATGATCCAAGAGAATGTGGAAAGCAGCTGTAAACTGAACATTAAAGTATAACCACAAGAAAAATTAAGTTAACTTAGTATATCCAAAGCAGAACCTTATATATATAGTGAAGAAAAATGCTCAAATAATTAATATAGTAAAGCCCCATAATGGATAATGCAAATAGCCTGTTTTAAAGTATGAAAGCACTTCCTGATTATTTTAGAAGTGAAAATATAGTAAACTGAAGAAGACCATGGCACCCCCACTAGCTCCTCATGACCTTAGCACTTATTTGCAAAAAAAATTCTGCCTTATCCTAATCTGGTTTCATTATGTAACTGTGTATAAAACCTATTAATCACAGAGTCAATGTCTCATCAGAATTTATTTTAAAAGTATTGGATGATACACTGCCCTTTTTGAGAGTATTTTTGAGGAATCCATTAGGTAGCATAATGTCCTGTCTACTAAAATTCCACAGCTCAAGATTGAAAGATAGTTTTTCTAACACTGGAGGGTGAAAAGAGAGGAGAGAATGGTCAGAAAGAAGCAGCTGGAATAAACTTTACATTGATTCAGTTAAAAGGCTTTGCCATAAGCAATTTTCAATAGAAAAAATGCATCCGTCTGCATTAAATTCAGTTTCCTAAATATCTGCAGATGAACTGATGCTTTCTAAATAAAAAGAAAAGATGATGGGGATGTACATATAAATATATTGAAGAAACTGCATGGTCATTTGTCTCACAATTTTCTTTGACATTTATACAATAAGAAGGTGAAGAGCGCTTTGCAGTACCAGAATTAAGAATTGTGGAGGAATAGACCACCACTCCTAGGGCACTTCCTAATAGCAGCCTCCCTATCAGGGCAGCAAGCCAAGGGCTGGTTGAGTGCCCAGATAAGGCAATTCTTTCCACCTCCAGGTAATCAAGTGTGTTGGTATCATTTAATACATCTGACTGCAGCTCACTGCCAGTAGGATACTGGAAAGCCAAACTGGTGTTACTGCCATTCTACATCTTGCTCTGAAACTTGTTTTCCAACCAACAAAGCATATATAGAATACTGCTGTCTAGGCCTGCCATTATCATGCCAGTATATTTCCTAGAAAAGTGAATTTACAGTCAAGGCATCAAAATATTAATATTGTTGACTTCAATTTTTTTCAGTGGTAATAAAGTACTGCTTTTAAATTGTCAGATATGAAAACTGACATACCTAATAGTGTAAAAGTCCATATACTAGCCCCTGCAGTAATGAGCTAAGCACAGACACTTACCTATTCTCCAACTTTATAAATATGTAAAATGAATTTATTAATTTAATTGCAGAATTAATTCTTTGTTCATATGGTGTACTTAAAAAAAATCAGTAGCAATAATAACTGAGGACAGATCTTACATTCTTTACAGATGTTAAAGCTAGCTTCAAAACACATTGCCTTCCAAGAATTTTAAGTAGCTTGGGGTAAAACTCTCTAATTACTGACTTTCAGTGAGACTTGGTGTTTGAAACACCTTCCAAAACTGAAAAGAATGTCAGCGTTTCTGAAAGCCTCATCTACAATTTCTGTTTTCATGCTGTGAAAACAAATCCATTTTCCAAGTTATCCTAGCAGTAACCAGGGCCTTCACTTGACACGAATGCCTCTGCAAGGTCTCTGACAAAAGCAGCAGACTTAAAACAGGAAAGACAAACCCCCTTGGGAAGTTCTTAAATTATGCACAAGACATCTAACACAGACCCTGCTGGAAAGACCACTTCAGTAAGCTGCACCATTATTGCGACATCTCTGGGTATGAGTTTTGCTGGTGAGCAGTCAACAGTGCCCTTCTGACAAACACATACAGAACAGAAGATTGCTTAGACTGAAGTCATGAACTGCCATGATACATCTCTAAAATAAACAAAACGCTACCATCACAAACTTATTTTTTGAAAGACTTCAACCCACAATAACAGCTGTGGCCACCATTAAAAAAATGAGAATATACTAGTAAATTCTGATAAGAAAAGAACTGGTGTTCTTTGCTTTCCACGCAGAGGCATTCAAACTTCATTCCCTCTCACCCTTCAACACTAAGTAATGCTACACAGTGAATTCTGAAAAAGTAGCACCATTGAGAATGCTCATTTTCTTATCTTCACTGCCTCAAATATATTCCTTAAGTTAAAGAGTACTACGGACAGAAAACTCAAGTTAGAGAGCAATTGTACCTTTATGTGCTCCAAAACGGCTGTTGCAACATTTGTATGAAGATCAATGAGCCTCTTCTTTTCCAGAAGTTCTGGAAGAGAGCTGAAGAGATTAAATACAAACTAACCTGCTGATTTGCACTGTTTGTTAGTTGAATTGTGTACTGTATACAGTAGGCACTAAAACATTTATAGAATAATAGAACAGTCTGGGTTGGAAAGCTATTTAAAAGCTATTTAAAATCTAAAATTACAGAATAGGGTTGGAACTAAAAAATGACAACATATAGATGTAATGATTCTCATAACCAAACCCCATACAAGAAGGGGATTTCACTATTTTTTTTAATGAAAGAATGCAGAGCTTGGGGATTCTGGTAGAACAGCGCAAACAAATCTATGATGCACTTAGATTACTTGTCTTTGCTGAGGAAAGACTCCAAAGTCAAACACATTGTGGAAGTTACATATGCATGCACTGGTTTAGGACACTGCATTTAACTTTATCAGAATTATAAAGCATTTAAACTATATTATAGACCTGAACAGCCTCCATTTAAAGATATTTATTTCAAACAATACTAAAAGTACAGTAACAAAAAAAAAATTAGAAATGGTTGACAGATAATTAAACAACAATAACACATTATTGACTACTTACCTGACAGCTGAAGTTAGCTTAGCTGTGTTATCTGAAAGCATACTTATTGCTCCTTCATCCTCCCCTTCAATGCCCTGGGTTTTGAGGAAGGGTTTGGAAAGAGGAATAAAAATAGTCATAATAAATACGAATATCATGCATGCAGATAAAGTCAGTACATTTAGAATCTATTTTCTCATAATGGTATTAATGTCTGGATTGTGTTTTTCAGTTAGTATGGAAGTTATATAATTGCAACACCAATGAACAAGAAATTGAAACTTCTTATGAAATATGGTACTTCTAGTCCTACTTTTAAGATCATCTCATGCCTAAAATTCAGCATACAATGTACATTTTTGTCCATGGGATGATGAGGGTGGTCTTGGCATCTCTACAAGCCCCATTATGTGTTTTATTACATAAAACAAATACAGGTGATAAAACTTACCATGATACTTTTAAGTCTTTTGACTTCATCTTCTTGGGCTCTGTAAGATTCCAGTTCTTGCTGAACAGACTCGGCCACCTCTGGAAAAGGACTAATGCAATAGTCTGCATTAAGCTCAGTTAAATCAACAAACTGAAATACTAGAACCAGACAATAAAAACCTTTTTGGAAATAACAAAAATCATGCAGCAGAATCAAATCAGTGAGAATAATGACATCTTGACATAATGTAGGTTTACTTAAAACTTTCTTACTGTAGGTTTACTTAAACTTTCTCAGATATATTCACTGCTTTCCATAATTTTATGTAGTTTTGGTAAGAACAATTTTGAGCTCCATAACAAAGAAATAACAGACAATCATCGTGGACAATGAATATTGGCAAAGATCATTCCTTATGTGGTGGTTTGATCCTGATTGCATGCCAGTTGCTCACCAAGTGACTCTATCACTTCTCAGCAAGAGAGAGGAGCAAGCAAGGTAGAAAAACCCCTAAAGTCATGGGTTGGTTGAAAAAACGAAAGCTTATGTGTGAAAGCAAAGGAAAATGACAGGTTTTATTCTCTACTTCCCACCAACAGATATATGTGGCCATTTCTCGGGAAGCAGGGCTTCAGTAGGCAGAGCAGTTGCTCCAGAAGAAAAGCATTTTAAAAAATCCCATTGAATGCTACACACTTCTTCTCCTTTCTCTTAGCTTTTATTGCTGAACAGTGGAATGGAATGGTACAGTATGGTATGGAAAGGTACGGAGTATCGCTTTGGTCAGCTTAGGTGAGATGTCCTGGCTATGCCCCCTCCCAAGATCTTGCCCACCCTCAGCCTGCTGCTGAGGGGGAATGTTGGGGAGACAGTGCTGATGCTATGGGAGCACTGCCCTGCAATAGCCAAAACACTGATGTGTTATCAACACCTTTCCAGCTACCAGTGCAAAGCGCAGCACTGTGAGGGCTGCTGTGGGGAATGAATTCACCTCAGCCAGACCCAACACACCTTAAAAAGAAAGGCCCCCAAGCTAGAAAAGATTTTCAAATAAGCTTAAAACAGAACTACCATATATGAAGAATACTTAGAATTTATATTGACTAAATTAATATAAACTGTATACCTTTACAGCTTACCTGCCCTTATGCTTTTGCCAGAATTTATCAGATGTAGTTAAATCGTAGGACTTCTTATTTTTCTTCTTAGGTCTTGCACCTGCTGGAGTGCTTTCTGTTCCTGCTGATTCTTCCAAGTTAACTCTATTCAAATGGAAATCCTAAAACAAAGAAAAATCTTATATAAATATTTAACAATTTAATTGTTTATTCAGTCTTTTGTACTCAACAAAATATTTTCTAGAATATTTTCTAAAAAAAACAATAACACAGCTATTATTACAACTTCATAAGAAGGCAGGAAACAGTTTACTACTTAACTAGATAATAACAACAGCAATATAAGGACTCCAAAATTACTCACAGTTACTGAACTGTGATCAGTTCAATACTAAACAAGGCAATGAATGTTATGCAAAAACATTTGATTATCTCATATGCAAGCACTCTTCTGACACTGAACTTTGAACACCGTTTTCTGCATAGAAAATGAGTTACTTAGCAAGGACTGTGCTCTAGCAACTCCCCAAAACTTTGAAGTAGAAAAGCATCTATAGAAAAGCATCTTTAGAAGTAGAAGAGCATCTTTAGAAGTAGAAAAGCATCTTTAGAAACAAAAGGTGTTTCTAAATCTGTTCACTTACATAGCTACAACATATGTATCAAAGCTGCCAAGAAGCTGATGACATCAGCAAGGGGATTATTCACTATGAGGACTACTTAGCCACCCCTTCACAGCTCTTTCCCTAATTTTTTGAGCACTAGTAAAATAGTGAATGCATGATAAAGCAAAGCTTCGCAACAAAGCTGCTGTTTTTCCATGTAGGTGCATGAACATAGCAACTACATTGCTTTGCTAGAGGACACAATTATGCTCACATCACCAACTGGTCCTTTGGGTCTTCTAGCTCTTTCCCCCACTGCCAAAGACTGCCCTGTATTTTCTGCAGCTTACCTGTCCTCTCTGGTTTTCAACAAAGAGTATTAATAAGTATTCCACTTGCTGACTTTGTCCTAGCTCTTTTCAAGGACATTTAAAACTTCAGTGGAGCTCTTTGCTTGACAAATAATGATAGAGTGAGATCTTCAACTACACAGAACTGTTATGAAACTTTTAAAATAGATTTTTTTTCCAGAAATAAAACATCACTTTATTATTGTATACAGAAATGGATCACTGTGAGTGAAACTGTCAAATAAAGTTTAAAAATGTTTCCAGCTATCCCTTCGAAGGGACTTAAATACTACAAATGATCCATGCCAGACTAGAAACATAACCAAGTAGCTACTCAAGGGAAACACAGGCAGTTGATGAGCACAAACCTCATCTCACAAGAGGTATTTAATGTTTCAGGAAAAAAAGAGTGTATTTCAACCACACATATTTGATAAAAAACTTGAAGAGAAAAAAATTAATTTGACTGCATATTTAGCTATAAATTTTAATGGAGATCTATGTTTTAGATAATTTTAACTCACCAGCAACCTGCATTTTCAAGTTAGTTTTGGCATTTACAAGTTTTCCTATAGTAATTCTTATTGCTTAGTGTTCTTCCTTTCAACTCCCCATTTTGTCCTTTTAAGGCTTTCTAACCATGTCTCCCATTTTTCTGTATCCACGGATGAAAGGTTTTTTATTCGTAAATAGAAATCCCTTCATGGAAGCATGTTTCTGTGTAGAAACAGCATGGTTATAATCTCAATGGATGCAGCACTCAACTTAGTGCTGGGGTAGTTTAACACTGCACAGAATTCCTGGACTATTGTAACTGAGACCTTAAACAAAACCCAGTTTGTTTGAAAGCATGGTTTACATAATCAACATCTTGGTAACAATTTCATGGTTGCAATTTATGGCCTCTCAAAAGACTACTGCACTTATTTCATGAAATATTACGCTCAGTATGTGACTAGTTTGGCAAGCTCGACTTTAAGGCCAATAACTTGACTAGTTTTGAAATTAAACTTTTGCCCTTGTCATGGAACCAGACCACTTGGTTACAATTTCAATAAAAAAATCCTAATCTGCGCACTTTTAAGATGCAACATTTAACAGGTTGGTGCAGAGAAACTACAGAAGCTTGATGCAGCAGAGATCCAATCTCACTGAGTAAGTCTGCCAGGGTTATTCCAATACCCCACCAGATTTGTAGCACTAGCTGTCCTCAGCCTCCAGTACATCTTTGAACACTCTGCATCCTGATGAACTGAAGTCCTATCCCAACTCATGCTTGAGGCCACCCAACACCACTTTAAAAAGAAACCTGTAGAAATTCACTACTTCTATCTGCAAGTCTCTAGCCAGTTCAACACTTACTGGAGAAAACTTGGTGCAAACTGTGGTTTTTTCAGATACCCCTTTCCTAAAGAAACTAGGCCAAAAATTATTATTTGCAGAAAGCACCCTAAAGTTTAACAGCAAAGGATTTGTGATAATGAATTAGTTACATAAAATAAAATTTACAAGTGCCCTAAACCATTATATTAGTGCTGAAATATTTTCATCCTAGAAAAACAAGCTTCTGGACACTGTGGATGACTATATAGTTCACCATCAACTTTGTATATCAACAAATAAGTGCATGTGCATATTTCATGTATGCCTCTAACAGTCTCAATAATAAATCCAAAATAATTCTCAAAGCCAGATATTGAAATTATTTTCACAAATAACTCTCAGCAGATAAAAAACCCTCAAATTGTAATTACTCTTACTCTTTTTTAAAAAATTACTTACTCCACACCTATACACAAAATGCACAAATCTGAGGTAAACAGAATGAGCTATTGTTGAAGTACATTTCTACTACTGGTTTTATAAAATAAACCTGAGGAAATAAAGGCAGCTTAAGGTTATCTAAATTAAAAAAAAAAAAAATCTGTTTTAGATTCCTTACAGTAGGACTGTATACCACTCTGCACTGAACACCTACACCACCTTGTGGAGAAAAACAGGAAAAAGTATTTTAGTATTTTTAGAAGTTCAATTTAAAACCAAAACTGGTTTAAAAAAACATAAAAAGCATTGCTTTTCAAAACTGAATTGTACTTAATGGAGTCTGGATATTACATAACATACAGATCATGAGCTACTGAATAAAAGCCAGGATTGCTGAATTAGTGATCTTCTGGTGATATCAAGATTTCAACTTTTAAAGTATTTGAGAAATTATTGTTAAATAAACCTTTTAGAGAAAATCTTCCAAGTTGTTCTTTATTAAAACAACTTTCAAATAAAAGAGACAAAACAGATTTTCGATTAAGAGAGAACCAGAACCTGATAATAATTTTTAACAACAAACTGAGTGAAAAAATAGTTTTGGTAACAAAATCAGATTTATCCTTACCAGAACATCATGCACTAAAGCTTGGTATGTCCAAGTATGATGTAGAGGAGTTGCTAAATCTATGTTTCTGTCAACAAGGACTAATAAGGGCCTTTGGAAGCTGAAAAGATGACACTGTGTTAGTACTTCTTTAAACATGGTTAAAGCATCCCAGTAACATCCTGAGTGATATCAGCCACCTTATACATCTATTTCAAGATAAAAGCAAAACTGCCTACTGCTGAGCTCCTCCAGCCTTCCCAAAAATAACTGATAAATTCCATTAATCAAACCTTAGTAATGATAAAGAGATTATTTTATACCAAGTGAAATTACCAATATATAAATATTGAGCAGAAGTTGAAACACTGACTTTTTAGATATTAACTAATACATCTTTGCATGGATACACATTTGAGTTCCAAAAAACTGTTTCAGTGGGTAGTATTTGACCTTAATCCCCATTACAGACCTCAAATACAGAATCTCACTTCCAAGGGTTCCTAATTTCATTTTTCTTTTCGCTTGTATATAAAGTCCATACGAAAATAAATTATGAACTTCTGAGATGCACTGTGGTAATTCCATCAATACCCAATTTTGTAAAAATTGTAAAAAATGCAGTCATGACTAAAGGTCTTGGGCTACGGGTACATGAAAAATTTATAGTGAAGACAGAAAGACTGAGCTGACAGAACATTATAACAACCATTTCTCTTAAGCACATTATCTATACAACATGCAGTTGAAGTACATTTGAACAGAGAAAAAGCATTTAAGTGCCATGCTCTGGATTTCCTTGCACTAAGTATATTCACTTAAATATATTATCTCAAGAGCCTTAGTCACCTGATTCTGAAAAACTAAACTAAAGATCTGAAGCCATTAAACTGGTTAAAGTTTCCTGTTTCCTTTATCTTGCATTTTAATTTTGAAGGCAACAATGCTACACTATCAGGAAAACAAGCCACACCTCTGAAGGAAAAGCAGTGCTTACAATTCAGTTCTCATGAAAATTAAGAAACTGGTATTTCACAACTATTCTCTGTCCTTTCAAGCTCATTCCTTTTGCCAGTTGATGTTTTTGTGCCTTTTATCCAAGCTCTGATTTTAATTTGAGATAAAAGTATGATGACTGTTTTATACCTAGTTAGCAGATTCTAAGTTTCCTTCAGCTATAGTCTTGCCAATACATCTCCTCCTTTTTATGTACAATATAAGCTCTCATAACACACCTTCCTAAGGCAGCCTGTGGAGTATTCAGCTATGTGAGGACAACAGTATATAGGGATGCTGCTGAGAACACATTATCAGATGCTCCAAGCACCCACAAAGGATTCAAAGGTGATGACTTAACAGACCTTAATTATCCAGGTGGTAGTCCTCAAGCAGCGTCCTCTGATCAAGACAGGGATCAGCTGAGAAACACTTGCTTTTGATATAACTGAACTGGTAGCAGTGTTCACAAGCAAGAAAATGGGTCTGTCTTTCTTTTTAAGGACTTCAGAGCTATGTTCAGACATCCAACTGCATTTTATAGCCCTGTAAACAGAGTGTATTTACAGAAGTTCGGCTCTTGCTGGGGTTTAGAGACTGAACAAAATTAAATGGTTCATAACATAATTTCTGACTTACTGTCCTAGGACCATACTCTTAACACTTATAGAAGTTTTTAAATGGGTTATGCTGTGGGATTGGAAAACTCCCTTGAAAGTATGTAAATTCTATTAATAAAGAATTTGAACCCAATTCTTGTAAATACAGTTTTTAGTACAGTGGTGACTTACCCAGACAACTGAAATATGAAAAATAAAATGACTAACACAATACCTGAATTGGCCAGCTCCAAGTGTATCACCTGTAAAAAGACTGTTTCTGGCATCTCTTAGATTCTCTCTGAGCTTCTTATCCAGTTTCTGAGGATGGGAAAAACAAAACCACTTTTAACAAACCAATGGTTTCCTAACCTCTTTACACGATCATAATTAAAAGATTTATCGTGCTGTTTTTGTAGCTTATAAATGTCTTAAATGCAGGAAGACTAGGTCCAGTGCACATGGGAAATAAAGAAATTTTGCATCTATTTTGTCCCTCCAGCATTTATATCTATGTCCAGGACTACACTGAAGATGTTTCCCTTACATCTACTAATCTCGTCCCAATTAGCACCCATTCTCTAAAACATGCAAGTAGAAAATACCAGTAGGAAGTATCAAGAGGAAACCACAGCAGAAGCAGCAAATTGGGCTGGCAGACACTGCCACACAACTGTTTCATAAAAGTGAGATTATCCTCAATATGAGTGCATGCAACTGCATGCTTTACTCAGTATTACCATTTCCCTGACAAAGAAGATGCGAAGAAGATGGAAGAAATGAACCACAGTGACTCCTAATGAAGGCAGTTCTGTAGAGATTGTTAATTGTGATTTAGTTTGGTCATTTAATCCCTATTTGATAATCAAGGTCAATGTAGTTTAATTTGCTACACTAAAAATGTCTTGAACTTGCAGGGTGTACTTTTAAGATAGATAAAACTTTCTTACTGATACACACAGAGGAACACAGGCCCAACAGCCACTTTGTAAACTGTGTAGATGCAGCTTAATTATAATGCCTATTAGAAAATCTTGATAAACTCTAGGAACATAAACTCTAAATATAAATAATTAGGAATAATTATTTACATTTAAGTTTTTCAGTATCTGATTCCCTAACACTACAGTTTCTACAGAAGTTCTGTAGAACTGAAATCAGAAAGAAAAGTGGATGTATCTATTTTCCAGTTTTATTTCCTTCATAAGGAAAAGGACAAAATGACCCTAGATCTCTGTCTAGTACTGAGCAAAGTGAAAGTGATGTTTGGAAAGTTGTAAAGCAATAATAAGTGCTTAGAAAAACAGTTCTTACCACTGCCACCATTTCAGCTGCAGTTCCTCTCGAGCATCTGATTATAGGTATAGCACCTAATAAAAGATACATTGACTTCTACGTGCATTGTCATTTTCAGATTATTACATTACTTTTTATAAACAACTAACATTCTGAGATTAAATACAAACTTACATTAAACTTTTCTCTTGCAGTTATCTATGAAATGAAAAATACTATATAGAAATATTAAATAAAGTTTTACAGAAGCGAATACCCCATACAACAATTTATGAGAAATAGAGTATATATTAGAAAGAGAGCTCATCCACTGTTGGAGGGACAAACTATCTCGTACAGATGCATTAGAAGTAATTTTCAAAAGGTTAGAAGTCCCTCGAACATAATAATAAGTATTATATCACCACAAAATATATGTTACAACTCACTGCTATGTCCAGGACTATCTACCTATGATAATACTATTTTCAAAAGCACATTTTCCATTGGCTTTCAGGTTTCAAAATATTTAGCCACAGTTTCTCACTTATCTATACAAATATGAAAATTCCAAAACCACAGATTTTAAGTGACTGAGGAAAAGACATTAATTTGTATCACACTAACACTTGAAAGAACTGAATAGGTCCAAGGGAATCTGTCTTGAACAGACTGCCCCATGGCAATCCCCAGCTCCCCTTGTAGGAAAGCTATCTCAGACAACCAATTTCAGCTACAACTTTAGTTAAATGTTATCACTATGAAAAACGTATCAGCTAAGCGTCAAGGAAACTCACATTAAAATAAGTAACTTAATATATCTTCCTATTCCTTTAGGAAGTTATTTTGCTTAGATCTTTGCAGGGTTTGTGTGAAGTATTTTTTTCTTCTAACTCTGGTGGTGGTGTTTAGGGTTTTGTTTTTTGGGTGTTTTTTTGAAAATGACAAATCCAAACTCAAAGCACTATTACCTTCATTGCAAACTAGGATTTTGTTAGAACAGTGCATCCAAACCTTTGCATTTCAGTATTCTCCTCCCATTGGTACTGAAGACTAAGACTCAACTCCCATTAAGGCCAACCTCTATTGTACTTTGCAGTGATATAAAGCAAGATATTTGAATGATAGAACGCAGTGATATTTGAGCAAGATCATTATCCCACCCTGTAAACTGTTGAGATTTTGGTCACAGATCTAATCCTGCTTTTAATTTTCTATATGGAATGACTAGACTTCTAGTTATCTCACTGAATATGGAAAATATGCTAGAATTTGGAAACTTACCAAGTGTAACAAAAAAACAGAAGAGACTATCAACAATAGTGTCCATTATAGTTTCCATTTCTGTGTCTGTTATATCTGGTCGGTTAATGGCTAAAACAGTGTGGAAAAAAGAATAGGGTTAAGTAAGTTTATGCCGTTTTAATAGTGAGAGAGCAATCCTCTTCTTATCTGATGGCTGTTAGTAGACAACAGCTTTTGTTGCAGAAGAGATTACACACTGAAATGCCCCTCTCACCACACCTGTTAGTTTCCACTCCCTTTTTTTTCTGAGAAAAAAAACTGGCAGAACTTAATTATTACTTATCAGGTCAAACACGATACAAAAATTTCCAAATCTCTCTCACTGCACACGTATCTTTTGGATTGTTGGTACAGCACAAACAAAAAGCTACTAAGAAACATGTTATACAAGAGAAATGGCCATCCACTCAGCTAACATTTTTCAGGAAGAAAATCCTCAAGAACTACCTGTATAAAATAATTAATTATAGTATGCAGTTATCTATATTTAAAATTTCTAAATCCCACCTCTTGTATGGAGATTCCTTTTTTTTCCTCATAAATTCACCATCAGTCTCTAAATTAGGGGTAATTCCCAAGTTATAAAACATTGTACTTGACAGATAAGAGAGATTTCCTTCCCACACGTAGGTCAAAACAGAAGACATCCAGTAACATTTCTCTTAAGTAACTAACCCTGACAAGAATAAAATAGCCAACAGGAAACACCAAAACAAATCTTATCACAGATCTCAAGTCAAGCACTATCTCAGGATTCATGCCATAAATCCTATCCTTGTTTGTTTTACTTTACCTTTAAAAATTTCTCACATAATTACCTGTCATCCTCTTTCTTCAAAAATGAATTTCAAAGTTCTAAATATGAATAAGCCTCCCATCCTAAATTTATGCATGGACAGCCATAACCATTCTCTAACTTTAAAGGTGCTTTTTTCCCCCAGCTTTTCTCCTGTAAGAACTTTGGAGACATGGATTATATTTCAGCAACTACACTTAGTAAGCTAAAGTTCTGACTAGGCTGACAGCAGCAATAAAAGTTTCAAGTTTCTGAAATATCAGCACCAAGAAAGGCAGACCATTCCCACTATCCATATTTTTCTATAATGACAAAGCTTTGGAGAAATTCACTGGGGCTATCTTTCTGTAGTTATCTCCAACTAATGGTCTCCCACTTCACGGGGGAGGGAAAAACCTCATTTTTACTCTCTTCCCTTTTCCAATTTTAACATTTATTTCCAATCCTGTTAATATGTTTAAAGTGCTCATTTCTGATGTTCCAGTAATCTGCACACTGTCAGTGCCTTCTAATTTTGCCTAAAATGCACATTTTATCAGCAGATTCCTTTTCTTGTACCATAGCAACCAACACGGATACTTAATATTCCTGCTCCTTAGATCAACCTTTGAGACTCTTCATCAAGAATCTTTTGGTAAAATGTGCTACCATGTTTTCCATAAGTTTCTCTTTCTTCACTCTAACAAGCTTATGGGAATGCATCTATTACAGAAAAGTAGGCATAAGTTTCCTACTTTTTCCTGTTGTACTACAAAATTGAACCAGATTATAAAGAATGGTAAAGAAGCACTCAAATAGCATGAAACAGGATGTCTCAAATATCAACTTTATACCCATATTACTCATTTACTCTTCCTTATACACTGTCTTAGAAAAACAGAATCAGAGGGAGCCTGAGGGATTAACTAGTTGGTGCTCCTTTCCAAAGATGAGTTAAACCCATGTAAATTTCTGTATCTAAACCAATTCAAAGAGCTTCCCAGTCATAAAAAATAACATAATATTTACAGGTAATCTAATCTTTCGCTATTTTTATAGTTAGAAAGTGCTCCTAATATCTGATCAGAAACATTCTTGTTGCATTTAAACTCATCACTTCTTGTCCATTACTAAACAGAGATAATGTATTGTGTCCTTTCTGTGTAGGAAAGTCTTTCACATAATTGAAGGATTTTATACTGCTTATTTGTCCTGACATGAACTCTCTGTAAAAGCAGTCACACAGCCAAGGAATCAGGAAACTGAAAATTAACCTGTTTTGTGATATTTGGCCTTAGTTCACCCATTCAGATGCCTTTCTGGTCACACACAGCAGTGCTGCTGCAAGAATAGCAGCCATCTTTAAGTATCCTCAGATTACACTGACTTTGTAGATTATGAAGCTGGAAGTCTCCTGCTAGGGTTACTCTCCACAGGCAAAAAAATCCACCTCTTCCTCACCTCTGCACTCCTACTGCCTGTCTGTGTCAGATCTAGAACTCACACAATGAGACAGATCAGCCACCGAGCTCTAGTGGAAAACTCATCACTCTCTGTGGGAGATCAGATTTCTGATCCCTGAGCTTTTGGAAACAGCCCACTTCTACACTGGTTTAAACATGCTGGCAAATTTCAGCAGCCCAAGACAGGAAAACAAGCCAGATAGAAACTGATGGGTGTAAAAAAATTTCAGTCATTTCAATTCAAATTCCTTGTTAGCATAAGGAATCTTATGACAGTTAATTAAGTATCTTTATATACACAGGAACACATCACAAAACCATTAGTATTTAGTATTAAAACTCTTCAACATCAGGTTCTAGTGAAAAAAATTAAATCTGCTTTTCAAACAAAAATGCCCTTCATTCTGCCAATGGAATCAATCCCCGGTGTGAGACACCTAGCGTGTGACACACATCTCAGTTATTATGGATCCAGTTTTAAAGAAAGGTACTGACTTCAGATATTGGGCAAGAAGGAAGAAGAAAAATCTCACTGCTAAATATCAGACATACAGAGACTTCTCATCTCTATCTGGTCACTAGGGAATATCCTATGCACCAAGAATTAGCTGTGTGACTTTGTAACTACACTAAAGCAATGAGGAGCTGCTGCAAAAATAGGACAATCTTGACTTCTGCTTCTTCCCTTTCATTGCATTTGTACATCACACAAATGAGTTGGTATTTTTGAAGGAATGAATCAATTAAACACACCCTGCAGCTCTGAAATTACTGGTTCTGATGTAAAAAGAGAGGTAGAGTAAAACTACAGCAGAAGCAGCCAGACAACATACCCTGTAACGTCCAGAGTAAGGGGAGGAGTGGTGGAGTGGTAGTTGTCTGTACCTTTAGCACACTGAATGGGTCAGAGGTGTACATGAAATCAGCACAGTGGAGGAAGGAAAATCATGTGCACAATTATGACAACTAGTATGTATGTTGACTTGAGCTGCCATAGCACCAAGGTAAGTGATCTAAGGCAGCCACTCGCTTTTCCTGCTAGGTTTTTTCTGTTCACACCAAGTTGAACAGAAGTCTCGAGAAAAAAAAAAATGATTTCCAGGAGGCTGACTTCACTTACAACTCTGAAACTTTATGAAGAAGCTGACATGCTTGGCTCACATGCTTGCAGAAGCAATCAGTATTGTTTATCGTCTAGAATGCCCTCTCCCACCTACAGGGACTATCTACATGTGAAAACAATATGTAATTTTTCCAATATTATTTGTTGCATAAAAAGTGTTATTATCCATAAACGTCTATACCACAGTTTCCCTTTGTTATTTAAAACTATGTATTTATTTTTCAGTATCACAATCACCATGTAATAACAGATGCTGAAGTGAATATCTAAGAACTGCTTCTTTCATGATTTTACATTATCTAACAGATTATCCTGAATTCTGAGCAGCTCAAAGCAAAATAAAGTAATTGCTGGTTATTAGCTACAACTTCAAAAGTAAATTTCAACTTCAAACATTCCTGTATGATTTTTATATAAATTCTACTTACCACGGTATGAAACAAGTTCTTTGTTTTGGTTACACAATACAAACATATCATCTTCTAAAGTAATAAAATTAAGATACTGATCAAACACCTAGAAAGCAAGGAATAATGGTCAGAATAATCCAGAGTGAACGATAAAAAAAACCCTATATGTGATTTACTGCTATATTTTACAGAAGTATCTATTAAAAAAAATTAAACTCCTCTATAGCATAAACTATTAATGAGACATCACAACTGAAAAACAGATTTAAGAAAGTTAGAGGGCTATACCAATTTCCTGCTGCTTCCTAAGGCTTAAGCAATACTAGTAGCGTTCATTTTATTTCATGAGTTCTTTCTCTCATGCCAGTAGTACTAACTGGAGTGAGAAAAAGTGAATGTATTTAAGTGTATTACTTAGTAATTTACAGGGTTTGGTACAGCCATTCAACAAAAATAAAAGTAAATCCCTAACACATGCCTTTAAATCATAAAGGTACAGGAGAGTACTCAGTATAAGTGTGCACATATGAAATATTATTTCAAATGAGAACTGCAATCCTACTGCTCTTCTTGTGTATTTTGGAGATAATACAGAAACATATATGCACTGAAAGCACTCATTCAGCTGACGTGATCAAGAATCCTCTGAAACCACTGTATTTCCCCTCTTATCATTTAGCCCAAAGGTCTTGCAACACTTTGCCTTTTGACACCTGAAGTATGGTACTAAGCTGCATTATTGGGATGATTGTAGGTTCTGTTTTTTTTCCCAGTATGCCTGAAAATAAGAATGCCGTGACACCTTTAATGGCGCTAATATTAGGGACTGGGGGACTTTCTTACCTTAGCCACTTGAGTTACTGCATTAGCACCTATAGCAGCATTTGCAATATCTTCCAGTTTACTTCTTGAAATGGCAGAAATGAAGTTTAAATAGTAAGACTCATAAAGCTGGTTTCGAAGATCCTAAAAGAAAGGAAAATTTTCCTGAATAAGTACTAATGCATTCCTGACTAATTAAAAGAAGAAATCATACTTTTACTATGTAATGTTAGTTATCCACAATCAAACTAAACCTTCAGAAGTGCTTAGCTGTCTGTTCATACAGCTCTACACATGGCATTTTGATTACATATCCAGATATAAACAACCTACCACAGAACTGCAAAAAACCAGGAAATGACATTTAAGCCAAAAGGCAGCAAGTACTAATCCACACCTTACTGCTGACCAAAAATATCCTTTGCTCTTCTCCTTACTTTGGCAAAGATGTCAACCTTCCATCCATCTCCTTACCAGAAATGTGAAAAATTGAGGTTAGCCTAATCCAGTCTTCCCACTCAAAGCAGTATCAAATGGTGCAGCTGGCTCAGGATAGTGTCCAGTCAGGTTTTGAACCTCTCCAAGGATAGAGACTTCACAAACTCTCCAGGAAATCTGTTCCAGTGTTCGGCCACCCTCATTAAAGTAGCTTTTTCTAATGTTAAATGGAATATTTGTACCCACTGCCTCTTGTCTTTTCACTCCCCAGACTCCCTCTGAAACACACGAGACATGTTTACCCTTCTACTTGTTGGAAAATGGAAGTTTTGCACAATAATATTTTGGGTAATATTTTTCTGACAAATATGTGCTAGTAGTTACAGTCACATTCTGGTGAGTGCAGATTACTTCACACACGCTGTTGTGTGGGCTCTTTTGAAACATTACAGATGCAAGTTACCTGGCACATTCTGTCAATATTTTCTTCTGTTGGCATTACAAAGTAAACAGCTGGAACATCCGGAATAGCATCCCGATCTGAATGCAAAAGCCTGACAGGAAGAAAAAAGACATCTCCAATGTGTTTTTTCTCTGATATGTATAAAATTTAGAAAGTTAAAGAAATTACTTATTTGCACAGACAAATGAAACTTCCTACAATTTCCTTCTATATTTAGCTAGAGTTTTAGCAAGAAAAGAAATCACATTTGTGTATTTTTTGGCTGAATATATTAACAGATGTGTTCAAAGTTTATTCAAAGCTTGAGAAAAGGCATTACAAATGTTTGAAGACAGATTATCCATTCAGAGAAAGCTAAAAGACTCCATCCACAAAGTTCATATGTGAACTGCTGATGTGGTAAAAAACCCACTATATTTAATTCTATTAAACTTGTCCCTCCTGCTTGAAGACAAGGTGCTTACATGTTTTTCTCATGCTTCTGGTGATGTGTAAGCTGGTTAAACTGTTCCCATTTCTAGCCTTCACTTAGCAAAAGTTAATAAACTTGGAAAAAAATACACGTATGTTCGAAGTTTCTTCATGACTATTACCAGAGCTAAGGAATGACAAGGTAATGAGCTAGGTAAATGTAATCTGGGGAAAAAGACATGAGAAATCTCTTAAAACAATACCTAAGATTTCATATGTTTGACAGCAGACAAGTACAATCTACGTGTAAAAAGATAAGCAAAGAACATGAACGGTCCCATGAAACAGTTTGTGCCAATATAATTTTAACGATTGCAAAAGGATTTGTAGAGACAAAATAATACCTACTGGACAATTTTTATTTTTGAACAAGGGCCTCCTGTTTTGAGCAAGAAATCCTAGTGAACATTGTTTGGAACGATCTCTCCACTCCCTGATTCTGCATAATGGCATTTGATTTTAGGAACAAGTCAGTTTATAATTTTTATTCTAGCAGTTATTTATTCAATGATTTTTCACTGATTTGTTAATTATTTTTGGGAATATTAAATAATGTTCTTTTTACAAAAGAATTCCCAATTTTTCAAAAGTACTTACAGATGCAAAGTGATCCCCATATCTCTCAGCTCTTTCACTGACAGCAAAGGTGAGATGATATCTTGGCCAAATCTGTCATAAATGAGAACCTGAAACAGATACACATCATCTTATAAAGTGCTGTGAAAAGTGGATACTGTAGAATACTGTGGATACAGGAATCCAGGTTTAGGGAACTACTACCCTAACTTCAAAACTGCGTCAACATCTAAACATCTACCAATTTACAACAAATCTTTAATTTGTCATGGACTTCCATTTGTGCTTACAAATAAATAAAATAGAAAAAACAAGGGGAAACTCAGTGATAAAGGCGGGAAAAGAACCATCACTTCCATCTCCTGAAAAGCATCTTGTCAAACAAGAGTTTGCTGTTCAAAGTTTGTTATTGTATGTGCAGAGTTTTCCTGACTGCATTTGGGAGAAAACAAGAGGAAAATCAGAAGAGAAAATGGGAATTAGTGAAAAAAGACAACGGATGAGGAGATAGAATACATGCTTTGTACTAACAAAAACTCCTCATGACCTACAAGTTACATTTTAAAGCTAGCCTGAGCTCAGTTTCTTCAAGCAATCAATAGTTCTTCCATTTGTATGGGCTTCTTTCTGACTCTGGTATTTTTTCAACAGTTCTGATACTCAATTCTGTGTATTTACAATACAGGAAAAAATATTTTGTACAAGTTGATAGCACAATAAAGATGATTTAGCTAAAAATCTGCAAATCTGAACTTTTCTGAACACCATAAAATCCTCATGTTCCAGTTCCAAAAGTTCTTACCTTCCATACTGGTTCTCCTGTGCTGCTTTTAACTGGAGGAACATTGAAGTTCAGCATACGTTTCAAAGCCACTGGAAAATAAAGCCAAAGAATGCTTTACTCTCTTTACACTTCAAAACCAGTGACTTAAAGACTTTAGCAGGATTTTATTATACATTTGAAAGGAAAACCATTTGAAAGGAAAACCATCACAAAATATAAATACAACAAGTCACATTTTCATTATTTTTATGCAGCTTTGACTTACAAGTGGCTCACATCTGTTAGAATTTATGGACTTCAGAGGACACAGCAAAAGGCAAAGAAGCAAGTTCTAAAACATTAATTCTCCTTAGTTATACAGGCTACATTCTAACAAGGTTTGCCTTAAAAATAATTCCAGTATCTTCATGAAGGTGCATTCTGTCCAGTGGGAACTAGTTTGCTTTATTCCCTGATCTGCTTTTCCCACCCCACAGGAACAACACCGTACACAGCAAACAAAAAATACTTTTATGCCTGACTAAAATCAATACACAGTTTGAAAGATTTTGAGAACTCATATGAAGAAACTGCTGGTTTAAGGGATACAAAAATACCCTTAGTTTGTAGCAGGAAAACGCTCTGAAAGATGAATGAACTTTAATTTAACTTTCCATTCCACATATAAACCAAGGCAGATTGTTTAACCTACCTCTAATTTATAAATCTATTATGTAATGAATCCTTCCTCATCGATCTGATTAAACAACACAGTATGTGCTGCTCTCCCACCTTTGACTAGCAGCAAAAGACTATAGTGCCAATTCTCTTAAAACTCCTAACAAAATCATCATAGAGTTTTGCAAAGAGGAAAAACTTGCAGAAATTAGAGTGATGGATACCACTTAGCTCATAAATGGAGAGCAGTAGAAACAATTAACTTCTGATTCTGGCTGAATGAACATAGTGCAGTTCTTGGGATCTACAGTATGACATCTCAGGCTGGAGAGGACCTTGGAAGACCTCCAGTCCAATCTCCTGCCTAAGGAGGCTCAGCTCTGAGGCTAGGCCAGGCTGCTCAGAGCTTTATCCAGTCAGCTCTCCATGGATGGAGATACCATAACCATATTGTGCAACCTGTGGCACTGACTATCCTTGCGGAGAAAAAGCTTTTCCTTACATCCAGTTTGAACACCTTGTTTATGTTATGCAATTTATGCTGGTTGTGCTTCGCCCTACTGCTGTTCACCACTACAAAGGGGCCTGGTTCCATCTTCTCACTGCTGCCCATAGGTATTGGGGAGCTGCTGTAGGGTCCACCCTGAAGCCACCTGGAGAAAACTCCAGGCAGAACAAGCCTTAGTGCTACAGCCTCACCAGAGCCTCTGACCACCTTGGTAATCCCTGCTGACTCCCTCCAGCTGATGGTCCACTGGGACCCCCTGCAGGTCTTTTCAACAGAGCTGCTCTCCAGTCTGGTGACCCCCACACTGCTGCCTGTACGTGCAAGGGGCTCTTCCTTTAGAAGGGCAGGAATTTGTCATTGTTAAATTTCTTAAGATCTCTGCTAGCCCATTCCTCTTGCCCATCTAGGTGCCTCCAAATGGCAGCTCTACCCTCAAGCAGAAGAGATTCCCCTACTTTGCTGTCACGTGCACACTTAATCAGAGTACACTCTGACACGCCCTCCAGGTGACTGATAGACATTTTAAACAGGAGAGGTCACCGAATACACTCATGCAGTGCTCCAGTTGTTACCAGCCTCTAGGTAATTATGTCTGATTAATTACAAACCTTCTGAGCCTGACCATCCAACCAGTTTTTTTAATGTAGTTAGTTGTTCATCCATCTAGTCCATGACATCCTACCTTGGATATAACACCACGGTGTGAAAAGCTTTGCTGAAGTCAAGGTAAATTAAATACTACTGTCCTGTGGCCTACAAACCCAGTCATTTTACCACTGAAGGCCAGTCAGGCATGATGTACCATACATAAATTCATGCATGTATTTTCCCTCATGTGATGAGAAGTATTTTCCAATAGGATTCACTCAGTGATTGACTACAAAGTGACACTGAGGCCTGGAAGCATTTGTAGGTGAAGACTGAGGCAGAGGCAGCCCTGGTTACCTTAGCCCTATCCATGTCTATCACCATTAAATGACCAGCTCCATTTAGCAAAGATCCAACCTTTTTTCTTATTTACATTTTTGCTATTAATGTTGCAGCAGAAGCACTTCTCCATTCTTGAGATAAATGCTCCATAGCTCAACCTCAGTACAACCTTGGCTTTCCTAATATCATCTCCCCATGGCCAGGCAGTGTTCCTGGTGCCCTACTTCCTCCCGTCCACTGCCCTTTCAAATGACATTACTAGAAGTGAAACACAAATGTGGGAAAATCCAAGCTAGCACCGAATGCTGAGTCTTGATGGGCTCCAGCCTTCCATTTGCTCCATACATTTTTCCTTTCTTTTTTAAACTCCATGAAGCAGCTCTGAAAATTGATTACAGGCTGCTCCTGGATTCTTTGGCCCCTCACTGCTGGTGACATCTTTAGCCATATGAGCAATTTTATATAAAGCTGTATGGCTATGTGCTTTGGTACTACTGGAACCGAAGCAGCTGCACTGAAGAGTTTAACATCTAAAGTAAAACCTGGCACAAGCTCTCTGCTAAGAAAGAGTAATCAGACTAGTAACGTGCTGTGACAATCATGTCAACATTCAGCAAGTATCCGAGTTCCTTTTCCGTATTCATATTGTCATTTCATTTACATTAATGCTGGATGTTCTCTGGGGCAAGGATCAGGTTTTTACTGTGCTTGCACAATGATATGCTTGTGTTATGAAACCAATCCTGGTTATGAACCAGGATAAAGGTCACAACAGATGGTGCACATACATGGTAAGACCGTAACTAAATGATAAGAAACCTTTTTCTGAGTATATTTTAGTTGCTGAATCTAGCTCCTTGGAAAAGACCTCCTTAACAGAAGACATCATGGATTCAGCTGTAAAGGCTGACTGAAATAATCAAGTAACAACTGGTGACATGGACAGTGGGACTGAATGCACCTGCAGCATGTTTGCCAATGACATCAAGATGTGTATGCTCACAAAATCACAGAATCCTTCAGGATGGAAAAGACCTCGAGGATCAGTGAGTCCAACCTTTGACTGATCACCACCTTGTCAACCAGACCATAGCACCAAGTGCCATGTCCAGCTGAACACCTCCAAGGATGGTGGCTCTACCACCTCCATGGGCAGTTCATTCCAATGTTTAACCCTTTCCATGAAAAAAATTCCTCCTCAATAAGCTGCAGAGAAGGGAGGCCATCCAGAGGCACCTTGACAGGCTTAAGAGGTGGGCCTGTGTAAACTTCAGGAAGTTCAGCAAGGCCAAGTGCAAGCTCCTGCAGCTAGGTTGGGGCAACCCAAGCACAAATGCAGGCAGAACAGATTTAGAGCAACCTTGAGGAGGACTTGGGGGTGGTGGTGCATGAGAAGCTTCACCTGGCAATGTGCACTTGCAGCCCAAAAAGCCAACTGTACTCTGGGCTGCATCCAAAACAGTGTGGGCAGCAGGATGAGAGAGGGGATTCTGCCCCTGTGTTTTCCTCTGGTGAGATCCCACCTGGAGTACTATGCTCATATCTGGGCCCAACATAAGAACTTGAACCTGTTGGATTAAGTCCAGAGGAGGAACACCAAGATGATCAGAAGGCTGGAGTACCTCTCCTGTGAGGAAAGGCTGAGAGAGTTGGGTTTGTTCAGCCTGGAGAAGAGAAGGCTTCAGGGAGAACTTATAGCACCTTCCAGTACCTAAATGGAGTTAGAAGAATCCTGGAGAAGGACTTTTCACAACAGCATGTAGTGACAGAACAAGGGGGAATGGCCTTAAATGGAGACCGTAGGTTCAGATGAGATATAAAGCAAAAATTCTTCCCTATAAGGGTTGTGAGGCTCTGGAACTGGTTGTACAGAGAGGCTGTGGATAGCCCATACCTGAAAGTGTTCAAGGCCAGGCTGAATGGGGCTTTACGCAACCTAGTGAAAGGTGTTCCTGGCCATAGCAGACAGGGAGCTAGAATGAGGTGATCCTCAAGGCCCCTTCCAACCCAAACCACCCTATGAACATGGTGAAACAGAATACAAAAGAATAAAGCTGTACAGAGTATGAGCTCAAAGAAAATAGGCTTTATTAGAAAGATAGCAAAGAGAAAATAAGCAAAGAACTTCAGAAAAACATCAAACAGCACTATCAATGGTAGAAGGCAGAGAAATGAGATTACAAAAAAGGAGACTGGTACCAAAAAATTAAGCATACTAGTAAAATATTTAGGGTCCATAGAGACTATGACTGAGATTTTTAGGCAGACGACTTGAAACATTTCATGCTAACCAAATGCATCCAGAATTCTCTATACCACCAAAGATACTGCAGCTATCAAGAAGAAAGTGTCATGATTACAGCTTAGCTACTGACTACAACTTTGGCAAGTAAGGGAACTAGAGGACTACTGAGGTGAAATTTCCTGTGGTTTAGGAGTATGCAGTAGCATCAAGGCAGAGAAGAATCAATGATGTCTAAGCAATGTCTAAGAAGGCACTGAACTAACAAACCCTTTACTCACAGAAATCCTCATGCACAATTAGTTTAGTTGTTATTATCGTATTCCCAAATTCTTGAGGGTCAGTACTTGGGATGCCCCTGTATTGTCTTAACATGAACATGACAACAGCGACTTTATTTTTGCACCATTAAACGCTATTTCCCGTCGATCTTTCCCACGGGCAGGAAAACCGAAACGGAGAGTGCGCTCCCACGGCCGCGGGAGAAGGCACCGCTCACCGCCCGGCCAAGTCCCGCCCCGGGGGCGCCTTCTACACCTCGGCGGCACCTACGGCCACGTCCCCGGGGCCTGGGGCCCAAGCCCCTCTGCGCGAACTGCGGCCCCAGGCACCGGAGCCCCGCCGTCCCGCCGCAGAGGCGAGAAGGCGGTAGAGGGGCCACCACCCCGTTGCCGGGAGACCCAAGCCGGGTGAGAGGGCGCGGATCCCCGGCGGAGGCGCGGCGGCCTCGGGGGCGGTGTGGGCAGGGCTCAGGCGGCGCGGCAGCCGCGGATGGCGGCGGATGGAAGTGGGAGGAACAGGACTCACTCCTTGTCCGCCATGGTCAGCGCCGGAAGAGAGGGGCGTGCGCGTGCGCGGCGCGCTCTTAGCTCATTCGCCTGCGCAGCGAGGCCCTGCCCGTCGGCAGGACCCCGGGTTTGGACGTCCGCCGTTGTGCCTGACCGCCGTGCAAACGCCGGGGTGACCGACGAGTGCCTGAGGTAAAAGCGTTCGGGAACTGCTTCCGCCCAGTAGGGCTGGCGCCGGCTGTGTCCCGAGATCGGCGGTGTCCCGGGATCGGCGGTGTTCCGGTCACGGGCTGTGTCCCGGGATCGGCGGTGTCCCGGGCACGGGCTGTGTCCCGGGATCGGCGATGTTCCGGGCACGGGCTGTGTCCCGGGATCAACTGTTTTCCGAATACTGGCAGTGTCCCGGGCACCGGTTACTTCTGGAGTATTGGCTGTGTCCCGGGATCGGCTGTGCCCTAAACACTGACTCTGTCCCGAGCACCGGCTGTGTCCCGGGATCCGCTCTGTCCCGAGCACCGGCTGTGTCCCGAGCACGGGCTGTGTCCCGGAATCGGCTGTGTTCCGGGCAGTAGCTATGTCCCGAGCACCGGTTGTGTCCCGGGCAGTAGCTATGTCCCGAGCACCGGTTGTGTCCCGGGATCGGCTGTGTCCCGGGCCGGGCGGGAACCGCTCCGCCAGCAGACCCGGCCTTCCCTGCAGGAGGCTGAGAGCGAGCTCTGGGTGGCGGGGCTGCCAGCGGGCTTGTGTGCGGCAAGATTTCCCCAGTGTCGGCCCTAAACCCCGTCCTTAACGCCACCTCCCGCCCGCGCTCAGTACCGCGGCGGGAATGGAGGCTGGGGGGAATGCCGCCCGCAGGATCCTGCACCGGGACGCGCGGGCGAACGGGAACCACGGGCTCCGTTTCTGCCGGGATGTGTTTTCATCAGGCCGGGCATCTTTTCGGTTCGCCATGCAGAATCAGTAACTGCACCGTGGAGAAGGGAAGGCGGCTTGGAAGGCTGCTCAAGGTTGTGGCTCCTAAGTCTCATCCTGTGCGCGCCTAAAATCACCCAGGGAGACACCGGCACATCATTACACACACACGGGAAGAAGATAAATTAGTGGAACTCTGAACAGCAAAGGACTGTCCGGCGTAAAAAACTGTGTAGACATAGGGAATGCCGAGCTCTGCGTTTACTGACTTTATTTGCTGCCAATTAACAGCACGCAGAGGTGTCGCACAGTACTGACGCCTGAGAACATTATTGAGAATGCTCTGGATCCTAGTTACAGGTGTATCAGTGTTCATTTTTTTACTATAGTGTTATTTTGTGCTAATACAGACAGACGTTTGTATCACTTAATCTCATTAGCAGTATTATAAAGAGGGTGGATTAAAATAAGCACGCAAAACCACCTGCAATATATACTTAGGAGGTTGTCTGCACTTTCTTCCGAAACTTTTGAACTCGAGTTTGTGCTCAATCCGAGAGGCAGCGTTCACAAAGTTGCCACAACTTTTCTGAAAACTGGCGGCTACGCAGGGAAGCAAGCGCAGCGTCCTGCACTTAAGGCACGCGGCTGCAGGCGAGCAGAGGCAGTGGGATGAGTCCTGCACACGCATGTGTGGGATATCGCAAGGCCACGCTCTGGTCCTCATCCTCTGGAACTGGCAAATGGAGGAGCGGGATGCTCCGGCGCCGGGTGGCCGCGGGGTGCCCAGCTACAGGGAGCGGCCGCTGTTATCTCACAGAAGAAAATACTTTCCGTGTGCTGGCACCTGTGAGCTCCTATTTCAGTCAGTAGCGGGTGAGATATCAGTGACCTCTGCACTTGGCTGACAGACCAAGATGCCATGGGGGTTTCCTGAGCGGTTTCTCACAGCTCAGCAGAGGATCCCCAGGCACGCGGGCATCCTGCATCCTGCGGTGGCCCGGCGGTTCCTGTGGGCTTCCAGCTTCCCTGCGTCTCTAGCCCCGAGCACGAACCTTCAGCGCCCGCGCGCGTTCCTCGAGCCCGTGCTGCGGCATCGCGCCCGAGATGGCGCTCCGGCGGGGCGCGGCGCACCCCGGGACTTGTAGTCCGAGGGCGGAGATCG
>JAYDZK010000268.1:34815995-34842654 GCA_034509185.1 Euphonia xanthogaster | reverse complement strand
CAGCCGCCGCGACACGTGGCGAGCCCCGGGCCGGGGGCGGGCCCGGCTCCGCGGCAGCGGCGCGGCAGGGGCGGCCGCTGACGATTGAAAACACAGGCCTGGGCTGTGCCCGGCTGAGCACCGGGCGGGGAGCGGCCTGATGCGCCGCTTTTCTGTGGGGTAGGTGGTAGGTTATACTCCCGGACTGAAGTTTCAAAAAGAAATAACTGAAACAGTTTTGATACGACCATCTCCTGACTAAATGGTAGGACTGATGTTTTAAAACCAAGATCTAGCTGGAAATAAAGTAACGTAGCTTTAGTGGGTTACCGCTTCCCTTTGCCTCGGGTCGCACATGCCCACAGGCGCCTTGCCTTCATGCCCTTACAGCAGTCCCACTGCGAAAGAGGCGCCTTGCCCCGGCTCAGCTTTGGATACAGCGGATAAACATGCCATATACGCCTTTGTGTAAAATCTACAGGTACACAAATGAAACTACAGAAAACAGTGATAACACTTCTAGAGCTAAACTCCATAAATCAACAAAATAAAAACACAGAAGCTACATATTCAACCATTTATTGCACTTTGGACATATACACGGTATTTCCCACAATTACTGATTATTTCAACACTGATACTACAAAACACCGCTTGAAGATGCAACAGAGTTTAGGCACTGATCCTGCAGAGTTCAAGTTAGAGCTAAAAAATTTTACAAAATTACATCGTATTGCATAACATTCTAAATACCATAACTTCAAAAATAACATTGTTTATGTAATACAAAAATCAGAGGGTTAGAGTGTAGTTTTTTACAAACATTAACATTTTGAAAATTATTTTCTGTATACATATGATTTGACACTTCAAAAGTTTGTTGCCTTTTTTTTTTTCCTATTAGAAATTCCCTTAGGTAAGAAACAGAAAAGTTAGAGCTTTAAACATGTTCTACCATATAAAACAGATTCAAAATATACTTGAAAGGCATATTTTGTAGGCTTCTGTGTTGCAATTCTATTTAAATTAGATTTTTTGGATACTATTTTCAAAATGCATATGCAGAATGTGTGAATCAATAACTAATACTCTCAAAATTCTCATGTTTTCAAATTCCAGGACATAACATCTTAATGAAAATAATCAAAGGTGCAGCACACAATGGTTTAGACTTTTAGTATGAACAAATTTTTTCTCCTTTGGACTATATTTCACTCTTCATTCAGTTAAAAAAGCTAGCAGCTTTTTCTGGTAAACATCCTCTGAATGGGCAAAAAAGCAAGTCACAAATTTCTTATTCCTTGGTTTTTCAAACACAGACCTAAATACTTGATGATGGTCTTTTTATTCTATCTACATTGTTAAGGAGACCCACTAATACTAATATATTACTGTTTAGTAGGAAATTATCACTCTAGAAAACAAAGAGCTTTTTTGATGTGCTAATTCCAGATGGAAACTAAAGGTTTGATGCAGAAACTGTGGGGTGAAGTTCTTTGGCCAAACACAAAAAGGACTGGAATAGTTCTTTCATGGTGCTGCCAAATCTTATAAAAGACTTGGCGTCTATAAGAATATATTTAATACACAACTGATGCACACACAATTATTCTCCCTGTGTTACAGAAATACTGAAAGTAAGTAGCCTCCCTGATTTCAAGGTGTGCCTCAGGCTATGTTTATGTAAAATGAAAACTACCCCGTAATATTGCACTTCAGTGATCCGCTACAATGAGAAATCTAGGGTCCTTATAGCTATATGAATTGTTCTTACTATGTCAATTCTGTGTTTGGAAGTTAGCTTATTCAATGGAATTCTAATGAACTGTTCAAATAAATTTATGACTGATCTATATAAATAAATGCTGAAAATGAGGAAATTCCTTTCCATAGCAGCATTCAGGAATACAACTTGAATATATGAAGTATTATATTGGAGTGTCTAGATAGAGCTGATCAAATCAACAGAAAAGTGAAAGACGACTTGTCCTGAACAGGTTCATGTCAGTATTAGACAATGGGAACAAAATCCCAAAATCCCAGAAAGAAAAACCCTTTCAAGCAATATTACATACTGTGTTTTTACTGATTTTACTCATTCAGTGTTTGGATATAGCACTGTACAGCAGACAGTTTTCAAGCTGACATTTTTTACACCTGGCATATAGGTTAGTTCTGCCTTTATATAAAAGCCTTTCAACTACTGAGTTCGAAAGTAATAAGCAATAAAAGGTGTGAACTCTATTTTTGTCATCTCAGGTATGTTTTGAAGCCTTATGTTCACATTGTTTTATTATTTCTTTTCCCATTGAAGGTTTTAAAATGCTGTTTACTTAGTTCCAGGTTCTGAACACTTTCTCTTGCCACTGAAGGTACCAAAAGTCCTCATCCTTTAAAATTACTCACACTCTGCTTGCTACTTTTGTAAAGTCTGTACTTCTCATATGGAAGAATAACATTACAGAACATATTTAGCATTAGCTAGGCAAGAAAAACAAATACTGTACTCATTTTTAAAGTATAATATATCCGCAGGAAAGTCATTATATTTGAAAAATACAAAGATACAACATGAATCCTTACTATGTAAACAAATTTGTGCCAAACCACTCTCCCTGTAATGGTAACAGACCATTGGGAAGGCTAAGAATACAAAGAATTTATTGACAGAAGAAGAGTCAAAAATTATGCAAAGATTAGAAACACAGAATATGATTGGAGAAGACACTGGTGAGCTTAGTTTATAAATAAGTCAAATTACATTCTCCAAGAGATGATATGTTTCTTTTACAGGAGACTTGAATATGCTTTTGGCCAACAAGCAAAAACCACTGCTAATCTTGTCTTAATTTCTAATATTCTTAAATTTATAATGACAAGACTGATTAGATTGTTTTAGCTGATTAGTAATGAGAAATGTCTGATCTAACACTTGCAATGATTTCCTTAGACTTTCTATTATTTTTTTCAGAAGCAGATATCAATTTATAATTACTGTGGATGTACTTCCTTGCCAAAGAATTCAAACGTAAAGCAATCCTGCTTATATTTTCAATTCAAACCAAGCTATATTAATAAAAAAGTATATAATTACTTTGCAGTATTTTGAAGAATGTGCATACATACAGATACATATGTATCTATATTACATGTACGGCACAGCTTATGTTAAGGACATATAGCACAGGCACTCAAAAGTAACAGAGGGAAACAGTATAATTTCAAAACAGAGAGCAGCACACATTTAAAAAGAATGTATTTAAATGTCCTTTTAATGTCATAGTTTTAGCATTAGGAACATTAAAGTGTTGCTATATAGGAATTTCACTACTTATATTTTACAGCTTAATGGCCCGGCCATTTGCACAAATTACTGCAGCACTGAAATATATTTTATACAGTGCTCAGAATGTGCCTACGACTTAACTGAAAGAATTTAGAACAAAAGCTAGAAAAGTGTCAGGCCCAGACAAGCTTGATGGTAGACTTGCATGGTCAAATGAAAATACGTAAATGGAGGAAAAATTTATATGTTCTAATGAGCAACAAACTTTTGTTCTTTCATACTTAACAACATTAAGTCTAACTCCTATATTTCACTCTGAAAGACCAGGTATTGTTGCATGTTCAAGATTTCCTTCTGGTTTTTACTGTTTTAGCTCTATGAGTAATTAAAAATTAATGCATGACAGCAGAATGCAGAAATGTGCAAATGTCAAAGATCTTGTTTAAAAACAGAGACAAGTTCAACCGAATTTTGTTCTTACGCTGTATTATTTTACCTGTTTTCTCCAGACCTTCAATGCACTAGCCACAATGACCATAAAACTACAAGTATTTTAATTTTCCTGGGTTTTTATGAATTATAAGAACATAAATGAATCAATACAAAACAATTACTGAAAAAATATACATAGAACTGAAGAACTGCATCACAGTTTTATGCAAGACAACACTCTACAGCAATTATCTTCAAAATGTACTTGATTTGTTTTTGATAAATAAATTACCTAAGTATTTGATACAATCCACATACTTACCTGTTACAGAGTGTGGTAACATTTCATATCTGTCTACTACAAAAGCTGACATTTAAACTACTTCTGCAAGAGATGTAGGACTCAAAGTCAACTTCAAAAGGAAAATTATTCAGGAGATAATTTTTTTTTTACATTTGAAAATTGTTTTCCATCTCATAACATTACAACTTTTAGCATAATTTTGGAGAAAAGGTCAGAAAATACTAAAAGCATGTTGTCCAAAAATACAGTAGCAAAGTGAAAGCAGATGTTCCTGCAGAAAACTCAAGTTTCCAACTTGAGTTTTAATTGCAAAAATACTTACTCCCTTTCAACTCTTAGTGTGTTTCTGATGGTGAGCTCCATTTTATTTTTGAACTGCTGATATGTCTTTGTTCTAGGAAGCTCTAAGCAATTAAGAAGTCTGTCTCCAGTGGGATACCTTATATGCAAAAATTTAATAGTAGGTTCAGGATCAAAACCAATGGATGGTATATAAGAGGAGCCTGTTACAAAGAGCAGAATATCCTCCAATGTCACTACAGAGTCACCACCTAAAAGAAAAGGATCAAGTTTTATCACTGATTGTCTATTACACATAAACCATTACCCCACATGTTAAGTGCTAAGAGGAAAAAAAAAACATATGAAATGAAATCAATATGCTGAATAAATATGCAGTTATATGGCTACCTAAGAAAAAGTTTAGCAAGAAAAACCCAGCTCAGTTAGTTCTGAAAAATCTTGAGTGAATGCAAAAATCTCTTCTGCAAGCAAAAGACAGAAAACAGTGGTCTATAAGACTTCAGACAATCTATCTAATAAAGGATTTTTCTGTATCACTTAGGTTGTGTGTTGGATTTTCATCTTTTATTTCACAGGAATCCTAGAGCAAATCTTTCAGATATTTACCACTCTAAAGGTCTGGGCAACAGTTTCAGAAATTCTAATTATTAATTAGAATTTAGTAAGAAAAGGGGAAGAAGGAACAATTAGGAACTGATAGTGACTACAAAACCTTGATTTATTTACATCACTGAAATCTAAAAATCAAATTCTGTATGTATACCGGCAACTAAATAACCTGGACAGGGAAGGGAAGAATTTTTCATTAAAAAACAAAAAAAACCCAAAAAAACCCAACAACCCAAAAAAACCAACCCAAAACTTACTTTCCACATCTTGCAAATAGCACATCCAAAAATCAGCACCTTCAACTTTATTTACATCTGATGAGGAATGGATTGTAAAAAGATTGTAAACAGTTTCCGCTGAAAGTCTTTCGGGTTTGTGGCACAATATGCTAGAGAACACATCTGGGTACATTTGCATTTTCTCCAGAACACCAAGCGTTTTCAAACCCTGCCCAAAACTAGGAGAGTGGGATAAAAAAAAGAGTGACCATGCATCAGAACTCTGCATTTTATAAAGCTGCAAGATGGAATATAATAAATCTCCCCATCTCCAGACTCTAAATCTTGTCAAGAAGGTTACATAGTACTCCCATTTTATCTTGGGAAATGCATTTAACTCTCATTTTAACAATCTAAATGTTTCTGTAGAGCTTTTTGGGGAGATGAAAGAAATACCAGTGATATGTAGAAATGAACCTTATTTCCTGGTACTTGACTGTATGTACAAGGTATACTTTTAACTTTAGTAAGAAAACATAGCAATTCTCTTTCTTACAAATAGCTCTTTGGAAAACAGCTTAAATTCATTGTCCATAGAAAAAATGAGTTGTCTTAAAAGATAGCCTTTGCTTGGCTTTTGCAAGTTTGCATGTGCTTATAGGCTGTTATTTCTCCCTGTGACAAATGCAGACAGCAGCATCCTGGGCTGTACTAGGAACTCTGTTGCCAGCAGCTCAAGGGAGGTGATCATCTTCCTCTGCTTAGCAGCGGTAAGGCCACACTAAGCGCTGTGTCCAGTGGCAGGTTCTGGCAAAGGGTGACTAGGATGATTAAGGGACTACAGCAAAACCATTTGAGGAGAGGTTCAGAGAGCTGGGACTCCTCAGCCTAGAGAAGGTTCAGGTGGAATCTCAACATGTAGAAATGTCTGAAGAGAATGTGCAAGGAGGTCAGAGACAGGCTCTTTCTTTTCAGTGGTGCCCAGCGGCATAGAACATTTAACAGCTAAAATAACCAATTCTCTAGTTACTCTCAGTCCTTAATAGTGACAAGTAATTTCTTGTTCTACTCACTTATGCTCATCTTAAGCCCATCTCTCAAATGCTCAAAACTCCACTACCTCATGGTGTTTAAATGCTTAAGTTTTTAAGTTAACTTAATGTTTAAGTGTTTGAATTAGTGCATTTGTTTAAATGCACTAATTATTATGTTTTACTTTTTAACTCACTAATTTTAAAATATGATATAGATTGTTCAAACATGCCAGAGGGCCTTGAACTGAAGAACTAAATTCTTCTGAGCTTCGTTTAAAAAAATCCTCACATTAAGAATCAGTTTACATAGCTCTTGGAGACAGAGTAATCCAATTTGTCAGAGGTAATACTGTATACGAAATTTAAATCAGGCTATGCTTGTTGGAAAAATTAGCATCCAATAAATTTTTACTAAGCAGATGAAGAATGCGAATTGGAAGTAAGGCCAGAGGCCAATCAAAGAACAGTCAAGAGCTGCAACTTTTCCAGCTAATGAGGTCATCACTACCTCACAGAAACATCAATGCAATGCTTATGTTCTAAGCAGGCCAACTTACACTTGTTGACAGTATTGCACTCTAATAGCACACACAAACACCCTAATTAGAACTCTAGAAAACTCATTTGAATTCTAAACATATGTTAAACATTACTAAAACAAAGACTCTCAATTTGAGCAATTCTGAATTAGAACTGAACGTAAGCTAGAGAAATTTTACATCACAAAGGTCTTTGTGATGCTGTAGTTAAAAAACTGTGAATCTGCCTTCTTCATGAGGTTGAAAAGGGAATGATGTGACCAAGGAGAAGTCAGAGCAGATATGTAGAGAAATAAGTTTTTCGGTTTAACTACTTAGTTAACAGTTGCTACTTAATCAACTGAAAATTACAGTACACTTCAGGAGTTTAAAGGGAGAATAAGTAAGAATACCAAGAAGTTTGAAAACTCAAGCAAAACAAACCTTTCTAGGGGTAAAGTAATTCTCTTGATTACATGATAGATCAGTATGTCATTCACCAGCATGTTCTTATCACACAAAGCTGTTACAGGTCTTAAACAGCCAGCAGCAGTGAGGAATTCACAGCAGTCCTGTAGTGTAGACTGTAGGCTGGACAGACTATTTGCATATTTTATCTGCATAAAAAGATAAGTTAGGCACTTGTTTACTCCATGTGTGTATACATATATGTGAAAAATAAACCTTTTAATTTCAACAAAATTATTATTCAGCAAGTCTTTCTTTATCTCCAAATATAGTCTTGAGCAAGAAATAAAATTAAACGTATTGTATATTACCGTTTTTATTGTTTGTGCTACATCAACATCAGCAACATCTTCCAAAGCTGGCTTCACATTCTCTGGACCATAGACAAGACATTTGAACAGTGTTTTGGAAAAGAAACCAGGAGGTGGACCACCATGAACCAGAGAAACAGCAATCATTTTACCAGCTTCAAAATAAAGATTTTCTTTTAGAGCTGCAAATAAAAAAAGATGTTTATTTAGATGCATAGAAATTATTTCTGATCCTCATTTTTTAATAGAAAATGTCACAGTGCTGTTTTTTCTTAATGACTTGCTATCTTCTGACAGTTCAAACTATAAGAGCATATTTTTACATAGGAGTACCATATTCTTTTACACCAGCTCTTCAGCCACTAGCAAGGTTTGGGAGATGTAACTTCCTCTTCCACTTTACACCCAATGTGTATTTAATTCTGAAGTGTAAGAACTCAAAGAAGCTAACTTGGGGTCTTTTGGAAGCACACTATGAGAAATAATGCTCTAGAAATTTGAGAAAAGGAAAATAATTAGCAGAGAAAATGAGTCAGGAAGAAAGTGTATTTATTTTCTTTAATTTAATTTCTAACTAAAAAGTTCCAAGTCTAGTTATATGATGTTTTTCCATGGTTGTCATCAACTTTTCCAACCAACCCAAATTTTTCAAATTACAAATCCACACACCATCCCTCTTTAGAATTGGAAAAATAAAAAAATCAATCCCTGATTTTTATCTTTCAAGACTATACTTGTGAACTGACACTCATACTGGCTGAAGATTAAAAATATTTTAAGTTATACACTTCTCAATTTGTTTTTGAACAAAGCAACTAATTACCTTGAAAATCAAGGGTCAAGTTCTTTCCAGAAGAGCCCTCAAACAATGATGAATTCTGAAGATGAAGCATTAATACTTGGAAGAAATGGTGTTTTGATGCAGCAGAAGTATTTGTCTTCGATCTATTTTTGCAGTTTGAGAAATTTACTTCGATAGTGTTTGTAGGACTGAAGATGCGCTGTCTAAATCCTTTTAAAGCACTACTCCAAATATTTTCTGCATTGATATTAAGTCTTGTTGTTTTTGTTTTAACTTGTACCTTTAACTCCTTCAGTATATTACAAACTTCCTTTCTTTGCTGTCTTAAATACCTACAAGAAAATTTCATGTATTTTCAGATGAAATCTATGATTCATAATTAACAATAGTTACACAAAAAACATTTAAATAGTCTATTAAGAAGAACACTTTAAAGAAGTGTTCTTCTTAATAGACTATTTAAATGTGGCACATCCAGGTATTTCCTGAATTAGATCAGTAAAACATTTAGTATATATTTAAAAATTTCTAAAAAATTTTAACACTACAGTGCCAAGTTTTAGAATACCTCTAAAAACTGAAAAAAGGAGGTAGAAATAATTACCCTGGCATAAATCAAATAGGGATTTTCTTAATTCAGTGACTCCAACACAGTACCAAACAATTATCACACGAGCTGACATTTAAACAGCGTGAAACAAGAAATTGAAGTTTATCATTTTGCCTAATTTGTTTTGCAACCAAATTAGAACAACCGTTATCATTATAATAAAAAAGTATATTTGAGTAGGAAGAAAATTCTTACTTAAAAAAAAAAACAAAATGTTTTTTTTACTAGCTTCCAACCAAAACTATCTCAAATACTGTAATTACCTTATTCCCTCATCAGAATTTTTAGCACATAAGGTAGAATCTATAAATTAACTACTCACAAGAAGATAATGAATTTTATGTCCTCAAACTGAATATTCTGTATTAAAACATGTTGTTTTAAGCACTGACTTTAGTACAGTCATGAACTATTCATATGGTAACAATACAAAACCATTAAAAATTTAGGACCTGTCTAATTGGAAGAAAGCAATTATGATTCTTTTTATTCCCTATTTCCTAAAGAATGTTTAGCCATGCATCAGTAAGGATAAATATGCATTTCTGGGTTTTGATCCCCTTACCACCTAACCTAAAAACTCTCAGTAGGTTTCATTCTTTTCCCCTCACACCCCTCTAGCATTTAAAAACAGCAGAAGCCTTTCTCAAGCTTATGACCTCCAATTTTCATCTCATTTTTGCAGTGACTATATACATATACACGCACACAAATTTATATGCATACTGTATAGATTCATGAAGAGAAATATATATGGATACTGTATATACACAAACACACAGACCCTCCCCCTTGCACGGTTTGTAGAAAATACAGTAAAAAGCCATTAGATTACTCTTCAAAATAAGAAAAACAGAAGAAATACTTGTGCCTCAGGGACCAGTTCTGGTTTGACATCACTGGAGATGGGGACACCGTCACTCTGTTGGATGCTGGCTGTTCTAGGTGTGAGCAAGGTGACAAGTTCTGGCACATTATCTTTGGTGATCTATAAGCCAAAACAGTATTTTAAGAAGATACAACTGAAGAATGCATGAACACTTCCTATTTCAAGGTAGCAGTATAGTTTCCCCCTAAATCAGTACTGACTCTCATTTGTATCTCCATTTCCATGAAGTCCACCAGTGCCTGAACTACATTTTGAAAATAATGATTCTTTATTTTAATGATTCTTCTTATTTTATTACATTGTAGTTTTAGAATGTGTTTTTAGTTGCATCTCATACATCAGATCAAAGTCCTGACAGTAAGTAAGAACTAAGACACAGTAAGTAAAAACTAAAAATATTAGTTTTTACAAACTTGAAGTTTTTATTACAGCAGAGGAAAACATAATTATGAACAACTATCTTTAAGTCAGACTTCTACAACACTATTAAAATGGAAAAAATACCAATAAGCAAACTTAAAGCTTTGCCATTTGTATATTCTTAAGTTACCACTAAATTGTTAAAATTCCTTTAACAAGGATCTATCTTTACCAAACTAAAAAATGGTTTACATGCCACCAAATCCAAATACTTCAATCACTTAATTTTATTCCAATTTGATTTGATTTGCAATTTAATGTACGTTCCTCCTATGGAATAAGCCATCATTTCCTCATGTTTAAGTATTTTCTTATGGCAATGATCAATTTCTGCGAGAAAACAGAAAATTACACACTGGAGTAGAAAACTGCGTGGAGATCCAGATGACTGCCGAGGGGACTTTGGTGGTGGCTCTTCCAGCAAACAAGGTGTTCCATTTGTCTTTTCAGAGGCAGCCAAAGCACGCTTTTTCCGTTTGCTATACTTCCCTGCATGATTACATTATATTCATTTAATGAATTTTCTAGTTGCAAAGTCTGCTTACATAACCTGAAGTTATCATTTATGAAATCACTGTCACATCCGTAACTTCACCTGATTTTGAAAAGATACTCCTGCATTCCATGCACTCCCAGTTTTGCTCCCATGACTTCATAGATGAACAGGCCAAATGAGTCCCACGAGAACCGCAGTACTGGCAACGCTTAATTTCCCATTTACTAAAATGAAAAACTTAGGTATTTAGAATTAGACAGAAGAATGAGGCTAGTTAAAACAAATACTAATCAATAGTAAGTGCAATCCTGACACTAAACCAACAAAGCATAATTTTATCAGTCTGGTAGAACTGATTCTAATCAAGGAGATTTTTGTCACACAAGGTGTACTCATAACTGGCTGCAACAAGAAAAAAAAGGTACTCATGTTCCAGCACCTTGCACTGAATGAGACTATTAGTCCTACCCTGTCTTGAAGTCAACAGAATTCAGGCACTATTTTCTTCTCATCCTGCTAGTCAGCAAACTCCTCTGTGTTTTATGGGTATCCACCAGTCAGCTTTTCCAAATAGTAATTCTTGTAAAGGAGAGCTCTCTAGGGAAACATTCAAACTACTAACCTAAGTCTACTACTTTAACAATGACTTCTTGTAAAGGCTCTAAGTATTTTAACACTTAATAAATTACTGAATTAACTCAATGATGCATACACAACATTAATTTAGGTACATGCTGTGTTGATGCACAAATTCTACTTCAGCCTGTATAAAATGAGGACCAGGTAACAGATAATCCCTTACATTTGGTTTTCATGGCTTTTATAACCAGATAAAGTTGGAGAAATTTAGTACTGAAATATGATTATATTGAGTAAAACAAACACACTATCTAGACAGAGTGTGTTGGCCTGACGTTAAAACGTGATGCCGAAAAAAACCAAAACATGTACGTAAACAAAAGTTATTTATAACAATGAAAAATATGTCAAAAAACCTATTCTATCCCAAGTTATAATTTCCTTCTAAAGTATTGTACCTGTCAGGTTCATTATAGTCTCTTCCTTTCTTGCAGAGACACTTTTTAACATCACAGTGTTGATAACAGTGCAGTAGGTCTTGATATGCATTTTCTTCAAGTTCCCAAGATGCATCCCTGTAAACAAGGTGGAAGATTGGATATCAGAACTCTATTTCCGATTGTTTCAATGGGTTACTCTGTATTTTGAAAAAGATATATGCAATAAACATATGAATATATTTCAATCATGTCACGTTCTAGGTACCAGACAGGGGTTCTAGGTAACAGAGGGGGAAGAGGGAAGAAAATACTATAAAACACATAGACGGACTTTTTCTTGCATACGGTTACTTTGATTTCAAGTATTTATTATTTTTCATATGACTTCAGTGACAGAGCACTGTTTGCTCTGTCTCCATCCCTTTTTCCTCTCGCAGAAAACAAGGATATTTGTTTAGGCAGCCTACACAAATTACCATTGAAACTGGTTTCATGAATGGCTAACTCAGAATGTTCCAGGCCAGTACAGTGAAGTTCATAAATTATTTTGACTCTTCCTCCTCTCCAGAATCTTAAGCTTTTGTCTCAAGATGGAATTGGTAGTGCTCTCTGAAGAGACTAATAGTTATTAAGGAATAATACTTCTAACAAAGAAGCATCATTCTGATCTCTTTCTGTTGTATTTTGAGCCTCATCAGGCAATAGAAACAGGAAAAACAGCTTGGAATTTTGGAAACAGATTATACTAACATAACCTTTGCAATCCCTTGGCAGAAGACAGGAGCTGTATGGCTAAGTAATCAGCCAATTACAATTCTGTCTTGACAGAAATTCAGATAATTAAACTTGGACACAGAAGATAAACTTCTTAGCAATCTCTACGTTAAGGAAAAATTATTGTATTTAAGAAGTGCTTTTATCTTCTAATTTGGTTTAGAATTTAAGCTGAATTATAGCATTGAAAATGACTTTTCAGAGCTTTCTGTTTCATGTTTGATATCATTATTTTCACCTTTGCCTATTTTTATGCATATCTAAAAGGAAACAGGCTACTCCTTACCAAACTGAACAATACTACAACAGAAGGTAGAACCAACGTTTCACATATTAATAGCTGAAGTTCTGTAGAATAAAATAAATGTTTATAACAGCCTATCAAAGTTTTCATGCAAGAGTAGTCATTAACAAAATTACTTACCTTTCTGGAATGTGTATGCCCATTCTCAACATTTCTTTTTGAAATTTGTCCTTGTTATTACATACTGTGCACCTAAAGAAAAATATCCCAGCACTCAAAGCTTGATACTGTGCCAAGAAAAAAAAAACACAACAAAGAAACCAGACCAATTATTGAATTACTACCATCCTTAAGATGACAATAAATTATGTCTTAATATTCAGACGCATTACATTCATGGATACCGTCCTGACATGGGTATTAAAGCTGGTATCAATCATGGTGTGAGTAGACATTAAAGGAAATGGCAAGGATTTTCTCTTCCTTTAAGGAAAGAGCGCATATGCCAGAATAAGATTCATAAATGAAAGCACCATCCTTTTCAGTCAACCTCTCCAGATCCAGTGGAAGTTTACAAAAATAATGTAATTTTTTCTAGTCTTGGATTTAGCCAAAGAGAACTGATGATGGATAAATTACATTTTTAGCACAAATGACTTGCAAGAAACTTGTTGAACTTCAGTTCCTAAAAGTAGCAAAGGCATGAAGTATGTATCATACATGCAGAAACATGGACGGGCTACAGGGGGAGAAAAATTAATAGCATTAAAACCTCAAAATCATTTTGTGTCCATAACACAATTTTAGTGCTGTTGTTCAAACATAGTATTCTTCATACCTACTACCTACACTTACCAGTAAGCAATTGTTCCATTATTTTTAAACAGAAATGTGATCTCCATGGATGCAAAAAGAATGAAAGGGAGAACGTGTGTTACCTGCAAGCATTCTCGATGAAACCAAGCATTTTTACAGCAAGGACTTTTCAATACAGTGTACACTGGAAGATGTTCAACCAAATCCAGGCATATTGTGCACTGTGAAGCTCCTCTAGGTTCTTTATCCATAAACACTTGGACTGGTCTATGTTCCCAACAGTAAGATCTAAAAAGAGTAATTTATGGTTCCGTTAACAAAACAACATTTTAAGAACCTTCTTCATAAAACTGAAGACAGCAAAATTAATTCACTAATCTATTTTTCATGAGTAAGTGCTATGCAACAAGCTAAAAATGCAGACATACTGGTTTTGGCTAGGCTAGAGTTAAATTTCTTAATATTAGCTTGTATTGTGATCTTTGGATTTGTGAGGAAATCAGTGTTGATAACACAGTGAAGTTTTAGCTATTGCCCAGCAGATCCTGAACAGAGTTCAGATCTTTTCTGTTTCTCACCCCTCCCTACCAGTGAGCAGTCTAGGGACGCACAAGGAGCTGGGAGGTGAGAGAGCTGGGATGGCTAATCCCTACTGACCTAAGGGATATTCCATACCATGACATCCAAGAAATGCAGCTCTAGAACAAACTTTTCTGAAAATGCCTTATCTTTACACATACTTGAGCCAATGCAAGTTGTTTTGTATTAAGTGCCTGCCAGACTTCAATGCATCCACCCTACAAACTCAGCTCACAAGGATAATGCACTCAAGAGTATTTTGACCACAGCCAAGATGCTGGACAGATGACAGTAAAAGAAAATACTTTTCTTGATATTTGATATTAAGATCATTTCCCCTGCAGTCCATCGCTAATAAACTTGGAAACACAACAAAATATTAAACACTGTGTTTTGACTGTTGAGAGACACAGGTAGCCAAAGCTCTGCCATTTCAACAAAGGCACAGGAGACAGGCAAACAAAAAAACCCCAAACGACCATTATGCAGTTTATTTCAGAATTCACTGCTCAGTTTTATAAACAACTTAACTACTTGTATAAGCATAAAGTCATGTATTTAAAAGTGTTGAGAATTGAGTTTATAAATATTAGGTACACAATGTAACTGTTTGACTTTCATGTCTACCACAAATCAGGTATTTGATTCCTAGATAATCTGATGTCATTTGCAACTATCAGCCTATCCAATAACAAGCCATGAAAGAAATCCAAGTCACCTTCCGTAAAAATATAATAAAATGAAAATGGAAAAACAACAAAGCCCCAAAACTCACCTGAAGTCTTCCATAAACTGGAAAATGCATTCCTTTTGTAACCCACAAGGAAAATGGTAACTTCGTTTGCATTTAGGAGCTACACATCCAATTGAAGCTCCCTTTTTCTTACAGATATTACATTTCTAGAAATAATTTTTTTGGAAACAGAATATTAACATTTTAAATACAAGTAAAATTATAGGAATTAAACCAATAGAAAAGTTACAAAAAGTGTAAGAAAGAATAGTAGCTAATGGATTAAAACTGTGACAAGACTAATATGGTTTAGCTCTGTTACAAAGAGTAAACATATGCAGTTATTTCCCAGACTTAATGTATTGGTTTATATGCATATTGTCTTGTGACATGTAAGATAACATAGAAGTTATCTTACCAGTAGCTACAGTTTTATAGTTTATATTATTATATAATAGGCATACACATATATATACTTATGTGTAGGCATCTATAAATAATTTACTCTCAGCTTCAAGCTCAGCACAATGTTGTGAGGTATTATGGAAGTTTAATTCACTCTTATTTATCTGGAACTTACCCCAAGGAATAACAATAGTTGCAAACTCTAAGAGGCCCAGGGTGGCTGACTTCAGTTGTGGGGTGAACTGTAATGAGCATCCAGGCCACACTATGATCTCAGAAACATTCACTAGGCCTCAGCCTGAGCCAACTGCACTGGACTAAGCCTCTCTTGAGGCTCATGAGAAACACAGTCTGTTCCCAGGAACTAAGAGGTATCTAATGAGCTCCTGGTTTTATAACAAACAGCCTTGGAAACTTTTTTCTTGCCTGAATAACAACCCAAGTGGAACAGTATTGTTGTTACTGAAGCTTCAGAGAAAGTTATCAACTCAAATTGCAGCCAGGATGGAAAATTACTGTCCCTAAAGCCCATTTGTGACCCTATAAACAGTGGTCCAAAGTGAGACCCTTGGAGCTCGATTCCCAGAAGACATGGGGCTAACGTGCATGTCTCAAATACTGATAACCACATGGCTCTGGAGCCAACCAGGGACTGCTGGCAGTAACACACAAGAACTGTTGGTGCTAACCAAGGGCACACCTTGAGAAAGAAGATTTGACTGGAGCAGAGGGTCCAGCAGAGATTCACTGTGCTGTGAGAAAGAACCACAACACAGCGCAGTGCAAGCACGGGAATGTGTAGCAGAAGCGGGCATGGACTATAGGGTAGGATTTAGACCCTCAAAGCCCTCCAACCTATTTCCAGAAAGGCCTGAAAGAACAGACTGCTCATGATAACTAATTTACATAGAGGGCAAGAAATCTACCTTTGGGGTGGAGAAACCTATCCCCAAAAAGGTACCCCCCACAAAGCCCAGGCCATGTGTGTAAATGACTAATACAACTTTCTGACCTCTAACGGACCCTCTGACTTTTGTCACTCCTTTTGCCCAATGAGAAAAATCTTGGGTGCTTCCTCTTCCTTAAGGGTGGATCATTACAATTTCTGCAGGATTTGTTTTCCTTGTGGCTTCCACGTATCCAATATACTTGTTACTTAAACATAAAATTCAGGTGCTTGAATGGGCTCAGCACATTGTCCATTGGAGGAAGAAAACAAACTCCACAGGAAGTACTGAGAGCACTTAAAAGTTACCTTTTTGCCCTTGTAAACACTAAAGACATCATTCTTACCAGTTTTGCAGCTCTTTTTACTTCTTTTCTAATATCTGTGATCAAAAATCCATCTACACCTTCATCTTCTTCACCCCTCTGCCAAATGCCGCTTGACATGAACTACAAAAACAAATTAAGTATTTCAAAACATCCACCTAATCTAAAGATTTAAAATTACATACACTGTACTTGTCAAGTAAGAGAGAAGTTTAGTCTAAAAAAGCTCACATGGAAACATTTTAATGATTAAAAATCTAATATAAAACACATTTTTGTCCGACATGACAATAACCAGTAAAATCAAAATAAGTATTTCATAACATCAGAGTATTGTATAACACTGGAGGGCCTGAGATAGTGTATTTTGCCTCCCTTTTTGAAGTATACAGACTATTCAGATAATTGTCAAACAATTATTTTCAGCATATAAATCTTCAGAGGAAGTAAAATTAAATTAGCTTAGTTAATATGAATGACAATTGTGCTGTGAAGATAATGAAGCACAGTAGGAAGTAACTGTACTGAAGTGTCACCTAAGAGGAAAAGTAATTCGCTTTAGAGGAGATTTAAATAAACACAGAATCAAGTAACTAGGCAAATCAGAAGAGCCTGATGATAATTTAAAGTTAGGCAGCAACATTACAATCTTCAAATAACTGAAGAGTTTTACAACTTGATGCCGTTTATATTCTTTACAGTCTCATTTTATAATTTCAATGTAGTACCATTTAAACTAGTTTTATCAATATTGTACTCAAATAAATCTAAGATTACATACCCAAACCAATTAAATATATTTTTCCAACTGTGAGACATTTGGCAAAGAATAATTAAACTGTCACTAATGTGCCTCCTTGTAGAATTCTTTTCTTATATAACATACACTGTATTTAAGTAAAATCACAGGGTTTTGCTCATTTTTAAAAGCAGACACAAAAAATGTTAAAGATACTGCAATGAGCTTCCTGCAGTTAAAATATCTTTTAAGTCCTAAAGCTCAATATTGCATGCATGCTTTTTCCTACATGTTCATCAGGATAGCATTTTTTCTTATCATTTGATATGGCCTTATTTAGGAGACAAAATTACCACTAACATGGTATACGGCCTCTATTTCCTTACAGCTGCTTAAAATTTATTTAAAACCAAATTTCTCTATCTTTACGTAACTTCAGAAAACCTCCACTCTCCTTAGTTTTTAAAGGATTCAGTATCCAAACTATTAAATAATCTACAACCAACACTCTTTAAAAAACTTGTTGAGAAAACATACCCCTAAATTACTTCTGATACTTGACACCCATTTTAAAATTGGGGAGAACAATTCAAATTATATTTATTAATAAACAAAATAATTTTTTTTTGTAAAGTAGTAATGTTATTTTAACGACCTGCAAAAATTTCGAGTTCGAGAGGAAGTTGAAGTATACCTTTAGGAGGATGCATCTTGGAAAATGTCAAGGGTGATAACAAAAGCTGCAGGTTATATCCATAGCTTTGTTTGAATTATACACTTCGACTAATTAGTGAAACTATACTAATATGATCAACAGGGTACATATAACTTAACTGAAAATTAGAACTTAAGTGTTACAATGTTCTGTGTAATGTCAGAGAATAGCTCACAGCCAGCAAGAAATACTGAGAAATGAAAAAAACCTTTTCTGCACTTTTCACACTGGGTAGAATTTTCAAATTTCAAATTTTGAAAGTCAATTTTTCTTATAGGAGGCAATATGTAAATGCAAACTGTTCCTTTTGTCTTTTTGCTATGATAGGTTAGGAGAATTAATGAATTCCTTTAAATGGACCATGAACAGAATTTAGCTTTGAATAAAGGCTTGTTGGGATTTACTTATTTCATCTGCTGCACCTGACAAGTACAAGCTTTCAAGGCTATGAGTTAAAGCTCACATTTCAAGCTTTGCAACAACAAAATTGTTTCAAAAACGTGACAGCTTATTAGTATTAAATACTTGTTGCACTTTTTTTTCAGATAAAACAGAAAACTCCAAGATCAATACCATACACTTACCAAACAGTAATAATGAACAGTGAGATTGTATTCCACATAGGTCCTTTTTTCTCCATACTTTTCAGGGCAGTCATCCGTCCGTCCACAGAGAACACAGACTAAAATATAGAATCATGTTTATAAGCACAGTGAGTGTACTGGAATTGCTATGGAGCAGCTACAGAGCAGTAGCTTTCACCTCTTTCAATCACACGCATCTTCAAGTACACTACTGGATAAAGGACATTCTTTATTGTTGAATTTTACAATAGATACAGAAGAATGTACTATTTGTTCCTCCTCTAGTTACTAGAAAGAAAATACTTCACCAGCCTGCTGATTCAGGAGTGGTCTATCAGACAAGCTAAATTCACAAGCAGACTGTGCTCCCAATTGAAATATTCTTCCCCAAACACGCAAAGAGAATCAACAAATGGCCAACAATGTCCAGGTGCATGTGCAATGTCATCTAGTTGCTACCACAGCTCTTAAAAACATTTAACAATTTGAGACAACACTGCATTTAACTAAAACCTTGAGGATTTCCCACTTACCAAAGTTTCTAGCCCACTATCGTAGTTCCACGGACTTTTAACAGCTTCCCTTTAATTCCCAGTAGATGTTTAAAATACACTTACAATACTCTAAGATCAGCAACAGTCACAGTAGTAACAATAGGGCTTCAGCCTAAGAAAGTGCTGAATGGTACATCTCAAACACAGCTCTGCATGATTTGGCTGCTAAATTCACAAGGTTATTTTCTTATAACATCTGCAGAAAATACTATTTTAAAATAGTCTAATTACAGCAAAAAGAAACCTAAAGAAGTTTTTAAGTTATTTATTTTTAATTTCCTGGGACAAGTGGTGGTTCTAAAACAATTTCACATAATGGTTAGGGTTGAAGTGACCTCTGGAGATCATCTGCAGAGGTCCAACCCCCTGCAAGGCAGGGCCACCTAGAGCAGGCGACACAGGACCTTGTGCAGGTGGGTTTTGGATGTCTCCAGAGAAGGAGTCCCTGACCTCTCTGGGCAGCCATTCCACTGCTCTGCCACCCTCAAAGTAAAGAAACTCTTCCACATGTTGAGGAGGAAGCTATTTTAGTTCATGACCATTGCCCCTCATTCTGTCACTGGGCACCACTGAAGAGTCTGGCACCACCCTCTTGGCAACTGTCTCTGAGATAATTTATGAGTATTAATGAGATTCCCTCTCAGACTTCTCTTTTCCAGACTAAACAGGTCCAGCTTCCACAATTTCTCCTCAGAAGAGATGCTCTAGACCCCAGATCATCTCTATGGCTTCTGCTGAACACTCTCAGGAACTCCTTGTCTTTCTTATACTGAAGAGCCTCAAACTGGACACAGTAATTTGATTATTAGAAACTCACCTACTCTTTGAGCACGAATAAAACAAGTCATGACTAGCATTATATATGCAGATTAAGTATTTCTGAAATTATTTGATAAAAACTTTACTCACTTTTTGTGCTTTGAACATCAAAATTATCTGTTTTACTCATCCTGAGTTCTTCTGGCTGTCTGTCATGCAAAAGAAACAAGGTATTAAATACATCCAGTGCATTATGAACATTATGCCTCTTTAATGTTTATTTAAAACTGAAAAAAAGCATGCATAAATTCCATAAACTAAAAGTGGGATTATGATAAAAGAATATCATAATTCAATTGTTATTGTGGGAGACAGGGGTCTTCAGAAAGCAGGATACAATCGTCCAGAAAAAAAATTCGTAGACCATGAGAGATATAGCAACTTTTACCTATTTCCCCAAACTAACAAACAAGACATTTTATTTTCAGAAGAGAAAATAAAGTCCAACGCAATGGCTAGTTATCTACAGACTTATTTGTATAGAAGAGTTCGTACTTATTTTAAGCAACAGAAATAATGCTTCACAGATAACCTGAGAAACAGCTCTGACTTCTACTCAAATAAAGATTGTACTAGTACAAAGAACTTGAAAACAAAAAAATAACTGGGTAGTGATGTGACTATGAATATAGTCTCCACTGTTTGGAGAAAATGCAGGATTCTGGCCTAATCAGAGAAATCCTGATCTACAAAAAAGCCAAAGGGAAAAAAACTCCACAAACTAAAAAGGTGTGGAATCCAGAACTGGGACATGCATACAAGGGAATTTACACCACGTATGACAATGCGTTTTACATTCTGAAGTAGAAAGTAATTTATTTAGAAACAGTGCTCTAACTTGCAAACGTGAGCTGCCCTTTACTGTGTGGCACACCATACACCCCATCCTAGCCCACCCTGGAAAAAAACCAACCCAAAGCAAATAATCCCTAGTTTCTTTACCAGAGCACCAAGGTGATTATTCTTTCTCAGAACCCTTCTAGGAAAACATCTGTAGATCTTTGACTTGCCTTCCCTTAGGAAGCTGAAGAAAGCATTACTTAAGTTCTGAAAGCCAAGAATCACGAGTGATGGTCTGCATCTCCAGGCTGGAACTCAGGCAGGCGGACAACTCCCGCTTGCAGGCTGAAGGGAACAGGGAAGCAGCCAGTAACAAATCCAAGGGTCAAACCAGAAGCCTGACAGTCTGCCAACTATCCGTGCTCCGGTATTTACAGGTTTGATGACTACCAGATATCAGCTTCAAGAACAAACTTTAAGCTAATTCAAACTATTGCAAAAAAAAGCACTGGAGCAATTTTGCTGGAGATCTAGGGAAGGAAGCATATTGAGAAAGAAAGGGAGGCAGGAGTCTCAGGCACAAGGCAAGTGCCCTATCCCACTGAGAACCGGAGTAGCTGCACAAATGACTTTGGCTACAAAACGGTCTGTAAGGAAAACCAAAAAGCACCACTACTAAATTAGATGAAAACATTCCTAAAGACACCCCACACTGATAGTCAAATTCAATAAGTGACTACCTATTTCCCAGAAACACACTTCCATTTTTCTAAATAAAGAGGAATAACTATACTTAATCAGGTACGGAGGGAGCAAAAGACCCCCAGAGCTCACACACATTCCCTGTCTTCAGGATTTCCCCAGGATGGTCACTGTCAGTTTCACCGTTCTCATGCTCCTGCCGTAATACAGTAAAGAAACTGCCTACACACAGCCACACAAGCCAAGATTTTTTTGGGTAAAAAGTCCTACAGGTGGACAAAACACATACGTGGCTGGAAACAAGAAAATCACCTTCCCACCTTTCCTTGGTTCCAGCAAAAGAGAAAAAAGAAAATGCTACACCACCCCCAATGGCCTCTACTTTTCTCAAATACTTTCAGGTAAGTGAAGTCAAAGTTCCAATTTACAAGTTAAAAGATAAGCGGATCAACCATTAAGGCCCCCTGCCTAAGTCCTCTGGGGCTTTTCACAGGAACAAAGCAATTCCGCATCCGTCTGTTTGCAAGGCAGAACGACCCCACTATCGCCCAGTGTCTAGAAAAACAGTGTAAATAAAATGTATCTACTTTGCCTAAACAGGCTAGAAAAGTCCTCAGAGTGGGTGTTTAGATTTTGCTACATTCTGCAATTTTTTACTGCTCCATAACGTAACGCGTTTCAAGAGTCTTTTAACTACAGACTGAAAAAGAAAACGCACAGCCAGCCCAAGAGGCACGGTATCGCGCAAACGTTTTCCCCAGCACAGGGACAAAGGAGCCAGTTGTGCACCCCAAATTTCCACACAGTGTCACCCTGCGGTCACTCCCCGGAGCCGTGTCCCGAGAAAGTCCTGTCCCTCGGCGCCCAGCCCCGGGCGGGCGCGGCAGCGCTCCCGGCACGTCCCGAGGAGCCGAGGACAGGGTTCGCGCTCGCAGGGCTCAGCCGCCACCGCCGCCCGGCACAAGGGCCACGGCAGCTGCGCCCGCTCCCGTGCCGCACTCCGCGCCTCCCGCTGCCGCGGAGGCAGGAGGGAGCATGTTTGGTTAGCTCTCCCGGAGCTCCTGCCGCCAAGCAGCGGCGGCTCCCCAAGGCACTGGCCGGGAGGCTGCCGCACGTTGCTCCCCACACGGCGAAGGAAGGGACTCCCGCCTCCCTGCCCCTGCAGCTCACGCAGCCCCAGAATCGCCCCGAGGGCAGCACTCACCGCTCGGACCTGACCGAACCGGGCCGGGCCACACCGCACGCCAACCGACGGCCGATTCAAACGCCAACATCCGCCCCCTGCCGGAAGCGCGGCCCGGCCGCCCCGCCCCGCGCCCCTGCGGGCCCGGAACACCGGGCGAGCTTCTTGGCGAGGAGTTACCTGAGGAAACAATAAGTTGCATTTTTGGAAGAAATCCACTATTTTTTTTTTTCAAATTTGTTTCTGGCTTCTGCAGTTTGTTCTCAAGGGGCCTAAACTGCAACAGTGTCAGGCCGAGGCCGTGCTGACCCTTTTCCCCCCATAACTGCAATGAAATGGAGTTTCTCAATGAAGTTCTGTATTTGGTGCTTGTGCTGCTGGAATGCCACTGGTGTTGCACCATGTCACAAGCGAGCTCTTCCCAGTGGCTTTGGGATTTGGCGAGTGCTCCTCCCCTGTCCAGCAGAGCTGGAATGCTGCAGTGCCGAGGTCCTTGCCCTGGGAATGCTGAGCGGGTGTCAGCTCAACACCCACGCCCTGCACGCTACCGAGAGCGGCTCTCCGCTCATCCCCGCCCTCCCCAGCCTGGTCTCTCCCATACCTGGTCCACACCTTTATTCCCCCGGTAACTTGGCTGTTGAGCTCGGAGTGTCTGCAGATCCCCAAGCTAGATCCCAGATCACTTGCCCTGGCTGGAAGTTCTCTAGCTGCACACAGAGATGGAACAGGGAGCTTATCTGGAATCTGGAGCTGGTGAGGCAGGTGGGGGGACCTGCAGCTTCACACAACTGGCCCCATCGTCCCGCTGCCTCTCTATTTTCCTGTGCTTCTTCTCCTATAATGTACCTTCCTCATACCCGTTCCCCTAAACACCCCATAAGTGCCTTTTGCGCCTTTTTCTGCCTTTTGCGTACCCTAAAATACCCCATAATGACTTTGTTTTTTCCTGACAAATATATGATCATCTTCCCTCCTCATCAGTTAGGAAGTTCCAGCTTAATCTCCATGGGACGGAATGTTTCCTTCCTTTCCGAGGCCTGGTCTTTGTCACAGTCTCGGTTCCCTCCTGCGTTTGTGTATCTGGGGCTTACCTACTTCTGTGTGTTGGCCAAGTCTTGCATTGTTAAGCAGCTGTTAATCCTTCCAGTCTGTACTTCTGAAAAGAATAGAAGGATGTCTATGGATATGGAACAGGGTGAAATGTAGAGAAAGACAATTATAGGTAATTATTTTCTTCATTTAAAAAAATAGAATAAGAAAATTTAACTTATTATGTTGATTTTCCTAAATGTACCACAGTATGGTGGGTGTCCCATTTTATCCAATAACCGATGACCTACCTGCTATCTAGAACAGCTTCCATTCTCCTTCATGGATTCAAATGTTTTCAAGAAATATATCGTTCTTGTCTGTACCCTGTCTGGCTTGCTAACTGTTCTAATATATATCCGGAATTGTCACACTGCCAATGGAAATGATAAGCCTTAATGTTGTCTTTTGAGAGTCTGATCCCAGTCTGCCACATTCTGGGTATATCTGTCTCAAGTAACAGTGTAGCGAATAAAGGATGTTATCATTATACTGCCTCCATCTTTTGTAATATGTAACACTATTTCTGGTATATATTACAGAATATATTTGCTGTATACAAACATGTATGCTGTATGATTCCAAATACAGGATATTTCATTTTGGTTCAGCTGTTCTGTTAGAGTTATGAAAATTATTATTATTATAGTTATTATTGTTATTATTGTCATTTTTCTCAGTTAGAAATCAGGTAGTCCTACCCATAAGGGAGAAAGACCTCTAAAGGAAGTATTAACATTTGAATGTATCTGAATGTTCTTCTGGGGTTTATGAATGTTTCTTTTTTTTTTTTTAATTTAATGAGACAGTCTCACACAATTTTCTATATTTATGTAAAACTCTGACAAGCAGTGCATCCTCTAAACATCTGAGGTATGGTAAACTATCTAAAACTCCAAGCCACTATGGGGATGCTTAGTAGTCATGTCATAGCTCATAAAGTTTTTAGGACGTACGAATGATGGCAGCATGTTATACTCGATTTACATGGTTATGTAATAATAAAATTAACATGATAACTAATAAAATCCTTATTCTTTAATTGTTTTTAAAATATGTCCAGGTTACCTTACAATTTATATCTATATCTATTTTTTTTTAAGTCATGGACTTATTCTTTTATTCTGAAGCTCACAAAACACTTCAAAATTATCTTTCCACATGTGATGACTAGCTATAGTTTATATATATATCTGGTTTTTTACTTGCAAGTTTGTTGAGATTCTTAAATTCAGTTAAAAAATGTAAAAAGTTTTTCCTTTTTCATCCTGTGTCAGATAAACTTCCATTTCTCTCAATCCAAATGATCAAACTCTAGACTATAGATGTGAATGTGCTGTTTGACTTCAATAACTCATGTTGTGTTTTATGTTTGAAAGCTGTATTTAAATATCAGCTAATACTTGCCTTGCAGAAAGCATTTTGTAGAATAGATTATTGGTGATGCTGATGAAATGCTTTTGATTCAGACACTTATAAAATATTATATAAAATAAAATACAAAAGAAAATTGTATGCGTTTTTGCACAGTAAGTAGCTTTAGGGAAAAAAGTTGGGAAAATGTTTTGAAATTTTACTGCCACTTAGTTCTCTGATGCCTTTCAGTGTTTCTTAAACCTTTAAAATAGGTTAATGTTTCTTGAGATGTTTGTTTGAGCATACAAATATTTAACATAATTTGTGAGATAAGTAGCCTTGCTTATGAAATTCCTAATCCACCTCAGGCAAGAATCTTACTTATAAAGGTAAAGTAGAATAGAAAACATTTTCTTTGAGCATTTATATACATATTTATTTTAAAGGTGGCCAGTGGTTGTTCCTTGAAGGGCTGGTATTTTCTGTTTAATTTATTGTGGAAATCTTACAGGTTTTATACATAAGCAGAAGTGAGCAAACTTAGGTGAAATCTGCTGAACCAAAATTGTTCAGTTGGATAGACTGTAGCCAGCTTATTTGTCCAGTAATAATTAAACAAGAGTAGAGCGAAACAATTTACCTTAAGCAATCCAAGAAAACTCAGATGAGGGAGCAGTCAGTGGACACAGAAATCAAACAAAATTCAAACCTCGAAATCATTTAAAAGTGCATGTTAGATGATTTTTCTTTTTTTAATAGGAATTAAAATTGTCTGTTCTCAGCACATTACTTCTGCCAAAATCTTATGGACAGCATTACTTAACAGATGACTAGTACTAGTTTCTCTTTCTTAGTCTAGGGCTTATGCTGCTCTTCAATGAAAATGTCAGAAAGAGACCCAGATTTTGGAAAGCATGGAAGCATTTGGAAACATACCCCTGAATTGTCATTGAGGGCTGACCATCATTCAGAGTTGACTCTGAATTCCTTTCACTTAATATCCAGTCAATCACATTTTCTTTGCCTTTCATAATAACACCCTGAATATCATTCACAATTTTTTGCAGATACAAGGACAAATCTGAAAAGGAATTTGCCCTTACAAAAATGAGTTGTTGGATTTTTAAATATACATGGGTTTTTAAGACATTTGTGTTTAACTGTGACAATCAAGATGCTAATTTTGTCTTCTCAGGCAATGGTGAATGATCCTTCAGTGCACCCTGCAAACATTTTGTTTTCACCAGACCCAGACAAGACAGAAATACATGTTCACTCCCACCATGAAACCACTGGTGTACCCTGAGGGTGTAATTGTCCTATGGAGCACAAATACTTTTGAATTACATATGAATGAAGATCCCAGCTCCAAGATCCAGACTGTCTGTTTGCAACTTTGTTGATTTGTAACAATTAATCCCTTTAAAAAACATGATATGCTAATATAGGAATTTCACCACAAAAGCTTAGTACTGGAGTCTGACAAAAGCAGAGGAAAAATGCTGATGGCCTCAATGATTGCTCTGCTGATGTGTTTTACTTCAGTATGTATGGGGTTTTCATGGCCAGGTTTGGGGGGCTGGGGGTGGCTACAGGGGTGGCTTCAGATCGGAAGAG
>JAYDZK010000268.1:34756358-34809409 GCA_034509185.1 Euphonia xanthogaster | reverse complement strand
TCCTCGCTGTAAAAAAAATCAAAATTTTAAGTTTTAAAGAAAGCAGATTGTTTACATATTTAAAAAAAATCCTCATCATAAAGTGTTATTGAAAAGAAATTAAGAAATATATCTGAATCCCTTACTTGCTTTTCAGCATCTTGAATTTAGTGAAAAACACAGAACTGATGAGGAAGAAAAGAAAATCAGACTTTTTTATTCCAAACCTTTGCTTTGTTATATTTCTAAAATCTGACAGATAGTCATATTCAAACCTATCTCTAGGTAGCTTTTTCTATTATGTTGCTGAAAGCAGGACTGAGAATTTATCTAAATTCTGCTAATTATTTTTTATAGAATCATAGAATATCCTGAGTGGAAGTGGACCTACAAGGATCATCGAGTCCAGCTCCTGGCCCTGCACAGGACAGCCCCAAGACCATGTTCCTGAGAGCACTGTTCAAACTCTTCTTGAGCTCTGTCAGGCTGGTGCTGTGACCACTTACTTCCCTGGGGGAGCCTTTTCCAGTGCCCAGCCTCCTTCTGGGTGAAGAACCTTTCCCTAATATCCAACCTCTTTTGACACAGCTTCAGGCCATTCCCCAGTGTCCTGTCACTGTCACCACAGAGGAGATCAGTGCCTGCCCCTCCTCTTCCCCTCACAAGGAAGCTGTAACTGCAGTGAGGTCTCCACTCAGTCTCCTTTTCTCCAGGCTGAACAGACCAAGTGACCTCAGCTACTCCTCACATGGCTTCCACTCAGGGCCCTTCACCATCTCTGTTGCCCTCCTTTGGACAATTTCGAACAGCTTTGACTCCTTCTTATTTTGCAGCACCCAAAACTGCCCCAAGCACTCGAGGTGAGGCTGCCCCAGCTCAGAGCAGAGTGGGACAATCCCCTCCCTTGCCCAGCTGGCCATGCTGTGCCTGCAGCACCCCGGACAGGGTTGGCCCTCCTGGCTGCCAGGGCACTGCTGGCTCAGATTCATTTTTGGTTAAGTATTGTCAAAAACACAATTATTTTTCAGACTATATTAATGTTCTGTTAATCAACTACTGCCACAGGGCTATAGGCTTAAAAGTATGAAGTACAATTTCTTCCATACAATGTAGCAAAGACTTTATTAGTTTGTGGTATCTTTTCACATCTAAACAAGTAAATGGTTTATAAAACTGTGTTGAATAAAAGTCACACACTAACAAATTAAATGGAATATACCATATAAGCTTAATTTTGTAAAGTTTACAAAGATTATTTTTAAACCATATGTAGGCTCAGAGTCAGCTATATTGTGCATCTGATGATAAAGTCATCTCTTGGAATAATCATTATCCAATCAATTACAGAACTATACTGTATGGTTTTGACGTGTTTGTTTTACGCATTCATAGCTGTTGTCAAGATCTTTAATGGCTTACTAACCCCCACTTGTGAATAAAGCTTTTTCTTTTGTAAAGGTGGCAGGATGTGGCAGAATAGAAGCAGTAAGAGTTTTTACACCTCCTCTTGTCAGTCTGAATGATTCACTAGTCATGGTAGGCTCTATGCTCTATATCAATACAATTAAATAATCAGTACCTGTAAGTTAAATCACTTCTCACACCCACTAGTAAAAATATGACAATAAAGCTATTCCCACTATCGTTTTTTCTCTATTCATTGAAAGTACTTGCATATAGTTTAGAGACTAGTGCTACAAGACATAAAAAGATACCTAAAACTTCTTCTCTGTATCTAATAAACTAAACAGAAGAAAAGATACATTTCTGTAGAAGTGCAGTATGTAATTTTTACAGGGACAAGACACTGAGAGATGGTAAAGTATCTTTTGTTGATTTAATTGTAGGCCCTGTAAATGTCACTAGGATTCTAGACAAGTGGTATTTTGGACTTGAGAATCAACTGTGTGATGCAGTAGTTAAAATGAGCAGATAAAATGAGCAGATAAAACATTTTTTTAAAAAGTGAAGTATTGGTTTAAAACTTAAACTCATTCAGTAGGAGGAAGGTGCTTCTTTTTTCTATGAGTTGCCTCGCTAAATCTTCCAACAGCCTGGATTGAGTCTTGACAGCTCAAAAGCTCTGCTGAATCCATATAAAACCTGTGATCCCTATATTAGATTTCCTTTAGAAACACAGGGAGCAGTGAAAGTTTTTTATCTAAAATGAAGTTGCTACCAATGTAGTTGCTACAAAGTAAAAAATAACTATGATTAATAAGAGTTAGTGTCTCTGAACTTGTGACTTTCTTAGTCTACTCTCAGCTATATTCAGGCACCATGAGGAGTCCAGCTCACTGTCTTTTTAATTTTATTTTAACAGTGCCTTAAAGAAATAGTGAGAAAACAATAAGGTTAATCTCTATGGGTTTATGTACTAAAAAGACTTGATAGTATAATGCAATGCCATCTTAGAATGCACAATATATCTTCACTATGATAGAGTCATAGGAAGAGGGGTGGAAAAACTAGAGGTTTTTGGGGCAGACAGTGTTGTTAGTATTGCCACATTATAGGATGTACTTTGTTGCAGGAAGCTTTTATTTTCGGATGGATGTGTAGAACAAAAGCAGAATTTTGTGCTGATATTAAAACTAGCACTTTTATTACAGAGTTCACAGCTAATGTTAAGTGAATAGGGTGGAGTTAACATATCTGATAGATTCCTGTTGGAGGATGTCTGCAGAGTAGACAGATAGTGCAGCATGGGTTACACTAAGACTGCAAAGGGCCCCTACTGCCCTGCTCCCTCACATTTTCTGAAGCACAGTTCTGTTATGTGTCTTTTAGCGAAATACAGGAATCAACCAGCCTGCATCCAGGATGCTTTTGGAGACTCTTTGTGGGACCAAGCCATTCACATGTATGCTATAGGTCTTCAACATGTCCTGGGTCCATCCTAAGCCCTTCAGGTGCTGTGAAATATCATGCAAATGCAGGTATGCGCAAGTGGCCTTTGTTCCTCTACAAATGGACGTATGGTACTGTTCTGTAGGAGAGTTCAGTGGAGGAATGGTAGAAAGGATCAGAGAAGAGGAAAATGCTAAGCATTTTTGTTCATGTCTATCCCAAAAATATACTTGCTGGTATTTCAGAGATGTCTCAGCTGAGTTTATCAGCTGTGCTTTCAGGCTGGCACAGAGATTCACAAGTTCTTCATGTCATCTGCTGTGACTGACCATAAATATTGGGATAAAAGGTCTTGTGGTAAGAAGACTCATGACAAAGTGAGGGATGGCCCCACAGAGAAGGCTGATGTCTGACTTTTCCTTTTTTTTGTTGGTTCTTTTCTTTGTTGTCTGTGTGTGTAGAAAAGTGCTTTTCCCAAAATTGATACTGATGGTAGGCTGCCCTTTGACACCTCCTGAGGGAAGTGAGGACAAAGAAATCTGCCCAGTTTGTCAGCTATTACCTCACAAAATGGCTTAACAGATACAAATCATACTTGAAATACATTCAATTAGCCATGACTAATAAAGTCTGTGTGGTTGGGTTGGCTATAGATATGAGATTGTTAAAACAGGTTATGTGGAAATGATGACAAAATGTTCTGGAGCAGAGGCTCCAGAGGGCTGGGGCAGGGGACAGAGGCTGTGGGAGGTGTGGTGGTAGCAGTATGGTGAGCCATTCAGACCATGCCTAGGCAAGCGTGGCAGGCCTGCCTGCAGTCCTGAGCATGCATTGTCCTTTGGTTTGTGACAGTACTGAGCTCCCCCTGGCAGGTATGTTACAGCTATGGTGGCACAGCTGGGCCAGGGCACCAGTCCTGAAAACATGGAAGATAATGGACCGTAACTGGTGAATTTTGTGTGTGCTGGGTAAGTGGCAGTGAGCATTTGTTTTCTTTACATAGGTAGATGTCTGTAACCTCCCATTTCCCAGAGTGGCTTGAATTGAATTTTGGTCTTGGGACAGTTTTTTTGAACATTTGTCATGATTTTTCCTGCATTAGCATAAGCAGCATTTACATCAGAATGTGACTCATATCAATAATTAGATCCTTACTCACACAGCTTAGTAAATACTCTGCTTACAATATTTAAGTCAACTATTTCCTTTCTGAGACAGGAAGAGTACTTTGAAGAGTTCTAGTGTGTGAATTCTAATTCTGTTTTTTAAATATTTGAAGTAATTCCTCCACTTTATTTATATATCAAGTATTTTTCCCAATGATTTTCGAACTTGAGGAATGTCCTTATATGTTTGAGACATATTTTGTCTGTATTTCTTTGTCTTTTTATTTAACTGAACTGTTTACTCAACACTTAATATAAATAGAAGGATACAAATAAAGTTTTACCTGTAGTGCTGATTGATGAGTTTTCCAAGACAAAGACATCAATGGCATTATATGTTTTTAAGAAGCACAACACTGATGATATTTATGAACACATGGTAGGTGTGCATAAATCAGTATGTTTGTGCCATTTTATTGAAGAATCCAAGGTGGGTTGTCATGGTGATTAAGAGCTTCAAGATACTATTTATTGGTATTAGTTTGCTGGGCATAAGGGCATATTCATTCTGCTACACTGAAACTTTTGTTGTAATAATAGCTACATTTCTACCTGTATTGCAAGGGCTACTCTAGCAGGGTAAGTAAATGAAGATCCAATGAACACATTAGGCTTAAAGAAAATATACTGTTTTCTATTTTTGATCAACATAACAGTTTTTGCTTTGAAGGCATTAAGGAGGTCGTCTTTTAAATGTGTAGTGTTTCAGGCTATTTATAAGGTAGCAGAAAATTGTCAACTTCTCCAAACCTCTCTACCCCACAAAGAAAAAAAAAGTGCTGGTAACTGGTAAATGAAAGTATTTTCTTCAGATGGAAATGTTACAGAAGTTAAAAGCATCAAATATGTTTGGCTGGTATTTGCCTTTGCAATAGCACATACTCTATATGAAAAGCTACTAAATTTCTGGTGCTTTTTCCTTAAGTAATTAGTAAAAAGCACTTATAGACCAGTTAACCTTGTTAAAAACAATGCTGTTTTCTCCATGAGGTCATTGATGTGTTGTCATTAGTATGGTTGGTTTTTAAACAATTAAATCAATGAAAATGCTGCAACAAATGCTGCATGCATACACAACATTGCACAAACTCCGAATGAGTAATACAGTTTTCATAACAGACTTGAAGTGATGATTATTAACTGGAATTATATATATTTATATTTAAACTGACACTACAGAATTCTTTTGAGTCTTGACAGATCCGTGGAATATTTAAATGCAGTAATTGTAGTTACCAGACCTCCTGGGACTAACCTGCTGGAAAGAAAGCGACATTTTTCAAAGAGAAAAATGAATTTATAATGTGGAAAAAAGCTAAAAAAAAAAGGTTATGGTGTGCCTGTTTATAACCATTCAGGAGGAATATATGTTTACTTGGAGTTACTAATACACTGTAGCGATATACTTCACTTACAGTTAATTACAGAGGGGCTTTGCATATATCTTACTGGGTTCTATGTTTCCTGAGATAGAATAAGCCATGCTGAAAGGAAACTTTTCAGATATTTTATTTTTGGTGCAGTCGTGTTTAGGAGTTGATTCTCTGCTATTTGTGTTTTCACCGGGAATAGCTTTACTAAACTCAACATCCAAAAAGCCATCCAAAAGTGAAAAATACTAACCTCTCCCTCTGTGGCACCAACTACTTTGGATAAATCACACCCTTTCACTTACAACTGTCAGGCATACTCGGATTTTCAATTAGGGAAGTTTTTTCAGTGGTAAACACTGCCTGCTGAGCTTTTCTGAACTGAATAGAATCACAGGATCACTAGATAATTTAGGTTGGAAGAGAATTTTTGAGGTCATCTGGCTCCACTCAAAGCAGGATCCACTTAACTAGGTTACTCAGTATCTCACTTGATTGAAGCTTTGAGTGGTGGCAACGCCACAGCTTCTCTGGGAAACCTGCTCCGCTGTTTGACTATGATGAAAGCATTTTTCCTATGATCTAGCTGAAATTTCCCATGTTGCAATTCATCCTACCAACTGTAGCATGAATGGGGCTGCAATTGTGCCCCACAGAAGGAGTTTGGCTCTGTTTTTCCTCCTCGTAAGCAGTCAAAGACAGCAAGAAGATCATGAAAATCTCCCCTTTGGTTATTCTTCGTAGGACTGGAGGATCCCACCTCTTTCAGGCCCCCCTTGTACACTGTGCAGCCTGGTGGCTGGCTGGTTCACACCACCAGTGCCCCTGGAGACAGCTGCTTGCTAAGAGCAGAACTAGGAAAATTCAGGATAAGTGGAAGGAAGTGGTTTCAGAAGAAGGAAGTGCATGAGGCATTAACGGTTCCCAGTAGTAAACATGAACTTTAATATCAAGGGTATGTCCACTGCAGCAAATAACGCCATCCATGAGCTGGCAAGGCAAAGTAAGCCATAAGAGCCTATGAAACTGAAATTCAAGAGAAACCTGGCATTTATGGGTATTGAAGTGACTTTAACCAATATTCTGCCTATATACTCTGATACTGCATACTGCACAAATAAAAGTGGGGCATGGTGTGTGACAACTATGTCTTCCTACATTACAGCATTTTCATTTAATAACGATTTTTACATCATATATAATAAATACAATATTAAAAGATAATTAGACATATTTCTCATATTTTCTCACCATTCTTTTATCAGTCAGATCACCAGGAGTAGTTTTATTCTCCTAAATGCTCCAGAATAATAAATTAATAATGCATGACCAAGATGAGGTGAAACACACATGACCTTCCTTCTCTGTTACATGCCATTTAGCAGCTAAAACCTGAAGTTCCTACCAATGCTTTCCCTGTAACTATGGTTATTAGTTAATTTCAACTGCTATTACTAGGAAAAAAAAAAAGCTGCCAGTCTTTTCAACAGAAAAATGTCTTCTTTTTTTCTTTTTTTTTTCCACACTAGAATCATTCAGCCTTTGCTGAAAGCTACACTGAAAGCTAATGTCCAGAAATAGTACCTGCTGCTATGCTCTTTAGACTCTTTCTCCCCTTGACCAGGCAGCAAAAGAGGATTTAAAAAAATACATCTACACTAATAATTGCTGTATTGAACCATACAATTTGTAAATAAATAAAAGTATTTCTTTGCAAGACATTTAAGCAAGTATTTCTTGAAGGTAACAATTTGCAGTTCCAGTAACGGAATGACTACCCGTTCCTTGGGAAGTAGCCATGGTAAAAGAATAAATAAAGGGGAAAAAAACCCTCACAAGCATGCGAAGTTCTCTTTAAAATATTTTACTGTGTTCTTACACTATCTTGTGTCTTCATCAGAGTAGTGTCACCATCTTGTAGTCGTGCATTAAGCTAAGTGTATAATGAATAGTTCATTCCCTTTCGTAGCTTCTCCTCAGGGGGAGAATCAAATGTGCACGCTTACATCCTGTTTTGGTGCAGTTTTATTTTTTAATTTTTTAGAAGATTTTTGCAGAAGGTGCCTGAATTGCAGAAAGTTGTCAGAATGAAGGACTCGGGGGACAGAAAATTATAGAGCAGAACATTATTATGTATCCTAGTAACTATTCTTTTAATCCTGTCTCAGCCTATACAACCACAGAGGTGCAGAAGGAGAAATAAAGGCCCATTACCCTTATTTCTCAAATCTGCATGTGATTCTACAAAGCAAGGCAAGCACTGAAAGGCTGAACTTCTGTGAGCTCTGCTGGACAGAGGCATCTTCTTGGTGTGTGGAGGAAGGTAGTCATTCCACCCACAAAGCTGTTCTAGAGGTTTTTCTCTTTAGGAGCTACACACAGCAGGGAAAAAGCATTTTGGAAAGGGGTCTGGACATCAGTCTTTGCTACGCAAGGGATATGTAATACTTGCCAAACATGAGGTGACAGGTGTGTTTCTGAGCTCCTCTTGTTTGAGGCCACTTTGCACATACATCAATTCTTCATTCAAGATGAGATGCTGGACAGATATGGGAATCAAGGGGTTGAAGGCTGTATAGAGTTCTGCAAAATGTCTGCATGCCTAGCACCTATATACTAGAGAATTTTAAACAAGTTTTATGCCTTTTCTGTATTTTTTCTTTTGGATTGTCACTGTGAAAGAAAGGGAACACTGTAGCAAAACTAAGTAGAATCTTGAGATAAAACTTAAAAAATATCTGCTTTTCCCCACCTTATTCTTTTTTGTTTTGCTGAATATTGGGCGAATAAAAATACAAGTAAGAGAGGGAAATATTTCCCTAATATGAAAGAGAAAATTACAAAATGAGCATTCAACTTGAAGAGAATGTCAGGGAACAACAGTACCTTATACTGCACTCTGAAAAATTGTAAAAAGTACAAAGGTTCATAACATATTGTAAAGAAAATTCTTTAGAACTTGCTCTGTTATCTTGGAGGTAACAGACACACCATATGCTGTGTCTAGCAGTTGCTATGGCAACTACTTTTAAAATTTAAGCATGGGGAAGCTATTGCCTAAAATCTCCACAACTTGGGGCCAAATCTTGCTTGATGCTGAGCACCAAGAGAGAATTAAAAAGATAAAAAGGAAATCCTAAAATATTTTTCTTGTTGGCTACTGAAATTTTATCTTGAAATCAATTAAAAGAGATTTCAAGTCATGGACTCCTGAAGACATTGAAAAAGTGAAGAATGGGATGATTGCAATATCTTAAATTTAATACCATACAAACGGTTTGCAATTAAAATTAGGAAAAACCTATTTGTTCATTGAGGCATTTTACATAAAAATTATGATATTTGTAAAACAGTAATCTGACACTGTTTTATGTATTTGAGAATTCTTGCTAAGAAGTCAAAGATTAGTAAATTTTTGAAGGAAATAGATGGGAAGGTAGTAGATCTTCATAAAATGATACTGCTTATTAGGACTCAACAAATACAGATTTATGTCCTTGGAAAAATAGTTTTAAATATAAATAATGCTTGGACTATCACACCAGCAGGCTGCATAATGCATTTCTTCTGCAAAAGAGGCTTAAGATGCCGAATAAGGATGCTTCTAAGGAAAAAGCAGTACAAATGAAATTAAGAAGATACTGTTGTTCTTCACCTAAAAAGGTCTGTTAGACCACAGTACAATGAATGTTGTTATAAGCAAGATCAGCAAGATCAGAACTGGATTTCTGTGATTAAACTACATCACAAATTCTGTCTTGCTCACATGCATTTTAGATGGTCTTATTGAGAGTTTGCAAAGGTGGGACATAATTCAGCCAGAAAACAATACTGCTGTACTGTAGCCCTTTACAAGACTATCCATACAAATTCAACTTGTGGCTTGGAGTAATTCAGTAATGGTCTGGCCCAATGTCACTGAAATTGGTGGTGTTCTCTCTATATAGATGTCCCCAGACTATGCTTGAAGCCTGGCCCATTCTACTTACCTTAGCAGAATGGTGGCCCTGTGCTGGGCCTCCCTGCCTTCAAGGGAGTCAACAGCTCCTTCCAGTTTTGTATTGGTGTCAAACTTGCTCTGTATGCCTTCCAGTCCTGCATCCAAGTCACTTATGAAGATGTTGAAAAGAACAGGGCTGAGGATGGAGCCCTATGGAACCCCACTAGTGACAGGTCACTGGCCTGATTTCACCCCATTCACTGCCACCCTTTGTGCCTGACCCGTGAGCCAGTTGCTCAGCCACCCCATGATGTGTTTATCCAGCTGTGAGCTGGGCATTTTGTCCAGAAGGATCCTGTGAGAGACAGTATTGAAAACTCTACCGAAATCCAAAAGGATTACTTCAACTGGCTTCCCCTGATCAACTGGGTGGGTTACCTTGTCATAAAAGGAAATCAGGTTTGATGAACAAGAACTTCTCATGAAGCTGTGATCAGTGACTGTTTTGTCTTTCAGATGTTTTTCAATGGCTACAGGATAATTTTTCCAAAACTTTACCAGGCACTAAGTGAGACTGACAGGCCTGTAGTTTCTGGACTCCTCCTTCTTGCTCTTCTTGAAAATTGGGGTAACATCTGCCAGCTTCCAGTCAGCTGGGAGCTCTCCAAGACCACTCAAAAATTAAGAGAGGGTTTTTTTCCCCAAGATCCAACATCTTGCAATATTACAGGACCTTGCAAGAAAGCGTTATTCATCTCAAGTCCTCCCTCCAAAATAATGAATTCTGTGAGCTGTGGCTCTCATAAGCTGCTATGAAATTATCAGTGCTATTATAGACAAGAGAAAGATTTAAAACTTAAACACTGGTTTAAGCACCAGTCTATTCAGGGCTCTTGAAAGCAATTATTTACATTGCAATGAAAAATATGTGCTTTAAATGTACTCTGCTCAGTAACAAGGATCATTATTCTATCTTCCTTGCTTTGTCTGCAGCTCATTAATCAATGCCTCTTAATTTAACTTCTTGAAACATTTTTTGATGGACAGCGGCAGTAGAAAACGTTGGTCACCAGCTCCTTCTCCTCTGTTCCCTGTCCACTCACATTTGGGCCTGAAAATTATTGCCATGTCCGTGAGAAAGACCGGTCTTGCTGACTGGTTGCTCCAGTTCATGGCCTCTGGCTCTACCCCTGTAATGTCTGTCCTTCTAGAAATGTCTAGTATTTGCTTGGCAGACCATTTCTCAAGGGGAAGTGCATAATTTTGCCAGAGATTTGACAATTCTTCATGTCACGTTAAGATATTTGCTTGCAAAAACTGACTTGTTGCTGAATAGACACTAAGGCACTGATGTTCACAGTATAGCTGATAGCTGGTGGAAATGAAATAATCTGTATTGACACATTTGGAAGTTTCACATCTTTTTCCACTTAACATGCTAACGTGATAATTGCTAGACTGATGATTTTTCCAGTGACACGTCTCCTTTTGTCAATATTTAGACCTGTGTATAGAAAACTTATCTATCACACCTGGCTAATTTTCACTTAATTTAAAAATAAATGAAACATATTTAGTTTGCAGGGTTAGCAGAATAAAATGAGGTTTTATAAACATTTTTCTTGAAACATTATTTGAAGGATAGGAAATGATAATGGCAAATGTATAGAAAATCTGGCTCAAATGAAAGTGTATTCCAGGAAATTCTTTCAATGCTTAAATAAAATTAGTTGAACATTTAAGTAGAGACTTCATTCTGCTTGCCATTTACTGCAAGGTTTCATAACCTAACTGTTTAGGTTATGAAACCTAAACATAATGCCAAATAAAAATAGTAACAAATACCCAATAAAATCACTTCCATTTCTATCCAGAAGACAGGCAAATTTGTAGCCAAAGTGATTCTATGCTCCATTGTACATTTGTTCATAGGGTTTAAATATTGAATCCAAACAATTAATTAATCTGGGCTTCTATCATAGCATTTCTTTGCTGTGTGTGCCATGACTCTTGCTATTAGCAATTAGGTAACAATTTGTCAGTGAAGGCTGTAGTATTTTGACTATCCTGACATAACTGTAAACACTTTTACCTTTAGCTTTCTTTAGCTTTGGTGCTTTTTGCTGGACTGATCCTCAGGAATGAGGGTGACCATACTGTTCTGCAAGAACAACTATCATGACCATGGAATTATGTCCACTTCACTGTTACTTTCAAATGTTAAAGTCGTCACTTTTCTTCTACATGTAATTATCATTCTTGCTGTAGTTCTGTTTTCACACTCATATCTGGTAACTGTGTTCTGCCTGTTGGGGTGGAAAGCTTATTCCCTTATCTTTGGTTGCAACTATTCTGTGTAAAGATATGTGTTCACTTCCTGGGGGTTCTTACTCCATAACACTTCTTGAATATTTTACTTTATTGTGGTAAACACTGATATTCCAGTCACATGACTGAGAATTCAGCCATGGTCAGCTTTTACTTAGTCTGAATGGTTATGAAATCTTACATTAATACAGGTATTTCACAAGGTTTTCAGTATTATAGATATTCCACATATTCTAATTTTGGATGTCATTAAGCCAGTTAAGGTGTTTTTCTTTCACACCTTTTTCTTAAGATATTTTTCTTCAGATAATGAGAACCCACTTTGGGTTTTGCATTCAGAGACTTTTGTCTCACAATCGGAAGGATGGACAGCATTCTAGAGAAGTGCCACTGTGAATTTGCAGCATTCATATAAAATTTGCAACTCACATATAAAAGAGGCACAATTCATACCTTTTTCCACTAGATCATCATGTTTCCTGACCCATCTTTGATAATAATTTGCTTACAAGATCACAAATATGTGATCTGAAAAATAACTTTAGTGCGTTTTTATGAAATCCAATAAGGAATCCTTTTCTGCACAACTGCCGTCATCGCAACAGCTTTGTCTTGTAGTTACATGCTTATTAATACATTCCTGCTGTTCCTTGCATTATGTGATGCAACTTGTGCTAAAACCTGGAAGCTGACTGCTTCTATTGTGTGTCACTCAGTGCTTCTTTGCTGAAAGTCTCCGGAATTGTTTCCTTGTCTTAGAAACAAACCTGATATTTGCCATTTAACTATATTAATATTCTGCCTTAATGCCCTTTTATTATTTTTTAGTTAAAAGACATTATTTCACATGACATCTCTCAATAGATGGTTTTAGTTTATCTTTCAAATAGTTGCGGTTGCTCATGAAATTTCTCAAATAGCTTGCCTTTGATCAGACATCAGGGATTCCTTGAACAGCTTTTGCTGGGTTTTAAGCTTCATATACTTCACCATTATTGTGTAGGCCTTTAAAATCAGAAATGTGGGTAAGAGGAAAGAAAATGTGCTTTTGCAATCAATACTCTTGTTAGAAATATTCTGTATTATTCTGTCTTGCAAGACTTGCAAAGGACTCTCATTCTGCAGAAAGATTATGTCGTAGCTTTCCATAACCTGCAGACACAGCTGAGTATCTGATTTCCTGAGTGAAAGTGCTTTTTTTTCCCGTACAAAAATCTGGAAACATTGCCTTCATTTATTTTACTTCTTAAGTTCCTATCCAGACTAAGAGATTTAGAGAACTTATTTTTTTCTAGAATAAAAAGAAAGTTCCCCTAATCCCAGATAAGTGTCAGAACATTTTTAGAATGCCAGTTACTTGAAAAGTCAGTATTATAATAGGTTTGTACCCTTTCATGTGACAATACCCATAAACTTCTGGAACAATAAAGTTGAAGCAAAGCCAATGGATCCAATACTGTGATCTTCCAGCTTTTTTCACAGTCTTTTGATACATGGTGCATTTCTGTATGTTTCAACTGCTAAAATTATTTGGATAGAGAGGGAATCTGAGGATTTTTTTAAATAAAAAGACAAATTCATAGACCGTGTTTCTAAAAAAAATAAAAAATTCATGTATTATATAGATTTTCACAAGGTTTTCAAAATGAAAAGCAAATAAAATTCTAAAATGTGTTATTAAATGCATAATTTAAAGCGTTTTAAATTTTGATCCCAAAGCAAAAGACAGAAGGTGTTTTATAATGCTTGAATACTTCTCTCTGATTATCTTGTGAACCAGGGCACAATTTTGCCAAGTCCATGCCATTTTTGGAGCTACTAATTTTCTATATGTTTGTTCTTTTGTGGATATATTTCCACAGAAGGAGAACATTAGGGCTCTGATAGGGAAATACAGAGAAACAAACCAAGACATGGAGAGACTAATTTTGCCTTAAGACTAGACAATTTTGTAATCACCCTCCACAGCTTTGGGAAACAGGAGTCTTGGTTTTGCATTTAAATCTGTTTGGCAGTATGCACTATGTCTCCCAGCCACTTGGTTATTTGTAGAATTTGCTGTATTCAGGGGGTTTGAAATACTTTAAAACAAATTGAGCTGAATGGGCATCCTAAACCATTTCCTGATTGGTGTGTCTTCTAGCCCCTAATGTGCCTTTCTAGGTCTTAGTTATTTCCTTTTCATAAAAAAAATAATTGCTCTTAAAAATGTCTGCTTGGATTTCTTTTGTAAAGAGAGCCAAACTGAGGAGCTCTAGGCAGATTAGCTGGACTGCTTCGTTTAGTAGGCTCTCTGAGCTTTGAAGAATGCTTCAAAAGTATGGAATAAAGCTCTTTTTCTTCTGATTTTTGCATGGGCTAACAACTTCCCAGTCTTTTAATTTGCTGTCCTGTTGCATTAGAGTTCATTATCTTTGTGTTTCAGTTTAGTAATTCTGTCTGAGTTCCTATCCTTTCTCTCTTCTGAGTCCCTGCCGAAAATGGCAATACAAGTAACACAGCAGAAGCTTGTACACGGACAGAAGATATAATGAGAATAACACTTCTCGTGGGAATTAAATGCTGCATCACAGGGTTTCATTTGTAAATATCTGCAATGGGAAAGCATGTTTAAAAGTGCATTCAGATTCACTGTTTGGAGTCTCTTCTCTTTTGCACTATGCCTGCACTGTTCATATTACAAAACAAGGCATGCAGTTCAGGCTAGATTGAGGGTTAGATATTTAAATTTAGAGAAAACAAGGCCAAAAATGGTTTTAAGGCATAGTAAAGAAAAAAATTACTTTAAATGCACTGCAGAAACACAAAAATTCTGCAAATATTGCCTGATAATAGCTTCATAAATGAGAAATTCAGAGAACAAAGACTGCAAGTGACTTATTCAGTGCTGTTTGGCCAGATGGTGGCAAAATGCAGGTCTTCAAATGACAGTTCCCATGTGCTGACTTCTCAAGGAGATCATCACATTGGCTGTGAACACACAGATTGTTTTCTGAGTGGAAAACTTGACCTGTCTTGTACCAATCCAGAAGTCTTTTACAACATAATACACGGTGGGGAGAATGGATATGGATAGTTCACACATGGAACTACTATTCAGTGAAAAGGCTAGCTGTTTTCATAACTGAGAGAAAATAAAAAAAAGGATTGTGTGGAAAAAAAATTAGACTGGCTCTTCTATGAGATTTATTCCCTTTGGCCTAGAAAAGATCTTCCATCAAATCCTTTGCTTTTTTAAGAGGAAAACTGGGAAAAGCTTAAAATGTCAATGTAGGTATTTTTTCTTTTAATAAAAAAGAATGCACAGAAAGGTAATCTTGATGTTCAAAGAGATCTTGTCAGTTCTGTTGATGTCAGTATCAAAAGAAGTTGATAATTATCTGAAGAAAACAGATTTCTCTTAGTTACTTTCTTTTTCATGAAAATTTCTCAGGTTAATCACAGCAGCAGATCTGCAAGGGTATGTACCATGCACCTTCACTTCTGCAGCACATTGCCTACCAAGATTCATACAGGCAATTATAGCATTATACCCTCTCTGGCATGACTAAACTTATATTGGATAGACTGCAAAGAGAAAAACATAGCAGTTATCTTAAACCTCTATTTCTTGTACAGTGTAATTACACCAAAGGAGTGGATTAGCTTTTTGCTATCTATAGGTCAGGTTTGGCCACGTTGCATTTCATGTAAGAGGGACTATTGCAGGTGCTGAAGGTGAACAGGCAGCTCATGGAGAATTGTGAGTGCATTTCACTTCGGCATGATTAGTGTTTATTTAAGACAAATAAGCCTCTGCATTATTATTAAATGAGTTCTTCAGCCAGAATGGGTTCTATTCCATGGAGCATTTGTCCTGATTTAATCTGTACACCACTCCTCCAAGAGTGTTAACTTGTGAAGACACTGGAGGACTTCTTGATGACAGTTTAATTTCTAACTGAATTGCCATCAAGATGAGTTCTGAAAATCATGACAATGATAAAAGAAATCAAAAGGCCTTACTGCAAATGAAGCAGAGATAATTTTTCCTCTTTTTTTATAAGGAACAAAAGAAGTTCTAATACACTATTGCTTTTTGGATTCTCTTTAAAATTTTCTTCAGAATGCAATAGCTTAACCTTGTCTACAACTTCCTTTGGTTGGGATCATACAGTGTGATTCAGACAATGACATCTTCAATTCTGCTCAACAGGATTTATCCGCAGAATAGTGCACAGCAACATTTTTTCATTTATTATGTTTCATTTCACAGACTTTTTTAAGGTCTTATAGCTTAAAAAGGCATGTGTTTTGCCCATTATGTTTCCTTCAAAGCTGCATCCACTAAAAGAAAAAGGATCTTGGAAATGCTAGAAATTCAAAATTTCTCACATACTAATTTGCTCTCCTTTGGATTTTTCATAAAGACAAATCAGGCAGAACATTTCTGTGCCTTAGTTTCCTCAGCTGGAGAAGGAGGGGGAAAAAGAAAGCTGTGATAACTCCCACATATGTTGGGAGGATACACGCATTTGATAGGCTTGAATGGAAAGCTTTACATGAGAATATTTGCAATAACCAATTGCTTTTATTTTGTCTGGCCTCTCATGAAAAGAAACACAGGGTTAATTCTGGAAGCTAATTCTTGGAACTATATTGTTGTATAAATCTAATCTTGGTATTATTCAGAGCTATATTTTAAAAAACACAATATTTTTTTTCTCTCTTTCCCCCCCTCCCCCAAATAGTACTGCACCATAATTACAATTGCCATAGAGGCAGGAGCAGAGGAATTAAATTCCCCGTAGGTGTCGCATGTAATTGTTCCTAGAGAATCAGAAGATTAAACATGGCAACAATGCACAGCACAAGATAGCCTAAACCTAGTTTTCCTGCAGAACTGCAAATAGTAGCAAATCAAAAGACTGTTCTCCTTAATTACCACTGTATGAGGCATCAAGCTAAAAGCAGGCTCACTCCGTAGTGTTTTCTATACAATTACAGTATGTACATACAATGCAAGCCCTTATGCACCACCTAATAGACAATATTATACACACAATTATTGCTAACTTCCATTTTACAGGGAGAAATCACTGGTGAGCCTAGGACATTGGCCTCTCAGCTTCCCCAGCAAGCAACACTTGACTAAACTAAGGGAACAGTTTTACTTCCTGAAGCCAGTAGAGACTATTTATACTTAAACACATTTCTTCACAACTTACAGCCTGTTGTATTAGGTGAGAGCTTGTGAGCTGGATGGGCTGCAATCTCTGTGAGGTTTGCAAGCTGGAGCTTGCGGAGTACTTCACGAACTTTACACATTTTCTCTCTCTCTGTATTCTGAAATAAGCTACCCTGCTGATCAGAAGTCCATTTGGGACTGGAACTCAAGTCAGCAAGAGTCAAAGAGCTGAAACAATAAAAACAGTGTGGGGTTTTGAGGAAGAAATTGTCATTCTTGTACACTGATCTAACACGTAGCAGTCTGATCAATATTTTCTGTTGTTGTTCTGAGCCAAAATAAGTATTGGTACAAGCTGAAATATGTGTCATTGTCCTCACGCACATTTTTACCAGGATTTTATATAGTTTCATGTTGTTTCTTTAATCAGATTTCAACTGCTGTAAGGCAGCCAGGTATTCCAGTAATGAATTTCTTCCTATTGTAGTTTAACTGCACATTGAAATTTCCATTCAGTTGGAGAAACCATTTTGCTCTCTGACATGTTTTTCCTGATTATCAGGGTTACTGGATACACTGTGCACTGAATTTTAATTGGCACCAAGCTATATATTTTTAGTGAGAAAAATGGGAAGTGCTTTTCATTAAATTCTTGGAATTCAAGTGATGTCTTTGAGGATAAAATGATTCATAAGATTTACTGATTTACACATCTGAGGCGGATTATAAATCAACCTTCACCTGTGGCATAAACAAAAGAAACAAAATTATGATAGTCCTTACTTAAACAATACCGATTCATACAATTATTCATGTTGTAACAACAAGTATTATTTTACTTGCTGTATAGGGTCAACAGCAGACAAGTGGATTTTAACTTTCAGCATATTCACCTATTTTTATCTAGGAATTTAAGTAACTCAATAGTACTACATACTATCTGAATACAGTTGCATTTTATAAGGGTTTCTTCTAGCCATATTAGTACACCAAATGAAAGTTATCCTTTTTATGTTAATACACTGAACTGTTGGAAACACAAAATCTCAATATTTTCTCTGAAGGATGGAAAATGAGCAAAGCCCAGGTAAGCAGATTTGCACTGTTTTTAGCATGAATAAATAGAGATGTGCAGTTTTTTTCATAACAAGCGAATCAGAAAGAAATACAGTTTAGGAAAGCATCAGTTTTTAATTATGGCATAGTGGACAATCTCATCCACCTAGGAAGCCCAAGTGCTGTCTTTCCAGCTCCTAGTTCTGAAATTCATTAATTCTTATTGGAAAGAGAGAAAATATTATGTATTCTCTCAAATCATCACAGTCCAGCCAGCTGGGGGGCAAAAAATGAACCCCCTAAAGTAGCTTGTAATTCTACATATTTGTTATCAGTTAATTAAGAGGTAATGTCTGTAATCCATACTTTCATTTCAAAGACAATAAAAGGAAAAAGAGAATCACTAAAGAAAAGAGAATCATTAAGGCCTACTGTAGCTGAGGTAACATCATATTTTTGTGTAAATTAGATAGACACCTTTGAAACCATTTTATTGGTGCCGATTACATGAAATAAAAATTTTCATTTATAAATTAGGAAAGAAATTGCTTCTGTTTTATTAGTTTGTAAGTGTTTCAAACACTGCAGAATGAAGCAGCCTAAAGATGAAATGTAGATTGTTTTCTGATTTGCGGGAGATGCTAAGCCATTGTTAAGTACAAATAATGCAAAGAGAGGAAATGAAAAATATATTAATGCAGATGTTGCAAAGAAACTCTCTCAATGACTCTCTCAATGCCTGAATCTATTTTCCTTCAAACATGGCCTGATTTGTAGTTGTTTGTACAGTCATTAATAGTTTAATTTTATTAGTTCACTGCAGAAAAACCTGATTTACATCTTGCGCAATTAAATGATGAGTCAGCCTCAATCACATACTAATCTTGATTTCTTGAATGCAGCATTGAAGGTGACCTCAATATGTTTTTGACATTGAACTTACAAAAAACATTCTGGAAAACAAAATTTTGCATTGCATCTAGAGAAAAGCATACCCCAAAAGACACCACACCTTTCAAAATTGACGGTGGTGGCTGAATTCTGATTCCATTCAGGCCATAATTAATGAACTTCTGGTTTTACACTGTTGTAAATTTTGGAAATGTAGCTGGTAGCCATCTGGTGAAAAAGGTAATCTTGCACATACAGAACGAATATTTTAGGATGGGAAATAGTCTAACTTGTGTGCTGAATAGCTATGTGGGAATTTGCTGCAGTAATTACCCTCCTATCATTAGTGACAAGTAATTGCTATAGCAACCCTGCTGCCACCTGTCTCACACACTCTCTTTCAAACACACACACACACACATACACACACACACACTCTCACTCTCACACGCTCTCTCACTACATATTCATAGTTTTGAAACAAAAGCAGAAAAGCCAGTAGCTTAATGTCATTTATTGAATCACTGTTTTTTCTAATCATCAAAATATAACCTCTTTCTCCCCTGCCAACTCCTCATAAATATTTATTAAAAATAAAACGGTTTGTGTTGTAGAAAATAGTGCTGTTCAACCAAAGTATCTCTATTCAACACTAATTCTCTGAGGGAGAGAAAAGAGAACTCTCACAGCTTGATTCCTTTTTTAAATTTTATTGCATACATTGGGCCTGAGAGTGATTTTGCAGATATGGGTATGAATTCTAACAAAGGCAGCCATCTAATATATGTAACTGGTTTGGTATCCACAACTAGGGCAGCTGAGATTTGTTCTCTTTGATTTAGACACATTCCAAACCACCATGTAACTCTCTCAGCACCAGGTATTTCTTTGTTGCAGGAAAACACTTCCAATTTGCACACAATATTTTTAACTTGTTGGCAGTGGGTAGAGACTAAAGAACAGGCTGGCTATCAAGGTTTCACTATGGCATCATCTAACCCCGGTTCCAGTTTTCTATTTTGTTAGGGCTTTTGACAATATTAGTGGAACCTGGCTTTGAAATTCTAGAATAATCTACAAGAATAACAAAAACCCCTTTGTATTTGAAAGTACCAGAAGTTCACAATTCCCTATGATTAGGGAGTGAAAGAAGGGAATGGTTGCTCAGCATTTTCTTTTTCAGCTAATGAAATGCCAGCTTTCAACCCTCAGTTACAAGCATTCCTCATAAAGCCATGATCCTGCTACATCAGCACAGGACAGAAATCTGGCTAACAGGTTTGTCACCACTAGATGTCAGCAAAATACCAATAACCAGAAACTTAGACGTGCAAATTTAGAACCACTAGGTCTCTCTAACCCTATCACTCAGTATGTTCTGATGTGAAGATTAAATAAAACAGCGTTTGAAATATGAAAGAACAGTGAGGAAATTCGGGAACAGCATGCCTCGACATCCGACATTTGTGCCCCACATGCTTATTCCAACTCTTTTGATGAAAAGAGACCATTCACATTTATTTCTTAATATATATATTTTTTCCAAAATAAGACAGATTTTCTCATGCTGCTCAGTCCATCTAAAAATAATTCTGTGCCAGCTTTTCATGTTGCTGAGGAAGAGAAGGGAGATATCTAATGAAGAGGTATTCACTTGTTTCAGATGAGAAAATAGTATGGGATACTGTTTCAGATAAAAGCTTGCATACAAAAAGTAAATCTTGTAATACTTTTACAGAAGTGAAACCTATCCTTTTCATTGTTTTTTTTTTTTTTGAGTAAAAAAGAAAAAAACAACCTTAATTTTTTTTTCAAATCAGCTGGGTAATATCTTTAATTTTAAAATCACCTTACAGACTTTTGTTAAGGGTGTCCAAAGCTATGTGCCTCCTTAACATCTCCCTGCAACTGCCAGCAATCTGAATGTTTTATTTATTTGGCTTAAAAACTAGCAGGAAGAAGCGTGCTTCTGATCAGCTCACTGTTTAGTGTGGAATGGTTGTCCAGTCATGTGAAGCATGGGTAGACTTCAGCTTTCAAGAAGGAAATCCATGTACTGTCCGTTATACAATTTGTCTCATTTATTTCTGATTGAATTATTCATTCTTTTTCTGATGTTCTATCTCAAGACAATATGGCCTGTCAAAATACAGGGTTTGCAAGCAGTTAGTTGTACTCATTTCCCAGACATATGTAGTCCTTCTGTGCTAAATCTTTAAGCAGTATGCATTAATCTGAGGGTTTTGTTGGTAAATTATGCTGTATTTTGTCACCTGTTTGACTTGAATTGTTCCACATATTTGAATATTAAAGAACCATATATTTTGTTAATGGCAATTTTCTGCTTCATAACAACTGGGAATAACTAAAAGACAAATAAGAACAAAACCCAAAACTCTGCAAACATATAAAGCATGAACTGCTATCTCAAAAACATCATAGAAAGAGCTATCTGATAGTTTATGATGAGGAGGAAATCGGGGGTTTTTAGTGTCCACCAAAAATAAATCAGTGCTATAAATGAGTTGCAAGAGTTGCGGTAGCTTCTTCAGAAGTGCCAGGGGTGCATTCAGCCAGTGCCCAATACTGTGACGTAACTCTGCTCCACTGTACACTGAGACTATTTCATGTTTTACTGAAAATACTGGTCTTATGGATTTGGGTACCAATTTGAGTGCTTCAGAAAAAAAGAATTCCAGAGATTTTCCTGAAGCTTACTCTTAGAAATTAACAATTCCCTCCATTACTTCTGTATTCAGTTCAGCAAACAAATAAACAAACTTTGCTTTCAGCAATGAAAAGGCATTTGTACAATTTACCCTCTGAACATCAGTACACTACTAAAGACAAAAACCTGTGATGGTGATTATCAAAAATCAGGAACTACTTAAGACTCCAATGTTTAATAGCACCTGAGCTTCTTATTTCATCTCTTGCTATCAATTTAGCAACTTTGACCAGAGGAGGAAGCAGAGCTTCCTAGGGGCAATTTTAGGAGATTATAGGTTGGTTAATACTTGCAAGAAAACCCACAACAGTGCATGCATAATTGCTGATGGAAATAGTAGGGACAGCTCTGGAGTCCAAGGGCAGCAAGGCTGGTTATTTCTCTAATGTAAGGGAAATAACAGAAGAAAATATCCAGTTCACACCTGACTGTGGGTTCTGCAGACCTAAGGATCATTCTATTAAAGTCAAAGCCCATTAGCAGTGTGTAAACAACCTCTTAGACACTGACTGTTCATGTTGAATATATTTTTACATGTTTTCAGTTCTCATTCAAGGCAGAAATGTCAACACTTTTGCCAGACAGTAAAGGGCAGACATTAAAGGGTGCTACAATCTTGAGGCTGCCATCTGTTATTCTTGAGTGCCAGTCCTGATGGAAAGGAGAGGTGATACTTAAGAAGGATGACAACGGAGAAGCAGTGGGAGGGATTCAAGGGGAGGAGGCTTTGTCAGGAATTTCTATTGCTCTTTCATATTGACTTTTCACTAAAATCTTGCACATACATAGTTTGGTTTTTTTTTTTTTTTTTAATTCTGAAGATGAAAACTGCTGTCCTCTCAAAATCTGCTTGATATCTTATGAAATCTCAGTGCCTTATGCATGTGACTCAAATACAAATAAAGGATTGATGGCATTTATAACATCTTCTACAGAAGGCATATTGATGGGGATTCATGAGTCACAAACAAATTGCACATATGAAAGCAAACTGAATTAGAACACATTGCACTTCCATCCAGAGGCTGTTTAAGAAAGCTTAATACTATGGCTTACTCATTATGGAGGAAAACTACATTTCAAATGGTAGTGGATTATACTGCCTAACACAGAGAAAGAAACTTCTTTATCTTTTCCTCTGTTGCCCAAATAGTGAGAAACACCATCATCTTGGTAGGATGGCAAAGGTTTGAGGATCCAAGAGGACGTAGATTGTGGTTTTTTTTCCCACTAGACTTATGCTCAAAAGGAATTTCCAAGTCACTCCTAGGTAACTAGGGATGAGGAAATCAGAATCGATTTCATATTTTCTGTCAAAGATCAGTGGTTTGATTTGCCTTTCTGACCATCTGCTTCCATCCTTAAAACATCAAATCTACATTTACATCCAGAGACTTTTGCTGAGATTCTAGATTTCTAGCTGTGATGACAGATCTTTGGAATCATTTTTCCTGAAAATCAGTAGTTATCCGTCAGATAGATGTAACAAGTATTTTTTTAGCTAATGAAGGTGGATGATTACCAAAAGACTAGCCACATTCTAGAAACTTGGTGTGTACTTTGTAGCTCTCTTGTCCTTCATATTCAGAATAAATTGTGTGTCAGTAGACTGAGACACTCAACAATACAAGTATATTTACACTGGTGTAGCTGGAAGCAAAGATAGAAAATATGAAAAGCATCAGACCAAGATGTTACTCAGATCAAAATTTTGAGACTCTTTGGTGCTGCAAAATCAACCATTAAACATCGAGGTTTCCATTCGGAAGCGTCACTCAGAATGTGAGTTAAAGTATCTCCCAAGATAGGTCATGTGGAAAATGATGCCAAACTAACTGGTAAGTCAGTAGCAATCTGCAGATTCTATCTTCTTGCAGACTGATCATATTTTTAAAGTGAAAAACTGGGGTGTTGTGTTCAGGGGTTCTCAGGGAAACATTCTGGCACAGGGAAAAGGGAAGTTGGCTAGAAATTCAGAAAAAAAAAAGGAAAAGAAAAAAAGGGGGCACTATTCATCTTACTTTCAGTACTAGAGCAGAAAACTGGGACATCTCGTAGTAAGGACAGGTTGGATAAATTTTTATCACTGTGTCACCTCTTCCCTGTCTTCACTCTCAAATTCATTCATTCACATCTAGCTCAAGCCTTGTCCTCTTACGTCAACATGCACACCATCAATTTTGCATGTGATTTATTTTACATTTTTTTCTACTCTGAGTTTTGACAACATAATTGAACCATTTTTGCTCAGGATTAAGATCTCCAAGAGAAATTAAGCTCTGTGTTCAGAAATGTTATCCCATTCATGTTGTGATTTCCCTTCCTTCTGTTTGATCATTTTACACTCAGGACTAACACTAAAACACTGAAACTTCCATCTGACACTTTGAGGCTTAGGGAATTACTCTTTTCTCTTTCCTTTTCTATATTATCTTTCAAGACCAAAGCCTTTCATTTGGATGAAAACTCATTTTGCTTAATAATGAAGCCCAAACCTCACCATAGCCCTAAACCTCACATGCGCATATTCCATTCCTCACTACCACTTACTGACTGAGGACTCTGAGCATATAGTTTTAAAGGCAATGATGAATTTTGCATGCAGGAAGATTGCCTGTGTTAGCTACAAACAGATTTTCTACCTCTTCATTCTCCCCAAGGGAACAGTCTGCTGAACTACTACAGTATCTTTCACAATATTTAATCAGAACCAATAATTATCAATTTTATAAGAAGAAGAACATACACTTTATTAACACCTTCCAATGTGTTGTTAGCAAAAGATAGTAAGCAGTCACAAAGCAATTCAGAAAACTTACCTAGAGCAATGATGGCAGAGGAATGCCTAACAGTTACCCAGCAATAACTTGGAGAATATGTTAGACTTTGAAAAGAAAGTGGTTGTCAACCCATCACAGTAAGAATTCTACTATCAATTTATAAATGGTCACAATTGTAAGTGCTCAAAGTTCAAGTTTCAGGAAGAACAGCTGTTATTCAACAAAGCTGCTCAAAACATTGCTTCTTAGACCAAAAACACCAGCTCTTCTACTATGGCAGAACAACCATGTGAAACATGGAAAACTTTAATGCTTTGGGATTCAATGAAGAGAAAATACATTAAATTTGAGCATGCATTGCACCTTTACAGCCCTGGCACCTGAGTAGAAAATGCAGACTATACCATTTAAATCTGTACAGCTAATAAAAAATCTGCAAATATGGAATTAAATTCAGTCAAAATCATTGTGTCTTTAATTCTATAAGTTCTCAATCTGCTTCTGATTATCAGACATGGAAGGTACTGTGTTTAATTTGCATTTGTTTTAATAAAGTAGTTGTCCTAGAAGTCGGTTAGAGGTTGATGAAAACTGAGGTGAATTCATCCCCAATATGTTTTAATGGTATAACCATTTAGTAGGAAGGGCTTTAGACAATTTAAGAAGGGGGAAAAAATGGAAGCAAATATAAGCCAACTTGAATAGGAATATGTTAATATGGTGAGGTTGTGGGGCCTTCATCTGTGGAGATAATCTTAACACCTGGCTGGACATAGTCCTGAGCAACCTGCTTTAGCTCATGCTGCCTGAGTAAGGTGTGGAGATAATGACCTGTCAGCCTCAACCATTGTGTGATTCTGTGATCCTCCCAGGCTTCTTTCTTTCATTATCTAGAAACAAATTTTTCTACTATAACTCCATTGCTGCAAAGTAGGATACACAGAATATACCCTGTTTATAAATATGATCTTGTTACCACCAGGAAATAAACTGTCAGTTAATTTCATTAATTAAAAAAATAAAAACACGTCTCAGATGAAAGCTAGCTTGGAAGTAGCCCAGAGGTCAGAAACTGAAATCTTTGATGTATGCTTGATTATCTCAGTCTTCAACATATGTCCTTGCATGATGCTGTCTGTAAGTTTCTGAAAATGGTGAAGACACTCCACATTTCCAGTGGGTGTAGGAACAGTGAAAACAAGCAAGAAAGTGAACTTCCTGGATAATGCAATAGAAATAGCATCTCTATGCCCATCTGAAACTTCATTTAACTGGCTAAGGTTTACAGTCAGTCTAACATTACGGTGCTAAATTCATTCAGAGGATCAACTGGCTTACTGCAAGTGAAAACAGTATTGCAAGCATTGATGTAATTTCTGAATTTGACACTAGGCATGGATATTTGGTGGGTTATAGGTCTTTTGAGTCTGAACATTCAAGTCTGCCTATGTAAGATACATCAAAACAAGAAACATTTGTTTTAAAATAATAAGATGATTAAAACTTGTGAAATAATTCTGTCATAAATGAGGAATCTCTGAAAGAAATTAAAGAGTTGAGAGGTTAAAATGATCAAATTTTCACTAATATTTTGCAAATTGAGTGCATTTGGGCCCAAATTTTCAGAGCATTTTAAAAAACAAGCATAGATCCAATTCATTTCAGTCACAGCTGCGATCACTTGGCACTTGCATGGATCTGCCAAGGATGACTCAAATAGGTACCTAGAAAATGTGGCCATTTTTAGCAGCCATTAGCAGCCATATGAAAATTTTAATTTAAGTGTCTCAATTACCATCACATTAGAACTTTGCGGTAGATTCAGTTCTCACTGTCACAATTCAAATCCATTATCCTTCACCTGCCATTTCCGGACACACTGTGGTCCCACAGACTTTCCTAGTTACATGATGGATGAATCAGTTTTCTTTTGATCTTTATTCTTCACTGCAGTTTATCCTTGATATGTTTCCAGAACAGAGTGTAGTCTATTCAATTAGGCAAAATGTGAAAATCTTCCAAGAACAAATAAATAGGGATCTACCACCTAAAACATACATGTAAGGCCTGAATTAATATTGCTGGATCAATCTTAATTCTTGGGTTGAATGTAGAAAATTAATATTCTTGCACTGCAATACATATACTTTCTGAGATTTTTTTCCCAGAAAATAAATCACAAAAACTATCTGTGAAGAAACCATGTTGCATCTTGCATGTCATCAACAGCACAGAACTTTAGTAGCCTATCTGGAAAAATAGGTGGGAAGTAATAGGCTATTGTTTTTAAGCTGACGTGACAGACTGCACAGCATACTTCACAGGTATTTTTCTCATGACAGATCAAGCTGGAAATAGCATAGTTATGTTGGCAGATTGAAGCTCTGGAGCTAATGAGCCTGTGGTCTTAGCACAGGCTAAGTGTTTAAGAACTGACATTAGAATGGATGCAGTTTGGAGTGGACGTGCCTAAACCACTTCCAGACTATTTAAATTGGAATACATTGGACTGTATGGGGATCATGGCTGCTGGGTAGAGTTGAAGCATGTCTAGTGCACAGTGTCATGGACTATTGAGTTAAGCATGCTTATTGTTCAGGAAATTATGTTGCTTGATTCTGAAAGCTTCTCACTAAGACTTAGCATGATTCCTTACTACAAGATGAACCGTAGTATCTAAAAGTTCACAACTTGGCTGTATTTGGCTGGACAAAACCAAGGTTTTGCTTCAAAGCAGACATAAGCTGAGAACTCCTTATGAAAGGCTTTTATAGTATGAGGAAATATTCAAAAAATATTCAGTAGCCTATACCTGACATGAGACTTTCAGTCCAGACTCTGAAATTTTAGAAAATTTAAATGCAAGTCAAATTTGAATACCAAAATAGTAAAGTGTTAGACAACCTGAGGTCTGGATAATATCTAAAATTAGTGTCTTTTGTGTGTAGAAGCATGTGTAAAAATGACAATATAAAACTGTTACTTTTTTGTTAGCCTCCTGCTTATCTGCTTTCACACAAACTAAAAAGCACATTATGGCTTCTATGATCTTATATTCTTTTCTCACCCGTACCTTGAAACATGTATAATTCAGGTCTCTTAAGAAGAGAAGTGGATGTGTGCTTCTCTTTACTGTGGTGGCAAGTGTGTGACTAAATATTATCAAGGATGTATAAGTTTGTATAAGTAATTTTAATAAGGAATTAACAGGAAAATAATACAGATAAATCTCAGTGTTTCAGATAGAACAAATATATATTATCCATCAGAAAAATACAAACTCCCATGTTACTAACCACATTATTGTGACTTTTTCAAATGATGAGTAAACCAAAGACATGGAAGAAGTTTGGTATGGTTGTCTTTTATGATATTACTGATATTTTATAATGTCTGACAGTGATGAATAACCTTTCATGTATGTTTACAAAGTAATGGCATAATTGTTCATGCTTGCATGATAATTAAATGTGGTTATGTTTACAATTAGATGTAATAACATAAAGATGGTCTGAACATTTGCCAATGTATCTTCTATCTGAATCTTTTAAAAGATAATATACAGTAGCAACTAATTAGGTGACTAATCTTTATGACAATTTATGAACATTTTGCATGATACACACACAAGCAGACACACATACACACATTTACATTCTCATCTACCTTCACAGAATGAGGTGGATAAAGTCAGTACATTCTTAGCATAATGCCTTACTTCAGTCTAAGGCACATTATCCTTACAGAACACTTGACTGGGTTTGACATGAAATAAAATATATGTAGTAGTGAAGTATTTTATAATAAAGTTTACACTATCTGATATAAAAAAAAATTTAGTGCTCTGATTTGTATGTATATTTTAAACTAGTAGTATGAATCAATCAGCTCCTGTGGAGGAATGACAAAAGGGGTCTTTTAGATGTCTGACATGAATTTGCATAAGAATAGATGGTTTTTGTATTTTGATAAAGGTGTTTCTTGTTCACTAAAACTGAAAACTTTGAATGATTTTTTATCTTGCAGTGACGTTATAAAGGACAAAAAGCTTTAAGTATTAACACTTCAGAAATATGCACAACACAATGTTCAACCATTGCAATTAACCACAATTTCCTTACAGAAAACTGATGAATCATGGGCTCATAAAATATCTCTAAATAAATACTAATATATTTCTATTTTCAAATGTTCTTTGGGAAACCTTGGCTTAACTTTTAAGGTTCCAAGGACTGGGGATTAATGTGGCCCCATTTCTGAAGAAACAAACATTTTATTAAAACTAACCCGTAGGAAACTTAAGCACAGCAGGAGCTTAATAACCTTAGTCCGCTGCAGTTTTATAGAACCTAAAGAAGGGGACAGTGCATAAATTCTGCTTAACACATATGATATGTTACAGTTGTAAAACTGTAACCATGAGCAGCTAATCTAATTTAAAAAAATAATCAGAATTGATTATTAAGCTTCAAGGGAGCTGTGAACAAGGGTTAGTGATTGAAAAATACAGGGACTTCCATTCAAACAGTCAAATTAGGTGTTCATCCCCTATTTAGGAGCCTTTTCAATATATTTTATACCCTGGGGAACCTAGATCCAACTAAGAGCCATGGCCTGTGGTTGTTCTGCCTACATTTGCAACAGCTTGAGGTATGCCATCTCACATGGTTTAGGGAAATTGCTGCCAGCATAAGACAAATAATTCCCTCCCTCTGGTCCTCAAGAATAGCTGGAAAGTGTAATCTCTCATTATCAAACCTTCTGCTTTATTCTGTCCTGCTGTAGCTCTGTGTCACTGGCCTTGTTCACAGTCATCTCATCTTTGTCACAGATACTTTTTTTAATGTGACAGAACTGCATTTAGTAATCATGAGCTTGACAGATATGTATTTGTAAAACAAAAAATTATAGAGGGTAAATTTGAAAGTTTCCATCAGTCTAATGCAAAAATATATACATTTTTTGAACATAGGTTCACACATTTCAGTTGAACACATAAGCCTTGATTATGATGTAATCCTATATGATCTTCATTTAAATAATAAAAATGTCATCCTACTTGAAGATACCTTGTATTCAGAACAATTCCTTCGAATTTATGTTTCAATAACTTCAAATTTAATCTGTGAAATCAAACTTTGAATTTTGCATTTGTCAGAAACATTACTTTATCGCTTCCTTATATGTAGGTAAGTCTATCCAGCATAAACAGATTTCACTAAGGATAAAATAGTGCTTGTTTGCCACTGTCAGAAACCAAAGGTACAATCTTACCATTCATACATTCAGTCTTGATTTTTACAGCCAGACACTTTCAGATATAATTACTTTGACTTATTCACATTACTTCACCTGACTCTAATGAGGAACACGGGTGACCCATCTCATAACATCTGAACGATTTGAAAACATTAGGCTTTATGGCTCTCTGTACTGAATGAGACCATTGCTATTGCTCAAATTGGCAAGTCAAGCTACAAGCAACTGAAAGCCTCATGGTCTTTTGGCGACTGCAAAAGCTCTCAAGCAGATCTCATTCCCTTCTGGTCAGTGGGAATATATTATATGAGTGTAATCAGTAGAAACAGGATCTTGATTTCTGAGTAGTAGAGAAAATGGCAGAGAACATGCTCCAACATCTCAAAAGGGCCTTGTTAGAAAAGACAGAAATTGTTACTGGAAAATCTGGGAAGAACACTGAGTTTGATATCCTATAACAAATCAGAGGCAGAATCAAGACTGGCGTAAATATTTTTGAAGAATAGTTCTATATCTAAGCCCTGAAATTCTACATAAGACAATTTACACATATTTTTTTTTCCTAGCAACTTTTGTCTTTAGAGAGGTTATTTGATATTAGAGTGTAATGTAGGTATAATGCATAATGATAAGGAAAAACAGGAGGAAAAAAGTATGCCTGAATTTATATACCTAAAAACATACACTGAGAGCTGCCCCAAAGGGCCACTACAAGAAATTGTCTCACTTATACAAACTCAGTGCTGTTCTGTTTGAAGTGTGATACAAAATTTTTCTCTTCCAAAAATATATCATATGGAGAGGAAACAGCAAAGTTTTTACTGCAAAGTGTATTAGGCTTGTTCCCAACCACATTCTGGAACCTGATTTTACTTATCCCATCACAGTTGCTTCCAACTAATTCTTCTCAACCAGCGCCTTTAATAATAATTGATGAAAAGCTTCCCTCTTCTCTGACTGATTTCAAATATAACCTAGGTTATTTTCCTCAAAACAACAAAAAGCATCAGTGCCCCTAGAAACAGTTTAAGATTAATAGGGAGAAAAGAATGGCTGGACAAAATTGTCTCTCACAGTCCAATCATTGCACATTAACTCACTTATACTATGTACATCTGTTTTCTCTAGAGGCTGATGGCCACCTAGCCTTACACATTTTAGTTCTTGGAATAAAATTCAATTTAATGGATAATGGTTTTGTATTCTCCAAGTTAATTTCCTGGACTTATTCCACTCTTCACTTGTCTTATTGCAGGAAGAGATTAAAGCATGGGAATGTTTATATGAATGTCACATATTTATGTTGGGAATTCTTGAGAATATCACCTATACACTTTCTTGGGAATTCAGTGATCCATCACCATCAAAATTCCATCCTCTCACCTTTATTCTTTTCTTAAATCGCACACACATATACAAATGTCATAAAAGCCTGCCACCTATAGGCAACATAATTAACACGGGCAGCCCAGCATCGCAGGTGCCACCCATGGTCAAATCTTCCCTATTATGCCAGTCATTTCAAAGCTGCTAGTGCAGAAAGTTAGATATTTTATATCAGAAGCCATTCGACCAACATATACACTTTCCTCACCAACTTTGCATAAATGTTTTGTGATATTTCATTAGTAATAAGACTTTGTTCAGCACTGAAAAAAATGAAAAATTCTGATTAATAAAAACGACCATACAAGTCATTTTAATATTGGGATTTGAGATTATGCATGATTAAGCTGTAGTTTACTGATCCCTATAGCTTTTGAACATCATATATCCCTGGGTGAAGATATTTATAATTCAGAAATGAAGTCTAAGTTGTTTATCTCTGTTATTTCAAAGTAAGAAGAACCTAGTTTCCATCCTGAAAAGAGGGCATGGTACTCTGTGTCCCTGTTATGTATTTGAACAGCTCAGTAGGTGATCTGTACAGATCTCCAGAGCGCAAATCTGGCATAGTGTGTAACTATGACACTTTATACGATACAATATTTTGCAGTGACCCCCACTACATTCCTCAGATGGGTAAGTTTCTCTGAGAAAATTTTAATTTCTATCATGAGCTAAATTTTGCATTGTGGAAAGGAGGTTTGTGGACAACCAAAGCTGCAGGCAAGAATAATAAAATAAATAAATCAAGAATAATAAAATAAATAAATCAAATATTCTCCAGGCAGCTACTCACCAACACTGGATACGGACACTTGCAAATTCAGCTTTTATATCCATTTCTTTCTACCTGAAGATGTTTGATTTTATTGTTTTTAACACTTTTTTGAACTTACATTTTTTGAATGTGTCTTTCAATGCAGGTAGATAGAAAGGAGAAGCTGAAACAACCAAAACCCCATCCAATCCTGGGTTAACCCCATCCAATCCACCTACTTACACTGACCTTGTTTTAAATTTATACTCTACTGAAATTTAATCTAAATAGATTATTTTCTTAAAAGGCTCATTTTGAATAACAATGAGAAAATAATTTAAGCTTAAAAAAACCCCATCTTTTTATTTCAGTATTTGTTGCGAACCATATTTAAGAAGAAACTGGAGTTGGTATTTAAATTTTTTTTGGTGCTGTTTTTATGTTATGATCTAAGTGGTTATTATAAGCACCTCATTATCAATTCTTAAAAATTCATGAGTATTTCCTTTTGAAGAAGGGTAGAAGATACATAATGTCTAGGAGAAAATGAAAGGCAACTGTTTTTTCAGTGTTTCAAGTGATTAGAATGGCATAAGCTAGGCCTTAGCCTACCTGATATTGTGAAATAAAAGGAAACTGGCATATAAAACTCATCAAGAAGGAATCCTGATGGTCAGCCAGCTTTCTTTGAGTCAGTGGTGGAAGCAGAAAAGAAAGAGAGACTGGTACAAAAACGCTGACAGGTATTTTTAAGAGGTTAAAAATAGTAGGAAATTACCTGACTCTTAGTAACTTGTCATGTGAGAAAAACAGGTGGGAGTACAAAGAGGTTCTTCACCCCTTGGGGAAAAACAGTGTTACTAAGCACGCTGATTATTGTTTCAAAGCCTAGGAGTGGAGGATTTTTTTTTTTCTAAATCACCTAATCCAGCTATTTTAACTTCATTTTGGGATAGGGATCACCGGGTTGTGTGTTCAGACAATGTTTTCCTCACTGAGATTCTAATTTCATTATAAGGAAATACAAGTAGATGGCAACTTTTCCTTGTTTTACACTGAACCAGTCTTTTGATAGGTACTCAGTAAGTGATGGTTACTGGCTTCAGTGACTATTACAATGTAACTTTTATCCTTTTATCCAGTTTTATTGCTATTTTTAAAATCAAACAAGACAAACCTGTTCAAGTTGGGCTTTGGTTTCCTAAATTATCATTTGCCTTTTTTTGCAACTCATCTGTAATGACACTGTCCCAGGCAAATGATGAATAAGTATTTTGACTTGGCTCTTAAAAGTGCTCCTTTTCATGTTTCATAGTGAGCTGAACAGAGGAACTCTAAAGAAATTAGTCTGAAATAGAAATTTTCTACAAACTCATTCTATATCATTCTATACTGAGGAGAAAGTAATGTTCCTACTATTCATTTACCACATCATTTAATTAAAAACACATTTAAAAAGGTCATACCTGTGCCCCATCTTTCTTTTTTGCTCTCAGTTATGATATGTGGCCTAAATTTACATCAAAATACACATGTGCATTCCTCAGTCTTTGCTAAACTTTTTTTTTAGGCAAGTGACTTTTTAAACTTTTATTCTTACTCTTTCAAAGCAGTTATCCTTACTGCTTTTCTCTCTTGCATACTTGAATGTCAGAAAGCTGCACCCACTATCACATGACCTAAATATTCACTTAGAGTGAAATATTTTCAAAGCAGTGACCTTCCACAGTAGGCTACAAAATTGATAGTAAAAGCCATTCTATTGATGCCTCTCTTTTCTTTGTTCCTTTCTCCTAAGGAAAGTAGATTGGAAATACAGCAATTATTCGGCCTGGATATTGAAAGGGATTTCTGAGCAACCTTGCACAATTGAGCTGGCACATGTGAAAACTGTTTCTGACTCACTGAGCTGGCATATACTGCTAAATCAGCATTGGCAGGACTCCAGGCAGCCTGTCACCAACACTGGATATTGCAGTAAGTACCAGTTCTGAGTATTGTATCCAAATTGGTTTTATTGAATTGTTTCATTCAGTGCTGCAAGGTCTGGCTTAAGAAACTAAAGCCTTGGACTAAAAATAAAAAGACCACAGTGGAACTAAACATGTGCCAGCTGAGCTGGTAACTGAGTATGCTATTAATAAAAAAGGCTTTCTGTAAATTCCTTTCAATGTCCATATTTTCTTGCTCACAGGGACTTTTCAATATTTTACAAAAGTATCAATTAGTTTACAAATTATCTTTATGAAAGAATTCAGAAAATAAAAACATTGACCGAAACACATGAAGACTGATAATTAAGTGAAATACCCATGCTCTTTTCAACTTTTTTTTTTTTTTTTCTGGAGGGGATACATTAGGTATGCAGGTAAGTAGGTAAATCTTGATATGGTAGTAAATTAGTAATTTCCTCACTTCAGTTCTAGCAGTGCCGTATTTTCCTTAATTTTCTGCAGAGTAGGAACATCCTCAGAGACAGCAATCACAGTTCAGCCATTCATAGAGATTTACTAGTCCGTGATAATTCAGTTGAATCTGGCCTGTATCCTTGGTGTTTAAAAAGTGACACCCACTGTGGACAAGATTAGTCCCACTTGAACTTAGGCACACATCAAGGACCTTCCAACATACTTGATGAAAAGTAATATAACTAGGTCTCCAGTAAGGTTCTTTTCCTAAATGGTGTTAACTTTCGAGAGAGAGAGAACATAGTAGAGGTAAAAAGTATCAGGAAATAGGACATTAGAACAGTGGAGCTTGAGATCATGCATCCTGGATGCCAGAAAGCCTGTAGTGCTCTAAAAAGTCTGAGATTTTGTTGCTCTTCCTGTTTGTGTAAGTTGGATTAAAGACAATCTCTGTCACCTAAAGCCTAAAGGCTTTAAGAGTCTTTGCACAGCAGGCTTACTCATGGGCTTTTGGAAAATAGGAAAAGATCATAAGTTTATGGTGGATAGTGCTGAAATCCCTGTGAGGGCAATATAAATTAACTCTCTTATTATATTTGCATATAAACAAGTTTACACATTTTAAATATGCATTAGCATGTATATATTCAAGCAACGTATTTTTTTCTGTAACAGAAGTTACAGAATGTAAATGAATGCAACGATTTCAGATTAATGAGCATGACTTTGCTCGAAAAATACAGTTAAATTCATGTATATCTCTTGATACTAGAAAGGCTTCTCAGAAAAAAAAAAGAGTATATGATAATCTCCATTGAAATCAACTTCAGTGCCTTAAAAGTCCATAGAGAACCAAATAGACCTCAAGGTTTCTGACAGAAAATGGCAAATTTTTCCAGCTCTTCAGCTGTAGTCAGCTGGTTTTCTCTATGGCATTGCTATTTTTTTTGCACATTCATCTCATGAAGATATGTATGCTGAAATCCCTTGAGTCTGTTGCTCTTCTAGAACTGACAGACCCAAAGGAATTTAGTTAGAAGGGCAGCAAAATTTAAATCCTGGATGTAAGGAACCAGCTTCGGTTATGACCTTAACAAAAATGGTTTCTGTCCTTAATGATTGTGTGATGTATTGTGTAGTGTCATTCATTCTAAAAGGTTTGGTAAAAAGTTATGCGGTTAGATAATCATCAAAACTGAAATATTTGAATTGCTTTGAGCAGATAGCTAAAGGACATCTTCCTATGTCTGTGAAAGAACACTGATGATGATCATATATAGCAGACTAAATACCTTTGTAAGTCACTCTGTCAGGGATTATTCAGTGATTTTGCTTTTCACATCTTTGTAATTCCTATGACCTATACAGTTAAAAAAGCCCACCAATTCACAGTTATAGTTTTCCAAAAGCAGAACAAAGAGAAGAAATTACATACTTTTCACAAGGGACTTGGTATTATCTGAAACCCTATAATAAAAATCTCATTCTGTTTCTTCAATTAGTTGATTGATTTCAGTAGGCGTGCCTGCAATCCAACCAATTTTAAAACAGCTGTAAAAATAGATTTCATTCTTTGAAGGATATCCTACTCATGGATCAACAGCAAAGTTTGTAAACATAAAAGGGAATGTGATGAATTACAAATCTTCTGGTAGTACCGTGCAATTTACCCCAAGACTGTGATTTGTCAGTGATATTTGGGGTAACTGCTCCTTTGGAAACCACCAGTATAGCTGAGGAATAATATATATTAAAAATTGTACTTTATCTAGCAGCAGAGAGAGGATTCTTTGCAAAAAGGATCTTGTGAAACACCATAATAACTGGTTAACACTCATCCGTAAGTTTTAAAAGAGTGTTTACATAAATAAAATATAATAATTTTAGACATACAGAATGTTATAGTTGAGATCAGCTATGGTAGCCTTGCTAATACTTTTATCTACATGTGTGTTCTTGGGAATAAAGGAGGTTTTTGCTGAAACTAGTTCTCAGAATATGGGAGACAACTGAATGGCAACAGCAGTCATTCATATTAATAATAAGAAGAATGTTGCCATAAGAATGTTGTTTCTGATGACAATATGTTACATTTCTCTCCTTTAAAGCATGGTGATTATGAAAGGGTTGAGTATGGGGGAGGCCCAACATGAAACACCCAAAGAGAAACACTGAAGTGCTTTGCAGCACATTTCCACTTTCAATAACAAAATATTAGTATTTATCTCCGTGTTACAATGAGCACAGAAAAAGAAATATCTAAAGAGGAAAAAAAATTGCCAAGCAGGAAAATTCAGCAAATTTCTTGATTTCATGTTTCCGAAGGCAGAGAGGTGAGAAACAGACAGGATGCAACAAGACATCCACTTTGCAAGCAAATTCCCTGGGACTGTTCTCTCCTTCTTCCTTAGTCTAAATATGCACTAAGAGTTTACTTATAAATCCTCAGGCAATTATAAGAAACTTCTGCTTCTATTTGTATAGTAGGTGACAGTTTTAGGAGCCACTTATTGCAATTGATGATGTTCTAATCCCAAGTATCACAAGATATGGGGGGAATTGTCCTTATATCTGCTACAGGGTTAGTTACTGTTACTACTCAAACCCATACTGAAGGTCCAGCAACTTCTTGTCTGCACTGCTCTGAGAATGATGTGGTCTGAGGATACTTGCAGAATCCTCTCTAATAAAGTCTACTTGTAGAATGTATTACGTTATGCTCCTCTGCATACTCAAATGAGCACAAAGAAATGATGGCTGTAGGGGGATGTTAGTTCCAGAACCATCATGAAAGCCATCCCCCAATTAAAGATCCCTTTCCCGTTGACCAGAGGAGCACAGGGGCTCAAAACCAGATGAGAAATGCAAATCAAGGATGGAAAGGAAGAAGCATCCTACCAAACCTGTTCTGGGACAGACTGAGCCTCATTTTCCAGGTGTGAAACCCATCAAGAAGAGTCAGTGCTGGAGCACCTCATATTTACTGCCTAAAGGTAGGGGACATATTATGAGATGAAGTAGAAACACTTTTCAGGATTGCACAGGATTTACTATGGGATGTTTAGGAGAGAAGCTAACAGCAGAAAAAGGGAAGAATTTAGGTTATTTGAGGAAGTATGAGAAAAAAGGATGAATAAGGGGATGAAAAGGGCCTGTAATATAAACAGTTGCTTGTGGGTATGCTTGTGTGGCCACGCCTTGTACCTGGAAAATGCAGTTTTTTATTAAATTCCTTCCCTACTCTTTCTTAGGCGAGGGACTCTATTCTGCATGCATGTGTGTGTGTATGGGGCTCTGGGTGCACCAAGGGGAGGCAGAGCGTGGGGTGGAGGTCTGTGTGTCTGTGGTGCCAGTAACCAGAGGACGTGCAGCCACCGGGTGAGCGTGTGAGCAGCAGCAAAGGCCACCCCCGACTGACCTGCAAGGGTGTGAAGCCTCCACACACATTAATGTGTGTGCATGTCTGCCTGTCTGTCTGTCTGAGGGGGAGATCACAGGAGGAGGGAGCAGGGGACTTCAACCAGATCCAGAGAACAACCAGAAAGACTGAGAGGTCTGCTGGTATCCAGAAGTGAGAGCTGATATTTGTGTAACACATGGGGGGCTGTGAACAGTGTCATTATTCATTTACACCCTTCTAAAGTATTCCACTGCCCCTCTTCTGACTTCCCCCCTAATCACAGACAATGAACATTTCACTTAAAAGGTCACTTTATGTCTTTCCAGTACATAAGCTGATGAAATAAAGTATTCTGCATCAGTATAATTTCAAATCCCAGGCTAATGAAGGAAAAAATATTACTAGATATATGCACAAGCATACCTCTGTCTTGCAAATGGAAACCAGATGCAATTCTGCTGAAAATGAACATAAAATAAATAACAGACATATGTTATCAATTATATCCTATATATAATCTACAGTTGGGTCACAATTCAGAGAATGATTTTTTTCTTCACAATTGTTTCTGCAGAGTTACAGCAGACTGAAGATACAGGTAACTGTCAATAGAATGGCTATTGCTTTGACAGACACTGAAGACCTTTCCGTGCGAGAGTGATGATGGAAAAGCTAAACCTGTAGCCACTTACAGGATCACCTTTACATTCAAGGCTGTCTGCAAACAAATGGCTTTTCCTTTATGCACGTTCTACATTCAGTCACTGATAGAGTGAGGGTAATTAAAGTGATTAAAAATAACTTTAAAAAATATTTATTAATTTCCAATATTTTTGTGGGTCATTTTCAAAGTGTTTGATACAGACAGTCTGAGATTTCATTCAAGTTTTGAAATTAGAGACTTGCCTAGCAACAACAAATTATCAGTGCTTTCTTGGCAAAGCTGATATCAGAGCATTAATGTTGTTTTAAGACTCTGCCTGTGAGTATAGCGTGTAGTTTATATTTAGAAAGAAAATACTACGGGGATTCCATAAATCTGCAAAATGGTTAGACTTTCATGCTCTTAACAGTCCACTGCACAGCAGCATTTTTGTGTATGATTCAGGAATAAAAAATGCTAGGTCAGCTTCACGTTAACAAGCCAGACATTTACTTTAAATCTGTGGTTTTTTCTTTATTATGAATGAAGTTTTAATTTTTGATACGGCTTATTGATCTATCCTCGTTTGTTCTTTTTTTATGCTAGTGACTTTTACATAGTCACTAGCATAAAAAAGTCACTCACAAAGGAAAATCACCCTGCCTTTCTTTTAATGAAAAAATTATTCACCTTAGACACAGACTGAAGTAGCTTCTTTTTAACATTTGTAGAAAGGTGAGCTTTTGTATGATTTAATGATAAAGCACCAGTGGTTGCAGCTTTAAAACCAATATGTGTTTTTGTGTAAGTACCATGAAGTACTAGTAGAAAAGAATTAATCATTCCAGATGTGGAGAAAGGCATAAGTGTTCCTACATATCTTTGCAGTCAAGTAACATCTTGTGTGTACTTTCATGGTCAAAGGTTCACACTATTGCATTTCGTTAAAAAATGAAATTTTGTTGTTAAGTGTTCAAATGGAGCATACACTAAGAGTCACTACTAATTACATCTTTCTCAAGATGGACCTACTTGTGCTTGGCAGAAAAGTTGCAATAAAACTTTTTAACAACCAATATAGATAGAGTGAGAACCCACATATTAGAATGTGTTTCCAGGTTTTGTACAACCAAAATTGAAAAACCAAACACTGTGATACTCTGGGTCTCTCCATACAGGCACATATGTGCATGCACAGAGCCAGAGAGGAGAGTCTTGATGATCTTGGTTGAAAGGCTTTTTGATCATTTGGGTAGCTTTTGTTATAATTATTTATGCTATTCTGCAACACCAGCCTGCTAACCACAAAGGAATTCAGGTGCATGCATAACAAACATGTGTAAACAATCTGCTGCTGCCATCTAGAAAGTGCAGAACTTGAACTATTTTGAAATAGCATACCAGCATTCTGTTCCCTTACTGTGTTCTTGAACATATTCTGGGGCTTTAGAAACCAAGAAAAGAACTGTCCTGTCCTTAGATAAGATCCATCCTCCTTTTTGCAGTCTTCAAGTGTTAAATGAAATTTTTTTCAAAGTATTTGATTCATTAATAGATGCATGTATACTTACTTTATTTATACTGTATATGTCTGTTATTCCTGGTTTCAGTTAGAAACAACATTTTGAAAAACTGCATCAGAAAAATTTCTATGTTTGGATTTGGCACTCCTTACTTCCAAAAAAATTTTTCCAATTTTAAATTTATTTACTGACTGACTAAGCTGAATGGAAAATGCAAACTGGGCTGCTTCAGTGTGACACAAATCTCAATGTGTCTTTCATGTTCCAGTATCACATTTAGAGAGTTTGTATTCATCTAACTGATAAGTACAACTGATTTACAAAGTCCACAAATGACACAGAGCAGTATGAGCATAAAAACTATTTACTGTATTTCTTAGAAATTTGCAGGATCTGAAAACTAGATTGCAAATTTAAAAATGGTATTTCATTACACTAGCCGTAGTATCTGTACCTGAGTTTTGGTTTTGGCATTTTATTATGATAGGTATACAGAAAATAGAAAGGCCATTCATGAAAACGCAGTTTAACTTTAGGTAAAGAAGAAATACACAAATTGCAAAAAGTAAGGGATGCAGAGATAAATTAAGCACCATTTTTGTCAAAATGGTAGTCTTACTTTCATATAGGCAATTTCCCCTGTATTAAAACATTCTTAGATATTGGATTCTAAATGATAAAAAAAAAGACATCTCATACACTTAATAAAATATGCTTGAGGTTTGTGCCAAAGCTTTCTTTAATTTAAAAGTCTCAGCTTATTTCTATGTACATGGAACAGGCTGGGACACAAACAGTACGAATGAGGATGTCCATTTTGCTTTACTGCAGTTCTGTGACTCTGAGCTAAGGTTCTATAGAAAGAATCAAGACACCGTTCATGCTATCTCAATGTTACTTGCTCTGATTTACATGTATGATGAGATACAGAAAACGCACCTTCCCTGTTACTACTCTGTCTAGAAATGCTGTATTATTCGCACTCAGAGGTTTGATCTTATATATTTAATTTCAAATAAATATATTTAAATGAGAGTAAAAGTGTATGAAAAGACTAAGATGTCAAAGTAGTTAGAGTTTCACCTGAGTCTCATTAAAAGCACTACTTACCAACATCTCCATTCATGGGCCTGCAAAATTTTAAAGGCACTAATGGCACGAAAGAAATGCACATCACAAAGAAACCCCTGTGTTCCACAGAAGTTGAACACCGAGCCTAAACAAGGTTATCCTCTTCAAATGGTTTCCAGCAGTCAAATTCATATTGGGCTCTGAGAGAGAAGGAGCAGCAGCAGGATGCTCTTCTCAGGTGTGGCACGCCAGGCCAAGGGCAGCAGGGCAATGGCCTGACAGCCAAGTCCTGCAGTACCTGAACAAGGAGGGCAGAGCAGGCCTGGGGACTGTCAGCCGAGCTGGACAGCAGGCAAGCACAGAAACACTAAGGCTGGTGTAAGGTCAAGCCAGGCAGTGCCGGCCAGTGGGTCAGGTTCACATCAGTGAGCTATGGATGCAGTGCGCCCCAGAAAGGGGACAAGGGAAGTTGCTCAGATTAAATGCAGCTCCTGAGTACAGGGAATGGCCTCTGCTAAGGCTTCCCACAGCTCCTCCTCAAACAGCTCTCTGAATCCAGGCTGCACAGCTGCGCTGCTGTCAGTGCTGGCCCTGAGTCCAAGCAGCCAAAACCCCACGAAGGGGCTCTGGCACCAGCTTCCTCCAGTTCATCTTTTCTCATTCCCTGATTGCAGCCAGGAAGTGGGAAACCACAGATCTTGCAGATTTGGGCACTGTTCAGAGAGTGGCTTGTTGCCCCATTGAAGCAAGCATTCACACTGTGTTGTTATTTCCCTTAGTGACCTCACACACCTATCAAATAGGATGCAACATTTTATGTGGTCTGTGCATGTGCATCACATAGCGTGAGAATATATTTTAAAGCCTCCTTATTATCTCTCTATGAATGTCTAGCTGTTGTGCTGGTTTTGGCTGACATAATTTTCTTCATGATGGCAATATTTTGGATTTGTGCTGAACACTGTGAAGATAATGTAGAGATGTATTTGTTATTGCTGTGCAGAGCTTACACAGAGCCACTTTTCTGCTTTTTGTACTGGGGGTGCCTGGAAGGTTGGGAGGAGATACAGCAGGGACAGGTAATCCCAACTGATCGAATGGATATTCCAGACAATGTGACATCATGCTCAGTATATAAGGTGAGGGGAAGAAGCAGGAAAGGGGGGATATTTGGAGTGATAGTGTTTGTTTTCCTGAGTCGCCATTACATGTGATGGGGCTGTGTTCTCCCAGAGATGGTTGAACACCTGCCTGCCCATGGGAACTGGGGAATTAATTCCTTGCTCTGCCTTTGCTTTTTGTGTGTGCAGCTTTTGCATCCCTGTTAATCAGTCTTTAACTCAACCTATGAGTTCTCTAGGTTTTACCCTTCCGATTTGCTCCCCAATACCACTGGTGGGGAAGTGAGTGAGCAGCTGCCTGGGGCTTGGTTTCTGGCAGGGTTAGCTAGGTATTGAACTGGCTGTCTCTAGACCAAAGGTTCAACTTCATTTCAAGCTGAGAGATGGCATTAGCTGCATACAAATCCTGTGTCCACTTTTGTCAGTCTTATTTCCTCCTAAAGTATACATAAATCAAAACAAAAAAGTAAATATGTGTAATACCCAACCTTTCTTCAGTGCTCAGAATTTTTTAAGAATAGAGGTGCAGTGTGTGCATCCTAAGAGCTCTTATTTTAAATGTGGTGTGCACATTGGTAAAATGTTAAGATGAATTTGTATATAGGCTGTTCTGTAAAATCTACTCTGTCTCTAAAATTCGAGAAGTCCTATATTAATATTTCAATCATTATAAAGTTACTACAGCCAGTCTCTTAATTTCTGTATGAGATACTTAAACTCTGGAGTAATTATGATTTTATTCTAAGTATTCCTATATAAGTAATTTCACTCCTCTCTGCAGCCTATTAATAGTCTCTAGATTTTACAAATCAGTATAACACTAAGTGTACTAGGGTCAAATTCACCTGAAAGAGGCAGATACAAGTATCACATAAATCTTGGCAATTTGAAGTGACACCCACAGCTCAGGGCATTAGCACTGGATTAGAGTTACTATACAATATAAATGTTTATGCTGTTTTGCAGTGTAATGAAGACAAGAAAACACAATCAAAGCTTTCACAGACATAAACAGACATCACACACTGTAATTATATTTGTCTGCAAGATTATAATAATCATAGATGGCAGGTATTATAAGGCAGCTCTTTTTTTCTGGTTAACCCATTCAGTATACTCATCCTACTCCAAAAGAAATTTCCTTAAATGGAATAGTATATATTTACATTTATATTTACATTTACATTTACATTTACATTTACATTTACATTTATCTTTATATTTATATTTATATTTATATTTCTATTTATATTTATATTTCTATTTATATTTATATTTATATTTATATTTATATTTATATTTATATTTATATTTATATTTATATTTATATTTATATTTTGGGAGTTTTAGGGTAGGGAAGCCATTGTCTATTTGTCCCCATTTCCAACCTCGGTGCAAAAGACAAGATGGTGAAAAGAATCACAAGGCATTCATGCAGTAGTCAGTGTTTATTTATGTCCTTGCCAGCCTGGACTGCTTCCATCATGCTGCTGAATATGGGGCAGAGCCTCATCACCTGAATCCCTGTGAGAGGAATGTCTCTAGCAGAGGACATGATACACAGAAGAGCTTGTTTCTCCTTCCAGTTTATATTGAAGATTAATCATCTTTCCAAACTTAATGTCAGAGGTTGGCTATTTTGCTTGAACAGCAAATTAGTCAGGAGACTGATTAAAGCCTCTGTTTGTTGTGAATGAATTGTTAAAAGGCAAATCAGTCCCTTTTAAAGGCCATTTCCTGCCCTGAGTCATTCACATAGGACTCACACTGAATTCAAGGAGAATTCAACACACTCCTCTCCAAGGGCAGAATTCATCCTGCAGCTTAAAGTCTGTGAACTTTGTATATCCTTAAAAACAGCTTATACGCAGAAGGAACTGTACTCACCTCAATATAATGCCTACAGTCTTAAACATTACAGTCTATGAATCTTACATGCTGAATTTTGATTGAAAACACAGAAAAAAAAAATTACATTTTAAGTTTTACTGATGTATAAATACAGAGCATTAAAAGAAACTGTTTCAAAAAAGGAATTCTTAACAATAGTCAAGTGCTAATACTAAACATTTTTCAGTACAATGAAAGGCATTTGCTTTTGTCACTGATAAAGTATGCAGAAAGTTTCAACAGGAAAGGTGTGCATTATCAAAGTTATCAGGTTGAACAAGAGGTATACACAATATTACTTTATTTTGGATGTGCAAGACTGGTTACTTGTCATCCTGAAAAGGAAAACAAAACATATATTTTCCTGAGCATAACAGCCATGGTTCAGTTAATTATTTTAAGACAAAAAAGACTTTACTCCATGTACACAAAGCAGAGAACATAATTATCATTGCAAATATTAATGTGGCTTCATACTTTAAAAAGTGGGTAATAAATACTTCTTCAAAACTGTTTTCATCACCCAGTGATTTAACACAGTGCTATTGTTAAGGAACTTCAATTTTATATATTTTCCAATTGATCTGTTTCTTTTCATGTCCTTAGTTCACATTGAGGCATAACAAGAACACAAGAACTTGTCTATAGACATGTCTGTAGACATGCTCTTTTCCACAGATTATTTTTAGGGGTTTCAGGTGAAAAGGGATTCCATGTATCAAGAAACATATGTATCAAGAAACGAATGGAAAACAGCAGAAGTAGCTCTTAAGGTTAGATTTCTCTTAGTCAGTCTTTCTCTTAGAACCAAGTCCAATTGTGTGCCAGTATGAAAGGCTTCTTAGAGATCGCTCCCGTTAAAATCCCTTTCAGAGCAAGTAACTTGCCATCTGAGCCAAGCTGTATTTCTTTCTTGCACTGCTGGCCTCCCTGGCAGTCCTTACATTGAGGGCAGGCAGCTGCTATTATTTGTGCAACTCATGGAGGACAAGTTAACCCTATCCTCATCAGGCATTTATGAATTATCACAGGATGAAAAGAAAGATTGTATCTCAGCTACTGCTCCACTGTGAGGTTCTGAGATCACCACCCAAAGCGAATATCCCATGCTTTCTGAAAACTCAGTATTATGTAACTCATTACCCCCTGGTAAAAATATGTGGATGATTCATATCCATACATAACTGAAATTTATCTGAGTTCCAAATATGTTTCAGACCTACTGCAAGGATAGAGATCAGCTATGCTAAAACTCTGAATCCGAAATTTTCACAAATCTAACTTTGATTTGAGCTGTTATTCTAAGCAGTCTTTCTGCCGTCACTCACTTGTCTGTACTCTCCACCCTAGTGGCTGAATGTCAGCCCTCTTTCTGCTTGTGTTCTGTGCAGAAGTAAAGTGGTGCATCTCGTTTTCTTCTACAGTTATGGTATAGAAAACTATAAGAAACACATTGCTAGGAAAAATAATAGAATTTTCATTCTATTCCATTTCCATTCCAGCTCTATCATTTCTGCTCATGAAATTGCACTTATTACCACTGCTGTAATGTTTCATTCACACCTACAGCTTGCAGATCTTGTATGCACTAACATTTGCCAAACTTCTATTTCATCCATGTTGTTTATTTGCATAATCATACTATTTTACAGCACATGAACTACTTACCTGTGTTTTAATGGAAGTATTTAACTGTACAGAGGAGTTTCTCATAACTGTGCCTGAACATAAGATAACATTGAAAAACAATAAGAATATTGCAAAATAGCAAAGAAAATTTCACTTTCAGCTAAAATACAAGATACCAGCTGCTTAAATTAATATTTGTCCTTCTGCTTAATTTTCTCTTATATTATGACAGTTTGTGATAAGTAAATACAAGCATTTTCTGTCAAACCTAAAGCTTTGATCCTTAAAGAAATGAAGTATTGTCAGGTACAAAGATTATAAAAACAGAGTACAGTTTTCTGTTCTTGAGAAATACCTGCCTACCAAGAATAAATACCTATGCAGTAGAAATTGGAGCAGAAAATAAAAAGGTGCAGTGACCCTGAAAAATATTTAGCAAACTGCAGCTGTAAGTAAAACATACCACATATTTATCAAGTCAGTAAATTCAAAATGAGCTTTTATGATTCAGCCTTATTTCACTGCAAAAGAGACTGATAAGAATAAACAGACTTTGAGAAAACTACGAAGAATCTTATGAAGTTCAACAAGAAAAAAATGTAAGTTCTTGTGCCTGGGAAAACATAATCCAGAAGTGCAGCACAGCCTGGGATCTACTGGTCTGGGAAGCAGTTCAGTGAAAAATGTTCAGTGTTAGGGTGGACAACAAATTCAACATGAGTGAACAGTGAGCTGCTCTGTAAAAGAAAGCCAACAGGATGCTGGGTTGAATCAACAAGGACACCACCATCAGAGTTAAAGAAGTAGTTATCCCCCTCTGCTCAGTGATTTTCAGGCCACATTTGGAATATTGTGTTCAGTTTTGGTCCCTGCTTTACAAAAAAAGTGTAAAAAAGGGACTGGCTGGAGATGGTCAGGAGAAGGGCCACAAAGATGGGGAGCCTGTCATATGAGGAAAAAGCTGAGAGAAGTGGGGTTATTCAGCCATGAGAAGAGGCAGATTGAAGACTTTAGAACCATGTTTCAGAATTTAAGAGGAGGCTAAAAAGAAGGTAGAGACTTCTTTATTTTACAAGGGGTCACATGGAAAAGTCAAGGCAAGTTACTCGTAGGGAGATTTCAATTTGACACAAGCAAAAGTTTTCACTATGAAAAAATTCAGTCATTGGAATAATCTTCCCAGGGAAGTGATGGATTCCCTGGCATTGGACAGTTTTAAAATTTACCTGGGCAAGATGTTGGGCCATCTTCTCTACACTGCAGTTTTGTCAAGAAAGGTTGGACCATATGATCCTCGATGTTCCTTCCAACCTGGTATTCTATGAATCTATTAATGAGCTACAGATGTGTATGGAAAAGCTGCATAATATGTCTTTCTTGGTAATTCCAAGAGCTACTGCTGAAATACCCTTTCAACCGAAAAAGCCTGGACAGAGACTGTGAAAGAAGCAACTGGATTTCTGTACAGCAAACTATTAGTTTTCTCAGAAAAATATAAAGGCCTCAACACCAAAATTCTTGGTTGGTATACAACACTTTGCAACTTATTTCTGAAAATGAAAGTAGCATGTTTGATTTATTTCTCAAGGTATTAAAGGAGACATTCTCACAACACTCAGTAATGTATTTCCTAGTTCATGATATTTTTGGCTATAATCCTAATATGCATTTGTTTAACCTAGATCATGGGTTTAGCCTTCCAAGTCCTGGAAAATGCAACATGACATGAATAGGAGAGACTCCAAATTGAATGTAATATCAACATTTATCATAATCATATGTAATTTGATGAAAACATCTTGATATTATTACATATATTATTTCATTGCTAATAAAAATGTATTTCTGACTTGTTTGTAAAAAATAAAAATGAATACAAGTGCAATGGAAGACAGTGTGAGCTACACCTAAATTAATGAAAAATAGAACACAAGGCTATTATTGTATTTGTCTTGGATGCTGCTACGTGACTGCTGATTAAGTTACACTACTCAAAACAAGGCAAAACATCAGACATGTAAATGCTTGAATATATCCAATGACATTTAAAAAGGCTTTCAAGGATGTAGCTAATTTTAGCACAGTACACAAAGCCAAGAAGACTGAAGTAGCAAAACAAGACTTGGCTAGACAACACTTGAGGGATTCAATGGGATCTGAGAATAATGCACTGTCTATATTTTCAGGTGTGTTTTGGTATCCCTCCTATCTTACTTCTTATTCAGATATTAGTCTTTCATGAAAAATGTTTTTATCCTGTCAGTACAAATTCTAACAATCCCTCTGAAGCAGGCCCCAATGGAGGCATACAAATTTAAAGTGTCTCATGTCTCCCTGCTGATGCATTTAGGGAGAAAGAATGTCTGTGGGGCAAAATATGAAGACGTGGTGGTAGCAATAGATGGATGGATCAAGAAATGGGGGAATGATCATCGAATGATCATCGAAAACCATCCTCTGTCTTCTGCTTATATATGAACACTATTAATAAATTCCTGTTACAAATTCTTGGTTACTTGTCATCCTGAAAATGGAACTGGTTATTTGCGCCGTTTACTGCCTAAGAGTCTGCAACTTTGTAATAGTTGCAGACTCTTAGGCAGTAAAGAGCACATATAACCAGTATTTTGATATCTGGCTTTATGCTGAAAAGGCATTCCCTCAAGTTGCTGGTCAGTAGAAATCTGAGTTGACCATGGTCTCAGTTTAATAGAGTTCTTTCTCCAGTGAAAAAGGATGCATGGCTTGTAGAGCTGAACTTCAAATGTAACCCAACTAAAAGCCAACCTTAATAAAACATTCCTTGTTTTATTAGAACTGGTGGCCCCAATTTTGAGGTCTCTGTACCAGACTCCCTTCCACCAGCAATCATTATGTGAACAGCTGTTTACTCCACTGTGGCCTGAGTACTTGTCCTGCATTTGCTGTCCTGACTGAAGTGTCAGTTCTAGAAAGAAGTTCCATGCAAAACCTAAAATGGAGATGCAGTTAAAATACATTGGAATATTTTCCATCCTATCATCTTCCTAGCTAGCAAAACAAACTCTCACCAAGAACAAACATACAAATTAAATTGCAAAATTCAGGGGTACAATTGCAAACAGAAAATACATTAAAATAAAAGAATAAATAAAGAATTTAAAATCCACAGAAACAGAAATATGGTGAAGAAAGAGAAAAGGTAGTTTGTGTGAGTGGCTCTGAGAAGCAGCAGGGAAAGTTTAAATCCATGGATGTTTTGATTGCAGGAAAAGCAAGTACCAACACACAAAGCAAAAATCTCCATAAACGGATGATTTCCCAACAGGCTTGGGATGAAAGAAGGATGTAACCTTAGGAGTCATTCTTGAAATGGAGACAGCCAACATGTAAACATGTAGTTGATCCATACAAGGTAATAATTTTTGTAGCTTTAGTACACTAGATTTACAAAACACAACAATGGTTTTACAGCTCAATTTTAAAACTGAATTCCCCAAAATATTAGGAAATATGTTTGTTTTCTCTTTATAAAGAGCAGAGAAAACTTTTTTGCCTGCCAGATCCTAGCTTTCCTTCTCTTCTCATCACTTCACCAGTGTCTTTTAAGCAGTACAAATGCCGAAGTCAGAGCTGACACTCAAGATTTGCCCCTAAATAATGAGAGAGAGCATTGCAACTGAACTGTACAGCTATAGAATTTTTGAGGTAAACACTGTGTTTAAATTTACCTTTGCTAATGAATAAAGACAATAGCATGGCAGATGGAACAAATCCACTTCACAGTTTAATGAGAAAATGCACATATAAATACATAACCTGATGTTAAAAATGCTGAAATGCATCCACATGTGTATTACTGAAGTATGTCTAGGAAAAGTTGGTTAAATACTTCAGAAGACTCTCTATAAGCTTTGTTTAAGAATTTGTATAAATTTGTTTATACAAATTTGGATAAACTGGGCTATTTGGATAAACTGGGCTTATGCATCTCGTTATGTGCTGTTTATGAACGTTCATGTTCCTATCAACATCCTGGAAGTTCTATTCTTGAGAAAAAATAAAAAAAAAGAGTGGTAAATAGCTAGTGGTGTAATGTACTTTCTTTTAAGTTATTTCTGTTAAAAATGTAGATATTCAATAACAGTCTAGAAACAAGCTATTTTTACAGTATTGTTGCCACACACCCCAAAGTATAAACAATTCATTAGTAGCCTTAGCCTGAACTTTTCTAGCATAAGTTGTTTTTCAAGTCTTTTTAATGGCAAATAAACTTGAACACCTTAGTATGCAGTCTTAAGAACTGTCTAGGCTCTGCTCAGTTGAGCAACAAGAAAAAAATAGCAAGAATAACCATGCCACTATTGTGCTAACAAAGCCCTCGGGTTAATAGAGACTATTTTGACCTTATGGCACAAATTAACACTACCTCAGGGTTCCTTTAATTTAGGCCACCCTGCAATAGCCTCTGGCAGTCAGGGATTATTGGATGAAAGGAAACCAGTTTGTTGTGAACAGAGATTCAGGAGACCTTCATTCATTCAATTCTTGATGATGCCATAGAGTTTTTGGGTGATATTAGGAAGTATTAAACTTTCTGTTTCTCCAGCAGCTGCATGATGAAGCACCAGTAGCATTTACATACTTTATAAACGTGCTACTTAATTAATTTAACACATTTTTGGAAACTTTGGGCACAAACCCCTAGAAGTCCACTAAGAGTTTTGTCAGTCTTTGGTTGCCTGTGGTGGAACAGTCCCTAAATCACATCTGACTGCTTGGGCTTCAATAAATGAAGGTTTTTTTTATTTCTACATGTTGTTTTATCGTGCAAAATATAAGAAGACACCCACAACCACCCATAAAAACGAGGTTTGTTAAAAATCCCTGGAGCATATGCTTTCTTGAAACAATACATATACTTGAATAATATCAATAAAAATATTCTGTGAATGGATTTGCATGTATACATGGATTTTTGTGGAATGAGATATCTCCGAAGTCCATCTTTTCAGATGTGTTGCAATCAATACACTGTTCAGGGAAAACGTCTGTATGAAAGAACTTTCATATAATGGGTTGTGTACAAATTCTGAAATCTATATTTTGGACAGTTTTGTCATTCAGATGTTTATTTGGCTACAAGACTGTCAGTTTTAGCATATGGAATTTTGTATTACTCTGTAGAGAACTAACTGCTTTACTTCTATTAACACAATAATTAATTACAAAGTTTCAAATTTCATTGTTTTTCATTGAGTTTCAAAGCAAATCCTCACTGATATTTCATCACACCTTGTAGGCATGAATTGCATAAAAAACTGAATGAAAAATTAGCTAACTGCTGTTTTTTTTCTACAAATCAACAAGTTATCCTTACTTAATTAGCACATACCCTATTAAATATTCTGAAGCTAATATAAATTATCAACCTCCTTACTACCTATATTGTCTGAATAAAGTAGCACATCATATTACGTAGAGAGAAAAAATAATATCTGAGTTCTAAATAAACTAGAGAGGATGCATTGTGTACCTAATGTGAAGGAAACAGAAGAGGTGTGTCCTCAGGTGTATCAAATATTTATGGGCTGATTGTAACATTGGAAATTGTGACAGGTTGCACTCAATGCTTTATAGTGCAAAATGCTTTAGACTTCCTTTGATTATTTAGTTGACAAATGTCCAAAATTCTATGCGCTGGTATCTAGTGTGGAAATGTTCACTTTAACTTAACATTGGGAATCCTGTTGTCTTTTTTGGTGAGAAATACATAAATAATTTGCTGGGGCTATTTCCAGATAGTGTCTCTCTCATGGTTAAGAAGTTGGAGAATGGATGCCAAAGGAAAAATCAAAGCCTTGAAATATTATTTTTAGGGTTTGATTTGTAGATTTTGAGCCTGCTATCAGTTTATGAATACTTATGCAAATAATTATGCAAAATAATGACCTTGTCTGTCATCCAAAGTCATGTTTGCCTGATTTCACCAAAAATAGTCTAATCTCCAGTACAAACAGGAAGGGTAGATATGTGCATACCTGCATTCACATGAAAGTTGCTCTCAGTTTTGTGTTTCAAATTTCTTCCCTGCAACAACCGAAATCACGAATGCTGCTTTGTATCAACCACCCCTTCTTTCTTCAGTAACTAAAGCTCAGCAATATTATTTATGAACTCTCGCAGATTTTACAATGAAATGACATATATTTTATGAAAATAGCTTAAAACAAACCTCAAACTGTCATATATACCCTAGGCATAGTAACAAAATACATGAAAAAGCATGATAGCGCAGCTACATGAATGATGCTTTATAAGCAGCCATATATGCTCTATATCAAGAATAACAACTTCTTTATTATTTATATGTTGCCATAAGTGTACATAGGCATCAAAGTCAAGGCTTGTAGAATAACTAATGAACCAAACAATAAATATTTTCAAAATGCTCAGAAGACCTAAGCTAACTCAAGTGCCAGCTGAGGAGGAAGGCAAGATCAGGGCAACTGGGGAGCGATGAGAAATCAAACATGCTATGAATGGGGCAGATACACTCTAAGTGCACAGCTGTTCCACGTGCTCACAAAAAGCTAATGCATTAAATAGTTAATCTTTCATTAAGAGTGTGTAATCAGTTGGCATGATTTGCTCAACACACAAGAAAACTGGTGACTGTTCCCTTGGGAGTGTAATTCCAAGCTTCAGCGCTATCAGTCTTTGAGGAAACCTCACCTCTCAGTTTTAGATACAAAGTATGGCAAGCGCAATTTTGTTCACAAGTATAAAGTAAAAGATGGAAAGAGAGAAAAAAGGGACAATATCAAGACAAACTCTTCACCTTTGTTGGGACTGAGTGAGGATCAATACTGAGTTTTGAAAAGAATTTGCAGATTAATGTGTAGATTAATACACTCCATCAGCAGCACCTGCCATTTCAAAGGAGCAATAAAAGGTTAAGGGAACAAGATAAGCAAGATTATTCTTCAGCTGTGATTCCTCCTTTGGAAATATGCCTTTATTTGCTCACTAAAGGAGAGGAGTCCAGCTCCTGGTGTTGGTGTTGATACTATAAGGAGGAACAAGAAGGAGTGGGGTGGGGGATGGGACTCCAGGAAGTCTCTTCCACTAGTTACAGCCACTGGGGTTTAATGCGATCTATAAACTCATCTGTCTGTTTACATACCAGCCAATGATACGTCTCTCTGATCCACTTACATTTTCAAGCCTAATGTATACACAGGGCACTGACGTTGTGTATACAAGACACAGAGATAGCTGGGGGCTGTGTGCTATCCCTGCTTTCACAGCACACTGTCACTCTTATAAATAAAGCATTCGCTCGGGAAAAGAGTCTGAGAGCTGGAGAGCCACATTGCGTGCAAATCCAGCTCACTGCCTGAGCTTCCTCGAGGTTGAAGCTAATCCTAACTGACATGTTACAGTAAAAGTACTTTATAAAATCAATATTAAATTCACAGCCTTTGACATCCTGGGACATCAAAGATAAAGGGGAAATAAGCTGTGGAGTAAACAGTCCTGCAGCTATGCCAGTTGCTCAAGGAGAGAGGCAAAGGAAGACACAGGAGACCATGGGGTAAATTAGTACAGTGCTAGTCTTGTTTTTATACCAAGGTCTTGACATCAATGAAAACATTATAAAAACAGCACGCGAACCCTTACAAACAAGAAAAAAAAATATTAGGAAAGACTCCCTCAGTTACAAATTC
>JAYDZK010000268.1:34715039-34747462 GCA_034509185.1 Euphonia xanthogaster | reverse complement strand
ACACGAATGGAGTTTGTTTTGTGATATTTTGTTTCATTTTATTTTAAAATTTAATCACTAGATGAAATTAGAATGATGATGAATAGAACACTAAAACTTCTTGTAAGTTTTACATGTGCTATATGTAGCTCTTCTATTTTAGAGCTCGTCATTTTAGCAATGCCATTTGTTGAATAATACTCCTGCCACCCCTACAAATATCTGCCCAAATGTGACACTGTTATAAAAGACTCAAATAAACTTGCCTGTTGTCTGTAATGTTAGTAGAATTAAATTTCTACTATTTTACAATTGATGTTCACTGAACATGCAGCATGATGGGAACACGCTGTATAACACTTGCTGCAATTGCTATTACTAATTGCTTAATGGAGGAATGGGGTTAAGCTCCGGTACAATATAGACATTATTTTATTTGTGCTTCAGCGAATTACCTAACCACATGGATGAGAACGAGGTAGAGATAAAGGTCAGACAAAGTACTAAATAAGAAGCCTGGGAAGCTGGTGCTAAAGAGGCTTAAAGCTGCTAAGGGAAGTGAAAGTGACTAAATAGGAAAACTGAGGTTAGAAATGATAAAGATATCTAAGAATTAAGCTATTCAGACAGCAAAGAAATACTGACAAGAAAAATATAATAATGTACAGCATACAAAGCCCAGTCCCTCAAGCCTCTGTCTGGGAACTGGTGCTCTTCCAGACGTTCAACAACATAGACAGTGGAATCAAGTACACCCTCAGCAACTTTGCAGATGACACAAAGCTCAGCGGAGCAGCTGTGGATACCCCATCAAGGCCAGGTACTGTGAGGCCCTGAGCAAACTGGTCTAGTTGGTGGCATCCATGCTCATGGCAAGGAGGTTGGAGTTCGGTGATCTTTAAGGTCCTTTCCAACACAAAACATTCTATGAGATAATATCATTATAACAGCATATTATAATGACTAGAAACAGGAGAGCAGGGGAGGAGTAAGGTCTGGAGGATATGGGGAGAAATATAGAACAAATATAATTTTCAGAGTGTGCAATTAAATTAGTTGTTATTCTGCATACTGTATGGTCTGTTGATAAGCATGTCTTGTGTGCTGTCAGTCTTTGGAGTAGTTCAGTTACTTCAATGGCTTAAGTAGCCAATAAATTTTCAGGGGATTAAAAATAAGAGATTCATCTTCATCCTAGGAGACTGATCTGCTTGAATAGCAAGTACTTATACTCGCAATAGAAGAAGTTGGGCGATAAAAATATAAATTATACTAGCAATAATTCTATACAACAAATTATATGTACTATAATAAATATAAATTATTTTACAGATGAGAATTGAATATGAGTTCCTCTGATTTGGGACTTTTATTTTAAAAATGCATTTCCCTTTTCTCTCTGCCTCTGTCAATTTCCCACCTGTAAAATGAGGAGTTGACCCCCAGGGTCAAAAGGACCAAATGAATAAAAATTAACCATTGCACGAAATAGCCAAACAGCACAGTAATGAATGCTGCAGAAAAGACATTAATGAATTCTGTCTTCTAAGTAAAGTTTAAATAATGAAGAGTAAGAAAATCATAAGACCACACATTGAACAATGAACAGAAAACAAAACCCTAAATAAGTGCTCATTAAGAGAGTATTGTCCATCCTTTGTAGTGAATGTGACAGGAGTTCTGTGAAAACCAGTGTTTGTGATGCTTTAATTAAGCAAAATATTAACATGAGATGCAAGGGGAATGATGGTCAAGAAGTAGGTTTCTGCAGGTACCTTTACGCCAGCCATATTAAAAGTTTTGACTGCCTGAGTTTGAATCTCCATGTATTTTGAAATATTTTTATAGTTTAATATTACAGGGTATCAACTTAAAAGATAATAGATGATGGAAAATTGCCCTAAATAGCACAGTTCCATTTCAACTTAAAATACGTTTTGATAATTGTAAACATATTCTGTTGTTTGTATACTGTTATATTAAGTAAAATTGGCAAGCATCAGTACTAAAAGGTCTTTTTTTTTTTCCAAAAATGTCTGTGTTAGAGAGTTTTGGAGTGCCAAGAAGACTACATCCTCTGTGGCGGCTTCCAGCTCAATTTCCTGAACATCTATTGGAACTCATCTTTGGGCCCTTTTTTGAGCTACCAATGCATGTGATAGCTGACCTACTTTTGGGAAATTTCTAAGACATGGAACCCTTCAAGACTCACAAAATACTTAAAAGCTCTAATTCTAACATAATCACAAATCTCAAAGAAATGCCAGTAAAAGGATTCAGCTCAGTTCTTGCTTTGAAACAGAGCTGCAGACAGGGGCAAGAAGCAGCAGTGATCTGCACATATCATCTGTTCAGCATTCACATTGCTTGGCATTTAAAATGTGTAGACTACTGCAGATGCACTGACCTGGAGGCTTGTGTATAGCACAGGGATGCGGAAAGAAAGAAACATCCCCATATAGAATCAATGGTAAGGCAACCGGAATTTTATATGCAATACTAGCTGCTTGCTCGTGTTGTTAACACAATGGCTAAAATATGATAATTTAGCAGTATCTAAAAGTAATAATGAAGAAAATGACTCATCTACATATTCCAGTGTTATTTCTATTACTGCTTCTATATAGAGGGAAGATATTACAAAAAAATTCTGAATAGCAGATATTTGATTTCAACAAATTCCAGGTGCTCCAGATGCTAATTATAGCTTAATTTGCACAAATAGCCTTGCTTAAGCTTGAATGTATTTTCTGTCAGTTTTTATTATTTATTCTTTCTAAAAGATATACCATGAACATTTAATCCACTAATGTTCTGGATAAATAATTTGAATTTCAGAAGATTGAATATTTGTCCTTTTAATTTTGACTGGAGGAAACTATTGTGTTTTGTGATTTATGTGAGCATGGATCACCTAATATGATTCATAAAAGGAGTGATCACATTTGAACGGATTTGAAAAAGAATAATCACTGTTATGTGGTAAGATACTGACTTAAAAATAAAGGCATATTTACTCCACAATGTCCACCTTTAACTCAGAAAATAATACCCTAATGAATAAATGTATCAAAATTGGGCTCTATGGGATTTCTTGCAATCTCCTGTCAAGCATCTGTTACTAGCCATTACAGGAAATAGGATACTGAACCAGATGGACCATCAGTCTGTTTTGAGGGAATTGGTTTCTGATGCAATACCAACACTTAAACTAAGTACACCAGCACAAATTTGCTCCACAGGCCCAGAAAAAAAAATTAAATACATAACTATATACTTATTAGGAAAACAAGGCAGGAAGATAATTACACAGAAAATCAGAAAATGAGAAAAGAAACTGTAAAAAAAAATCTTAAAATGAACAAAAAATGCAGAGAGTAGAATTTTTCCCCTTACTCTGCTGCTTGGCAGAGTAATTATACCTCTTCTACAAAAGGACCACCAAAAAAATAATTCCTTTAACAAATGCCTTTTCCTCAGACATAACAAGCCAGATTAAAATGTAACTTTCGTTTTCATAATTTTTTAGTTTCTGAGAAGACTTACTGGAAGTGAGCTTTACCCATGTTAGCTATGGTTTCCACATAGATCTTAAAGTGGGATCTTGCTTATTTGAGGCGAATGTTATTAAGCTTATTGCTAGACTGCTATTTTAAACCATGGGATTTATTAAGGAAAAAAAGAAGAAAACTGCATATTAACTTGAAGATGAATTGCAGTGTCTCATAAAAATTGAACTGCTAGCATCCTAATTGCAAGCCTTCCCTTTCTTTGAGTTCATCTTTCTGTACTCAAGGCCAGCTTGCTGATAAAACACAATATGAGGAAACAGGTGGAAGGGCTCCCCAAAAGACTTCTAAAGAGTTTCAGCAGGGCTCCCTGATGAGTTTCTCACTGTTCCTGCTTAGGTTACCCTGGAGCGGGGTAGAAGTCATGCCCATGTGTATACCCAGAGGTACCCCATTAAGCCAAACCTTGATCCTGACCTGTGGTCTGACTTCCTAGCTTGACTTGTGAGTTTTGCAGACTTGGCTGGAGGTACTGACCTCTGTCCAACTGAGGACAATGTATATGGACCTGATCACCTCCCCAGACTGACCTTGGACCTACTTCATCATCAAGAACTTGATTAGAGATTTGGATCCTTAGTTGCAACTGATTACTCTTGCCAGAGCTCCTTGGCTTGTCTTGTTTTGGTGCTGTGAGACCCTTGTCTGTGAGACCCCTGCCTGCCTTGTTATTATGCTCAGCTTGTGACTTCCCTGTCCTTGCAGGGCAGGGCAGCCTCCTCTTGCTGCTCCCTAATATGGAGCTTCTGATAATTTCCTGTAACAGATATGTTAACAGAATCTGGAGAAAGGAGAACAATGCTAAATACAACAGAAGTCTGACCAACATTTATCTGGAATGGATGCAATCTCCTTGAAAACTGAACACACTAGAAAGTCTAATATACAAGCAATATCTTTTTATTTACATATGGGGGAATATTTGCAGGCACAGCAGAGCTTACAACACTGCTCTAGCCAGATGTGAGCTGGTTGCTAAGAAAAGTGCCAATAGCTCCAGCTTTTTTACCCATTAAGCCCAGATTGAAAGCAAAATATATTTTCTTCAGCACTGTACTATGCTTAGCCATCCAGGACCATAATAGAGCAAGATTTAGACTGTCCACAAAACAGATGTAAATATGCTAATAAAAAGTCTTGACCTCTGGGCTTAAATCTGATGAAGTAGACAAAAGTACAGTTATAAATTCTACTCTATTCTACTCTGGAGAGACTCTATTCTCTGCCCATAGCATTAGCCTTGTCTTGCTTGCATTCAGATCCAGCTATATGTTCTGTTCAGCCTGAACATTGGATCACAGAGGACACAAGGAGTATGCATGATGTGGCGATAGGCAAGTAGGTCTGTACATTATTTTCACATCAGTCTTGTACCTACTGCCTACAACATTGTGTTCACAAGAACAGGTGAAAGTATTTATCCCAGTAAGACCTGACATTGAGATAAAATTATCAGTGAAACAAGGATGTTTCCCCTGAGGGCAAACCATGCCTTACCAACCTGGTGGTTTTCTGTGATAGAGTGACTGCAGTGGTTGACCAGGGAAGACCAAACAAAGTCACTTAGAGAAATTGTGGATACCCCATCCTTGAAAAGTGTTCAAGGCCAGGTTAGGGCGCTGAGCAACTGATCTAGCAGGTGGCATCTCTACCCATAGGAAATGGATTGGAACTAGGTGATCTTTAGGGTCCCTTCCAAACCATTCTGTGATTCTATGATTTTATGTAACTGATCCAAATACGGAAGCTTAACTAGGACGTGAAAACCACCATGAAACTTCTCATTAGCAAGTTTCTGCTGATGAACACTGTTAATATCTGTTTGCATGACAGGTTCCCCATGCCTTATAACTAATCAAATTTCAAAATGGTACTAAAAAGCCCCAGTAGTCTAAAGGAGTTTTGCAGATGATGATTTATAAGCATCTGTGTCTGCAAACATCCTGTTTTCTTGTGACATCCTGGCATCTTTAATGGATTCAGCTAAGGTATTATAAACCTGCTAATGAATCCTTTGCCCATCTTCCATGTTTATAACCATTTTTGTCTATGTATCTAATTCACTTTACTGATTATTGGTATCAAGTTAACGTTTAGAGAAAAAATCTTGAAATTGTATGTTTCCCTAGAAATATAAGTTATGATTAAGTTCATTTGTCTGAGATTTGTCATTTTCCCATAAATTGTAGCTCATGACATTTACTGTACAACATTCTTATTGCAACAGTGCAGCATTAATACAAAATAAGACCTCAGTTTTCAAGATTAAATAAACTCTCCTTGGTAATATCATTCCTGTGCATGCAACAAGTGTTCATAAAAGTCCTGTGGACTTTTATTCTATACTCATATTTAACACAATAAAACTTTCACATCTATTTTACATTTATAAGTAATACACAGAAATGTCTAAGATGTAAAATGAGAAGAAATAATATATGAGAACATATATGAACTGATGGAATTCCCTGTCTTATGTGCTGGTGTTAACACCAGCAGTTAACTGCACTCCAAATAAGCCATTCCCCTTCCTCAGTCCCTTCCATTAAAGGACCCTTATGAGTTGAAATAACAATTTCCTAAAAGCACAAAGCAGTGGAATAAGACATGCACAATAACAATATTAATAGCAGTATTAACAGCAAAATATGCAAAAAGAAAAGGTGTATTACCCACAAAAAGGAATGAAGATGATAGAATGAAGATGATTACATCATCTTAGAGGGACTTATTCCTGGACTGTAGATGCTAAAGGAAATAGAAATCATAAACCCCATTTTTTCAGGTCAGGAAGAAGCAGGAATGGGCTGCACTGCAAGGAAAGGTGAGCTGAGATTGGTAGCAGGTACAGGACTCACAGGGGCTGCAGTTACCCCTGTAGCTGATCCAAAACAGCAGAGCAGATCTGGTGATGTTATCCAGAGTCAGTCAACAGTTGAGTGACAAGTCCCATTATGATGAAGAGGGTTTGATATCAAGCTAAAAATTAAAGTCTTCCATATGCAGGCTTACCTGTAATGTAGCACTGCAAAATCCAAGTGGGAAGTCCTCACTCAAATGTAGCTCTTAAGCAAAGTGGGAGGATGAGGCTTCTCACAACTCTTTCTCCTATTGCACAAAGCCATACAGCTGCATTGCATTAAAGATGATGTTGAATGCAGGCAATTGAACCTCTGAGCTGGGCACAGGGCAGGGGTGATTGAAGTTTTTTGGTGCACACAGGATCCTGACATTTCTGGACCTAACTTTATCTCACCAGTACTCTGAACACTGGTCAGTGATTCTGGTAGCTTTCTTTCTCTGTCAGTCTCTTGATACTGTCTTAGCCCTAGTCAATCATAGGATGAGAAAGAAAGAACTACTGTAATACTGGGGGCCTAATTCTGCCTGATATTCTTTTTCTCTACCAATCTTCATTAGACATTGACTATGAAAAATTTCTGCATGTTAAGAAAAGTTCAAAGGTAGAAAAGCAAACTGTTTAGAAATAAACATTTTTTAGGCTATACATTAGTAAATTGGCATAATAATAAATGGTGTGGAATATTGCTTTTGAAATGTTTATATGTGCTCTTTAGGGCTATTCAGATCTATTTAGTTCTTAACAGTGAGTGTTTAATGTACTTTGTAGTCTTCTGTATTATTTTTTTTTACTTTATTCTGTGCCAGTCTGACATCTCACATCACATTTCTATCTTGAAACTACTCCTGAGGGTTTCAAGAGGTCTCAAATTAGGCATGTAATTACCATGGATATGGGCACAACTAGCTTTGTTTGAGCATCTTATTAATTTTTTCCCTATATTTGCTTGTTTCCCTATATTTTCCTGATTTTCCCCTATATTCTATTTTTAAAGCCACTTTATTATTTTTATGAAAACAGTGCTATTGACCAATATTGCTTTCTTTTCTTCATACAGAACTATTACTTTTCAGTTAAATGTAGCCTTGTGAATTGAAATTCACTGCACATGAGGTAGATCTTAGGTATACTGAGCAAATTTCATATTTAAAGAATATCCTCCTTAGTTTTTGGAGGAAAACTGAAATTATGCAGCAGAGAAAAGCAAGTTTTTATTTTTATAAATCCACTAAATCTTCCTGCTCTGCCTTCAAGTTTGTAATTGGAACAATTACACCAAAACAGAACACAGGAAAGTCTAAGAACTCAACACATGTCAGACTAACGTGCAGCTGATGTCAGAGCAATGGCCTCCTTGGAAGTCAAAATGCGTCTTCTTCTTTTTCTGCCTCCAGTTTTTATTGCTGAGTGGGAAGTTGTATTGTAAGAGATATATTTCTTTGGCCAATTTGGGTCAGCAGTCCCAGCCATGTCTCCTTCCAACCTCTTGCCCATTCCTATATGTAGACAAGCACAATGCTGCACTGTTCAGCCAAAACATTGACATGTTACTAACACTGTTTTATCCACAAATCCAAAAAACAGCAACAAAGAGCTGCTCTGAAAAAAGCTAACTCTATCCCAACCAGACGCAGTACAGGTAGGAGCTAAAATAAAGCTTATTTAATTTTTTTTAAAAGATCTCTTACACAGAAAGGCCCCCTTCAACATTAAGCTACAAGTTATATTTCAACCTTAAATATTCCTCAACTGCCACAATGCATGCAAGAACGGGGCAAGAAATTGTCAGTGATGAGAAGTGTAGAAAGATAGAGCAAAATAGTTTGTGGAATGAGAGCCCTTAGAAAAGATCTGTTGAAATTGGTTTGGAGCAGTAGCTGCAACAACGTGGGAGGTAATAACTTTCATATTTAAATGATATTTTGTGTTTAATGAGATATCTATTAATGGCATTTGATACATTTTAAAAGCTGTTTTTTTTAGGATAAGCATTTATTTAACAAACTGAACAATTTGTTTATTTTAAAATATTGGTGTCATTATTACCACAAAATACTGAGTAATAATTCACACATAGAATGTGATATTTGAATGTGCCAGTTTACTATCAATTACTATAAGAAGTATCTCAGTTTGATAGGTTAAAAAGAAAGATGTAAAAAAAAGTTGAATCATGGTCTGAATGTAGGCCTTAGAGCAAGAAATTGCATCTCAGTTCAAAATACAGGCTCCTTCAATTATCTCAGGGAGATCACAACTTTCTTCTTTGTTTCCCCACACCTAACAGAGGATAACACTGCCTACTAATCGGCATGGATGTGCATATATTTTTTGAATAATGCTGATCCTGATGGTAATTCTCTCTGGGACTACTACTTGCAAAGCAATAAACAGAGCAGTAGCAGATACTCTAGGAGCCAGCCAAAAACTATGTTAAAAAGCTTTCTGAACAGTGGTAAAGGAAACTCATTAAGATACATTAACTTGGCTACCTCCTTAGAAGATGTAAATTTCTGAGTCAAGGTCAAGATAAAAAAGACTCTGAATCTGAAGTTACTAGAATGTTGAACAGATTTTAATATTCAAGGTAAATAAAGCATGAGTATTTCTACAGAACTGCTTCTGTAACCTGCATTCTTTTTTTTCTGGTTGCATGCCAGATAATGGCCAATCCCACTTCATTCTTTAAAGTTTGAGTGTAATTTTAATTATGTGCTTTGGAGTCCCCAGATCAGTCTGAAAACAGGCATTCTTATGACATTGCTCTCTTACCCCATCACTCACTGCTCTACTACATCTTGAAGCCCTACCACCCGATAGTGCAAAACAGAGAAAAGCAAGGCACTACCTTTGGACCATGTAGTCGGTCTGAAAAGAGTTTGGGTGGGTCTATTCCTGTTGTAGAAGGCAATGAAGGTTGTGCCCTTGGAATAGTGTTCAATGACAAAAACAGTACTCAGTTTCTCAGTTCCCATGTCAAAAGTATTTTCATGGATAATGGAAACGAGTTATGAATAATATGAGTTAGATGGGAAAAACCATTTAGATAAATACCCATCAGTTATCTGCCATAATGGCAACCAGTTAAATAGGTACATTCCTCTTATCTAATCTTTCCTTTCTTAATAGCCCATCACCCAGCTAACTCTGCTCTAAATATAAAAATGATACCTGCACAGAATGTACTCTATAATCTGCCTTGTGTTATTACTGATTTTAGCTCCTTAATTAGTGCTATTGCCTCCTAGGTTCTGCACGTACCAGGTAAAATAGTATTAACTGAAAATTCATATTAGATTTTCTGTTAAAATAATTTGATCCTTAAATTCAATATTTTAAAAAAAGAATCCCTCCAGAGGAATAAATTGCTTTATACATGCTAGATTTTTTTTGTTTGGGTTTTTATTTTTATTTTTTTTTTGTTTCCTATTATAAACATAACATTTCCGTGCTCTTGGAAATCATAATGCCATCTGTATTTATAATGACATGCTGCAAATCCTTAATTTGGGAGTATCACTAGGTAATTTAAGACCTAAACCCTATTTGTTTTCCTGTGTTTTGGCTGCAGAATTCTGTCTAACAAGGATCATTACGTACCTAATAAGGTTTCATGCAGAATTTTGCATTTAATAAATTGTTTAATGACAGTAAAAAAACATAGATTCAACTGAAATATCTTCGTCTGTTGGTTTCATTATTTGGCTAAAAAAGCAGTCAAGTTGGAAATAAAATGCTTTGAGAAAATGAATTTTTTATACTGCTTATAATTCAATTAGCAGTTGAAATATTTAATACTTGATTTTTATTATAAATTAGCATAATACTCAATTATTTCTGGCAATCACTGCCAGGATTACTGTGTTTCCAACAAACCCACTCTAAAGCAGAAATTAGCAAAAGAGGTTAACAGACAGCAAAAGTTATATTCTTTTCCATGCATTTGGAAGACAATTTTTTGGTTACAGCCCTGGTCTGTGAAATCTAGTCACTTCTCTGAAAGTATGTAGATCATGAAGCCTTCAGAATCTGTGAAAAATAATTAACTGAATTCACTCAGCTACTTCAGACCTCTCCATTTTCCTAGACAGCCCAGTTTTCCTATCTTTTGCATTTTTCCAGCAAATTAATGACTTGTTGGCTCTTTTTGGTGACACTGATCTTGTAAACAAATCCAGTAGAACACTTAAGGGCCCAGAAACTTTTAAGCCCAACCTAATTTATTAGTAGATTTACTTCTGTAATACATCTTTCTCTGTGATCTATTTGCAGTAACTCTTTTTATCCTTTAAAGCTCAATTAATTCCACTTTGAGGTATGATAGGAGACAATGAAGCAGATATTTACAGAAATAAAGCAAGCCTCATAATTCTGATTCTGCTTTGGATAATATCCCTAAGGAAAAAAACTGAAATGGGAAGCGAATGGGATGGGGAACTGAAAGAGAGAAAAGGAAGGGTAAAGGGGAAGAGAGCAGAGAAAGGAGAGGAAGAAAATAAAGAAGAGCAGGGATGAGAAGAGAAATGCAGAGTTCTACAATTCTAGCAAATGTTCTTCTTTCTATGCCATCAATTAAAGTGACATCATCACTTGTTTCTATACCATCAAATAAAGTGAAATTTGTTGCAATACTTGCTGTGATCAGTCACATTAGTAAAGTGTCAAACCTTGCTTTGGACAGAGTTTGGGCCATACAAGGGTAACTGCAGAAAAAAATGCACCTGTAAGGTAGCATGGATTGAGCCTACTACTTTCACATAATACTAGCTAGGATGGGTAACAGTAGTGAAAATCAGGAGCACCAGGGAAAGCCCCTCAGCAGGACGTAGCTTCAGAAAAGAACTCTGGAAATCTACAGTGTATACTACAATACCCTCTTTGCTCTTTATTCCCTAGGCTGATTAGATGAAACAAGCACCTGTATGTTAACTACTTCTACTTTTTGTCCATTCATGTGTGCCAAGGCTATGGCTCTCGTACTGCAGTCCAATCCACAACACTTGCTTCTACTACTACAGCAGAGATAAACTTTTGCTCTTGAATCAATTTTGCTCATCTTCTGGGAGAGTAATCTGCAGGAAAAATGAATTGTGACAGGCATTCAGTCCACATAGCTATGAAATGTGAAAGAGAAAATTCATAAAACCAACATTGAAAAGAGGCATCACAGGATTTTGGATTAAGTACCTACATAGCTTGGTCTGTAAGGGCAGGTTAGTCTGTTTCCTCTGTTCTGTTGCTCAGGTTACGTGTAAGAACATTCTTAGAACTAGAACTGAACAAGTGCTAGAAATAGAACGGTCTAATATTACTTTTCATTTTAGAACATTCCCAAAAGGACTGCATACTGACATGTTAAGTATAGGAAACTTTAGGAAATTATTCCACTGAGTCATCAGTACTGTACTGCTTACCATATGAGTTCCTCTTGTCTGTTAGGCCTACTTGCTAGATAGCTTTAGAAACCAAATTAGATAGTTCATTCCACTAGTATTACTGCAAGGTTTGATCTTGAACCCTGTTTTCCAAATGCTGGGCCTCAACTTTGATTTCCTGACTTTTCTTCATTGTCTTCACATATTCCGTAGGTGCACCTACTTTCTTAACTTTTCAATCTCAACAGAATTGCATGTAGTCTACTGAAAAAGCCACACCCAACAGTCCAATAGGCATGGCAACTGGCACTCTCTGAGACATCAGGATTTAATTTTCCACAGTACTAAAGACTGCCTGTGTGCCAGACCTATATTCCATAGAGACCTTTGGGGTTCCACACCACTCTGCAGAATTCAGTGTTGGTCCATCTGGGTGATGAAATCTTCATTAGGAGAGAAGCTGGTTTGCAATTATGTGAGAAACTTCAGCTTTCTCCTCAATTTTAGACAGTCTTGTAAGAAAATTCTTTTGGAGTGTCTTCTTGCCATGCTTGTTTTTCTATGGGACTTTAATGATGGAGACTCTGAGTATGATGTGAGAATTCTAGGAACCGAAATGTTAAGTTTAGTTGCCTAAAGACTCCTTGTGACTAATACTTTGCCTGCCTGTCCATCATGTACTTTGTCTGAAAAATAATATTTTTCAAAATAATTTTGTTTTATTTTTATGAAGTGTCCTGTGAATAATAATTAAAGCAAAAAGAAAAGGTAGAGTAATCATACATATGATTGTTTCAATACAGAGACTCTTAGATCCCCTTTCATGCTGCTGGATCCCAACACCTTGAGTACAGAAAATATCAGTACAGAATGAATGTGTATGGAAGCTAGGCTGAAGTCTATGTCACTATTTAATAGACTGTTATTATTGTAACATATGGCAGCTAGAACAACATATTTGAAATGAAAATACTTAAGGGGGGGGGATCCTTATTTGAAAATATTAGTGGCTTTATGTTATATTTCTAAAGCTGAGCAAATGTTATATTTAGACCTAAGAAGAACAGGGCATGAATTATTGCACACTAATTCACAACTAATGTGTTGCTGCGAATGAAGCTAAAGGCTGAGTGCAATCAACTCCATTCCATCAGTACAACATTAATTCGCACACTAGAAGATCTTACTGCACTTATAAAAATATTATTCCAAAAGGTCACAGAATCTAAAAATAAATGGTAATGTAACCAGGGTCAAGTTCCAAGAATTATTATTAAGCACCAGTTTGATCTATATATTTTAAAAATAAACACATGTATCACAGAGAACTTGTATGCACATTAGCCAAACTTAAGCATATTCCTGATTTCCTGAAATAAAGTTGCATGTAAAATCACTGAATATGGAGTTCATGGCCATACATGGAAAATAAAATATGTCTGCTGCATCTGTTCAGACAAACTGGTATAAATCACATGGATGCAACACAGCATTTTATTCAGATGTGGTATTTGTGAAGGACACATCTGGATGTACTTCCAAGCGTTATGGACTACCCAACTTACATATGTCTAGGCCTAAGGAAAATCCTGGTTTTGTCTACTATTCCATCTACAATTTTGGAGTTTAAACACCTGGCAACTTTTTCAGCAAAGTGTTTTGTTGTATTTTATATATTTGTGTATTTTATGTATTTTTGTTTATGCTGTATCAATTAGGCTACACAAACTAAATATTTTATTAAGTGTGGTTTTAGGGAACTTAATGTAACATTCTTGTAATGTTTAAATATAAAGTATGCATTGATTATCACATCTTCTAGTCTTTACATGTTTTTAAATAGGTTTGAAGAATATTTTGAGGTTTTTATTTAACCATGTGATGGTTTCCATTATGGAATAGACCAGGAATAGGTTAAAAACAGGCTGTGAGGGATCTCTTCCAAAGGATAACTGGAGTTATGACTTTTGTGCCGTTGGAGAGGCAGTCTTGTCTTTCTTCTTTCATTGGGACTGACAAGAAATAGAGCAACAGAAAAAGGCTGTACATTTTTCCATTTGGAGGTCTGTCCTAAGAAATGGTAGCTCTAAAAACAGCCTATAGGGAGAGAAAAATTTTGAATAAGCTTAGGGGCTTCAGGTTAGTGCTGAACAAAACAAAGATTTGAAAAAGTACAATTCAGCAGTTAAAAGGAGATTTCAGATTCTAGAATTTAGCTTTGCCTAGGAAAGAAAATTAGTTACTCCAGAACTCATGTTAATAATTCTATACATTCCACTTCAATATACTTGCACCTCAGTATATTTTCAGTGTACATTAATGTGAATCTCAATACTAATCTAAAGACTAATCCAATTTTTAATATTTCATTCTAAGGCCAAACGTCTCCCAAAGATAATTTAATTTTCATTAGTGAAACTATATCTGCTGAGAAGTATTTGAAAAATTTTGTGTGTGCTGGAATTTCATTAAGAATATTGGGATACTTACACTGATCTAAAATTAATCAGATTTATTCTATCAGAGGAAAATGTTAAATTTAAAGCAGTTCTTAAAAGGAATTTTGATTTATCAAAATAAAGTTTATACCCTACATCCTCACCACCAAGATTTACACAAAGTAGAATGAAAAATAATTTTCTATGGACATTGGATTTACACTGAAATTAATCTACACAATATTGGATTTATTTAATTACATTTCTTTAATAAGATTAAACAAATTAATGCCAAACATAAATAATTTAGGAAATTTGTGTACTCTTTTAAGAGTGAGATGGTGTAGTAGGAAATAACTTAATATTCTTGTGGTAATTCAGCTATTGTACGAATATTTGTGAAAGGTTTCTTATGAGTTATTTAGTGTGATAAACCAACTGTCGTACTCATTTAAAACACATCTCTTATGTAGAGACTAACTGTATCTATTTTCCATTAAAAATATTTTGTGTACTATTAAATGGGTAAGAAATTCCTAAAGACAAAATATAGACAAAATATTATTGATATTACACTAAAGAAAATTACTTTATTCCTGACAAGAGAAAGATATGTCAGAAGATGGCAGAGCTGTGCCACATGAGTCAAAGGGCTGAAATGTTGTCTAGGGCCCTCAGGGAGCTAATATCAGGTCTCTTCAGAGATGAAAAATAATAATTAAACACTGCTTACCAATTAATGCCAACTTATAGGAAGGTCCTACACTTAGATTAAGTGAGGATATTGGGTTGCTTGAAAACAGCAAGAAAGGAGAAAGAAAAGGACTACAGAATAATGAAAGATGCAAGAAAAAAGCAAAAATAATTAAACAGACGTGCACTTACACGGAGTTGGAGCACTCATATTTCTAATTAGAATTTCAGTGCAGGAGCCCAATTTAACCTTAGGGAGCCTTATAGTGATGCACGTCACTCAATCTAATATTGATATACCAGCTTGAATTTTCATATTGCATTTAGAAGGATGCTGTTATTTATACACATAATATGTTACAGTTTTAGGGGCACTGTAGTGGCTGTCTATAATATCTGCATGTGAGAAGGGTTTTTTTATTGAAAACCTCTAAACTGACAGTTAATTGCTTTTTTCTCATTCTTACACCATTATGAATGCATGTTTTTGTTCCCTTATCACTAGAATTGATGAAGATCTCATATTTTTGAGGTATTATACAGTATTGTCATTATTTCAGAGGCAAGTTTTTTTCAATATATAACATATCCAGAGAAAGCACAAAACCACTTAAGCATTTAACAGGTGAAGAATGTGCCCCAGTGAAATGGTCATAATGATACTACAAAACCTGCATCCTCTACCAGTTTCCAACCTCTGATGAAGCCTGTAAATTGACTGATTGAAAGAGCAGTCAGTAGATCAGGAAGATAATTAGACAAACTAAAAAGTTCTGGAAAATAACCTATTCCGCAGAATATTTCCTTAGAAATTGTAGCTAAAAACAGGAGCCGAAACATTTTAAATATAGCTGAAAATGTAAATTTCACAAACAATCTTTGGGTTTTATCCTGATTTAGATTGACATCTTTACTTCCTCTTGTATTGTCTAAACTATCATGTACATATAATTCCCTTTGAGCAAAATTCCTCCTAGTTACTTCACTACTTAGGCAAATTTTTGTCAAGACTCATGGATGGCAAGTAGGGTTGTGCTGGAAGGGTTAATTTTCCATTTCCCCACCAACAATGCTCAATGGGGCATATGTGCTGCTGGTCATGTGATGCAATTACAGCTGACAGCCTGTCCTGTCCCCTGAACAGCTGGGTCTGATCCTCAGATTAACGTATTTAAAACCGTAAACTCTCGGTAAGTTGTAATGATCAAGAATGACAACACTTTTTAGAGTATATCCCATATTCCTACTGACCAATACTTTTCATGGGAAATTACTGGCTTGTGCTCAAATAAAACAGAGAAAAGTAACTAATGAGCTACTTATTACCTGTGAATTTTATAAAAATATTTGGTTTGCAATTTCATGTGTCTTTATTCCTATTGATGAATTTTTAAAATTACCCTACTTTAAGCCCCCAGAATGTTTACACGGTCCTTGCACACTAACATCTGCTAAGCTTTTTTTTGTTCAAGAGGAATAATTCATGCCTCTTGAGTTTGCACACGTTTCCCATATGTCTAGAAAATCATATGCTATCACTCCTTTCTTGTCAAAGGTTTTAATTCTCTGTACATTTATCAAGGAAGAAAAACTGCAAACGCACTTTATTTTCACAAGTTTTTCACCAGCCACTTTACATTTTGAATCCCTATACATTTACAAAATTGTTCCCATGGAAACCAGAAGGAAATTTTCTCAACAATATTCTTGATGGATGAAATGCGAGTAAAAATGTATTTAATAATTTTAGTGAAAACTTTCAGTGTTTCAGTTCTAGATGAGATTTTAGGAATGTATTTTTAGTGTGGTGTGGGGGGATTAATAGAAGGGAGCTCTTTCAACATCCATGAAAAGATTCAGATGCTAGCATACTTCTGCGGGCTCAACACGGCCTCATCTTTTCTGACAGTGGTATGGCAGTGACAATAAAACTTCAGAAGTTCTGGTTTGGACCACTGACCTTACGTTTCTGAAACAAGAGTTGCCTTTTACATTACTAGCTTGGATCAGAGGAAAATTAATACAGTTTGCTTTACAGGAGAAACTCTAGTGACATGATGTAGGCCCTTATTTATGAGAAAGAAGTGGCATCCTATCACTTTTGATTTTTCAACTTTCAAGTTCCATGGACTCCAGTTACATATGACTAGTAATGGTAAGTGAAGTGAAAGCAGTAGAGGTTTAGACTTCAGTAATACTTTGGGCACTATCTCCCACAAGATTCTCCTTGAGACACTGGTGAAGTACGGGTTGGATTCGCAGACAGTGAAGCGGATTAAAAACTGACTGAACGAGTTCAGAGACACAACATCTTGTGTGGGGCCAGTACCTAGTGGTGTACCCCATGGATCTATACTAGGCCTGATTCTTTTCAGTGTCTTTGCCAATAGGCTGGATGATGGGGTAGAGTCTACCCTCAGAAAGTGTGCTGATGATACAGAATTGGGAAGAATGGCTGATACATCAGAGCTGTGCTGCTATTCAGAGGGACCTTCACGGGCTGGAGAAATGGGCTGACAGGAATTCACTGACCTTGTGCGGTTCAACAAAGGGAAATGCAGTGAGGAGCAACCCCATGCACCAGTATTATGCTGGGGACCAAGTAACTGAAAAGCAGCTTTGTGGAAAATGACATCCAAGACCCAGTGAATACAACACTGACTTGTGAGGCAGCAATGAACCCTTGAGGCAAAGACAGTACCATGGTTAATGGTATGATGGATTGCATGAGGACAACTGTCACTACCAGGTTGAGGCAGGTAGTAATTTTCAAAGACTTTCAATCTTTCCCCTTAATTCCACACTGTTGAGGCCTTCTCTGAAGTATTGTATCAATTTCTAGGCTACTCAGGACAACAGAGACCTGGAGCTACTAGAGAGACACCAGTGCAGAGCCACTAAGATGGTTTAGGCACTGGAGCATAGCTTCTAAGACGAGAGGCTGAGCAAGACGAGACTCTTTAGCCTGGAGAAGAGATGGCTTGGGGGGATCTTATCAATGTATTTAAATACCTGAAGGAGGGTTCAAAGAAGACAGATCCAGGCTCTATTTAGTCCTGCCTGATGATAGGAGAGTGGGCACAAACTGAAATATGGGATGTTCCATATGAGTACAACAGTACACATTTGTTTGTTTGTTTGTTTTTTACTGTGGGGGTGACTGAACAATAGGACAGGTTGCCCATGGACATTGTGGAATCTCCATTTCTGAATGTGGTCAAAAAACAAAACAAAAAAAAAACAAAACCAACAAAAAAAAAAAAAAAAAAAAAAAAGCATTTTGGTCATGGTCCTGGGCATCCTGCTTTTGTTGGCCCTTCTCAAGCAGGGCAGTTAGACCAGATGACCTCTAGAGATCCCTTCCAAAATCAATTGTCCTCTGATTCTGTAAATGTGATCTGTCTACTTAATTTTTAAAACCTGTCTTTTGGCTTTTGTGAGTGTACATACAACTTGGTCCAGAAAGTGCTTTAAGGAAAACTTTCTTTTAAGAATTCACCTATACCTAACTTTTGCTCCTAAGATCACATCCTGCAAAATAGGTCAGCCTAGATATATGATAGAAAGGTACTGGTATGACATGATACGTGAACATCTAGTTAAGAGAAGATGCTCATTTTATATGTATTTTACATATGTAAAGTATAACTAAGTCTGATCTCTATGTAGATTTTTTAAAGGTACAAACCACAAATAACTTCTGATAATAAAAAGGCAAGAGTAGGGGATCAGAATGAAGTGTAAGATATGTAAAAGAGTACTCATTTATAAGAGAAAAAAAACCAATGTCAGTAACATATTCTATCAAAAAGGCTTTTGAAAAGCCTCATCCTCTATAGTAACATTTCTTTTTTTCCCAACAAATCTATGATTTCTCAGGTTGCAATGAGTCATGTCATGTAACTGAATGTGTCACTTCCAACTGCGATATGATGAGAAACAACATAACAAAAAGTGACAAGATTTAACATGACAAGTAAGAATGAAATGCTACAGTGGTAAACACCAGTTTTCAGCAATTTGGTATGTCATGTTTTTTAAAAAGGACACCTAACAGTATGATTCTCATATAATAATCACAGCTCCTGACAAACAGAATTATTTAGTTTTCAATGATTCATGTTTTCAGACAACCTAATAGTGATTATATTTTGATATGCAGCTGAAAGATGGATTTTTGGCTCAATTAACACTGATATACACAAGAAAATTAACCATCATTGTAAGCTAAAAACAAAGGTGTTTACTATAATCAGCTGAAATAGGACAAACTTGTTTAACCAATAATTGCAATTTATATTATTGATAAGGAGAACTGCTCAGAAGAATAATGTCACTGCTCATTTCACAGCAGCTTGTACCAGCATACGATTTCTTTGTGATATCAGGTATAAGCTACCATCTGCTAGGCAAATTCCCAGGTGAAGAAAAAAGTAAAAATAATTTCTAATTCATCAGTGCAGAGATTGAAAATTGAAAATTTTAATTCAGACTGGAACCGAAAAGACAAAAACATTAAATCTGGTAGGCAGGAAGGGGAAAAAACAAATTGGGAAGAATCAACAAAGTTATAGGAAAGAAGAAGCTAAGTCTCACCATAGAAATTTTTATTTTGAAAAGTTTCAAAATATTGGTTTAAAATTAGTATCTCTTATTTTTGCAGCATAAAAATATATGCAATATAGGTTACATAGTAAACAACAATATTACTGCTGCTATGTCATAGCATGAAACTCAGTTGAAATAAAGAAGGAAATTTGTTAATGTTCTGAATTAAACCTTTTCTGGATCACAGTGTCCTTGTTTTACTGAGACAGTTTCTTTTATGACATTGAAAGTGTAAAATAAAGACTTTGTTATTAGAAACAGAGATCTAAGTAGTTCCCTCAAAAGGGTTGGAAATATTTGCAGTCATCTAGTTAATGATACAGAAATCTATGTCAACACTATCTATCCCAAGCTTGCCTACAATTTATTTTTCATTCTTAAGAACTTGATATTCTAACAAAATAAACTATGATTTTCACTACAGGGTACTTAGTAGATTGTAAGAAGCAAATAGATCTTAAAATGCGAGTAGGTCTAGTTCTCCTCTGATTGTTTCAAGATCAAGTTTTTAACCTCTCTGGTGTTTGGCAAAGTTTGTTATAAACAGACGTAGGAATTTCAAGGATTTCTGATTTTCAAAATCCTAAAAAGAATATTCTTTCTTTCTTGATTTTTAAATTTTATTTAATAGTAAACTCACTTGAAACTACCAAAACTCTTGTATTCTGTACACTTTTTTGCTACCAAATGGTAGAGACAAAGAAGCTAGAAAAATACCCATAAATCGCTACTGCAATTTAGTTGCATCCTTGGTGTCTCTGAGGATGACGCAGGTATCACCCTCAGTGAACAAGCACCCGTCTGGGTTTTTTCTATTTTGCAATTACAATCAATGATATGGAAGTCCAACAAAAGTTTTCATTGCAGTGGAATAACTTACTTGAGTATGGTCATTGGTGAAATGTGCAAAAACAAATTCACAAATAAAAAAGGAACCGATTCAAACTTCAGATCATAATAATGAAGTTTACATTCACTACCAGAAAGGAGCTAACGAAGCCTTTGAACAACAAGAATTATGAGGACACAAACAATTTTACTTAGATCCTGACTAGGATTTTTCCCTTGGATGATCACAAAATGCTGCAACTGTGCACCTAATTTACAACAGACCAACATTACACAAGCCATAGGGCCAGGAACTTGGCCAAAGTGCCTAACTGACAATCTTAGTACAGAAATGTGAGCAGGTGTCCCTTGGGAATCTAAACATTAGTAAATTGAGACAATAATTTCCATTGTGTGTGGCTTTTAAAGTTCTGGCATTACGCCCTTTGTCTGGAAAGAAAATAAATGCAGACTAGAAGTTTGCCAGACTTAGACAGAAGTAAATACAAACCACTACGCCTTCCTTCTATTACACATTCAGGATTGCAGAAGTTCCCTCAGGCTTTCTGAAGGTAAAGCGTGTCAGAATTATCAACCAGAGCTCTCACATTTTGAGAAATGCCTCTGTTTTACAGCTAGGCAGTCACACTTGCAGGAAACAGTATTACTGCTGTGATTACAATACACTGCAGTGTTACAGGTCACTAAACCATAAGGTATTCAAGCTTTTTTCCCTCCAGTTTGATTGTATATATCTAGGAGAGACACATGCTGGAATTAAAATCTAACTCTGATCCACCAGTCTGTGAGCAATGTTTAGGTCTAAAAAAGATGTTCTATTTAGGTGCCATAATTGTCAAGTACTGATAGCGCCTACCACAGATGGGGAGCTGGTATGGCCATAGCTCCTATCAGCTGCAGCCTTCGGTGCTGCTTCCCCATGCTCATTGCCAGGATTGCCTCTGCTGACACACCACAGTTGTGTTGTTACTGCTGCTTTTCAGACTCTGAGTTTGGAGCAAGAGCTCACATCGGAGCACTTATCTGGTTCTCTTCTTGAGAAAAGGTCTAGCATGTGTTGTCAGTATCTGTTCATTTCTTAGAGGTTTTCCAAAGAATTATGGTTAAGTTCCTCCATCTATCCATAATTTCCTTGAGCCAGAAAGTTTTTGGCACTCCCCCAGAAATATGCTTCCACAAGTTCTGCTAAGATTCTCAGAGCAGATTTGCCGACCTAGAGCAGAACATCAGAAGATGAGCTGAAGCTGTACAGCTAATGTGGAAACAGTGTACCACTGGCTCCTAAATATGAAAGCACACCAATGTTAAAGGCTCTGCAATACAAGTCCAAGACAGCTTAGCTTTTGATCATATCTTTCAGGGAATATTTCCCAACTTTTCCTAAAGCCATGCTTCCATACAGGAAAGAATACAAAATTAAATGTATCTAGAAGAACATGAAAATAGGAATGGGGTTCTTCACCCCAGGAGTTTGCTTGTGTGGGAAGAAGGACTTTTGGATTCTGACATCGATAGTTAGGCTCTTGTATTTTCTATGGACTTGTCATTAATTAAAATTTACAGAGGAAAGGGGAGATAGCAGACTATTTAAATTAAATTTTAAATGTGAATAGAAGTTTCCACATTAGTGTACTCATCATGAAAAATATTATTTTGATACCCAGTAGCAAATGAATAACAGAGTTTAAAAAATTATATGTATTTTAACTTTTGCATTGCCAGACATGTTCTACTGTCTTGAAATTTGAAATTTGAGGTACACTACAGAAATATAAGGCCATGAAAGGGTCAGTTCTTTGATGGAATTTTTGCTTGCAGTTTCAGCATACTTTTAATAATTCTCAAAAAAAAAAAAAAAAAAGCACTTTCAAGGGGCTTAGAAGGACACTTCATAGAAGGCGTCATTTATCATTATCCTTTTCTGTCTAGCACTTTCCATGAAGACAGGAAGATAATGCAGAATGGAGATGAGATCATTCTACTAATACCATATTGCCTGAAAACAATTTATTGCCTGTATTTGCTCAATTCAGACAGTAAAAGTAAAGCAGTGATCAACAGAATTTCTAAGCTTAACCCAGCCATATGAGATTCCGAAAGAGTTCCTCAGGAAAGTCTGTATTAAATGAAAATTCTGTGCAGACAATAATTAGCATGCTGCATATGTACCTATAAAATAATTTAATTATTAGGATTTATGAATTAGAATTCCTAATCATAAATTTCTCAGCAATATCTGTAAATGTAGTGTTTTATTAGAAGAAGGTATATTGATTCTTTTTCTGATGTGGGTGTTAATTTGGAATTGAAATGCTGTAAAACATGAAAACTATGATCTCAGAAGGATTACCAAAAAAGTACCAATGAAAACACTCCCCATTTCTTCAAAATGACTGAAGAAAATAAAAGTGAACCTTCTTGCTAACTGTGCACACTTTTGATCCCTACATTTATCCTTCAGCAACAAATTTGCAAAATGAGGATACAAAGTGAGGTTCATTACAGGCTGGACTATTCTTATTTTTATGTAGACTGGTTTTGAGACCCGCATTTTATAAGCCCACTGTCACACGAAAAGAAAAAACAATTTTAATGCCTCAAATTCAATATTGATTTTTTGAAATGCCAATTATAGTGCACAAGATATGGGCATAATTTCTAGTTGTTTGAATAGTATTTTGAGTTCTTCTAGATCACTAATCCTACTGTCTTATATACTTGAATAGTGCTTAGAAAAATATGAATCTGTGAGGATTTATTTTTATTTTTTTCATTTTATGACCTCTACTGACAAGAATGCTTTTAAATAATAAAAGAAAGACACAAAATTCTTAATTGCTTTTATTTTGATATCTCATTAAGTGCTTTAAACAATTGGGCTATTTTCAAACCAATGTTTGAAGTGGCTAAAGCTCATGTAATACATCTAATATATTTTTTCCCCAAGATGTTTCTTCTCATCTCTATTTCACGAGGTTTTTTTTTTTTAGTTTTATACTGGTGATCTGAACACATTCACACTGTTGTTGGGTAACTTGTGTCTGATTCATGGACAGGGAGTAAACTAGAAAATTCTAAGGCATAATTCTGGCTTAAAACAGTTACAAAAATATATCTATAGTTTTGTCCTTTTTATATATTATAATAACTATAAAAAGCATTTTATATTTTGTATTAATCTCTATTGTTTATATTTCAAGTCTGCAGGACCTGTTTCCATATACTTAACATGAGAGAATATAAACCTAATTTTGTTCAGTTCTCTAATTATGACAACGTTTTCATATTTTGTGTCTCAACTGGACTGCCTAAGCATTTTTTTATGATTATTTAAAACTTGAACTTTTCTTTTTGAGTCACGCACATAATTTTTAATCACTAACTGTAGCTCATGCAAAAAAAGTAACAGCTTGCTACTTGTATGAGTCAGAATCTAAACAGAGCTATTTAAAAATCATTTGGAAAATGTGTTATTAGCTAATTAGCATAATGTAGTTATAGAGAAGATATACAATCTAACATGTTTCAGTGAATCAGTTCATAAACAAAAACTGCAATTAGCTACCATTTCCTTTGCATTATTATTTTCCTTGAGATCCTATCATATGGCCAAGTGAACCTAACAGTGTTGTCAAACAGATTTCAGATGTGAACTGCCATGCTGCAGTTAGAGCACACCTTTCATTTTTCATGTATTACATTCCAACACTTTCTACTGAAACGTTTGCACCAAATTTACGCTTCATGTCTTAATAACTTTATAATTACTTGTATGCATAAGAAAAGATATCTTATTCTAGCTTACTATTTCAACTTAAATTGCCTAGGTTAAAAATCTGAAACAGAAAAACTGAGCAAGAAAGAATGATTTGTTTTTTCTAGACTCAATGTTGAGTCGAATTTGTGTTGAACTAAAAAACACACCGAAATGGGAAAATCATCAACTTCTAATGGCTATTTTAATTAGTTGTCAGAATTTTGCTCCAAAACTGATTAGTTGTATCCATTTGATCATCATATGGATTCCATGTGAAGCAAGAACAGATAACAGTCCATAAGGCTTGACTGGTCTCTGAAATTTTCACTCATCTGTGAATTTTAGCATATCTTGCAAAGCTTGGCCACATTCTCCTCGAAGTCAGCAGAGATTGCAAGGTATGCACCTTCTTCTAGAATCCTTAAGCTCACCCGTAAAACAGTAAGGCCTGAGAGATTTCAGGGATAATTTCTTGACATTCATAAACTATCTCTACATCCTAGTTACACTATGTTTCCTGGGCCTCTGGAGAAGAAGAATGAAAGGCTTTTAGCCACCATCTAAAATTTCCCTGATCTACGCAGACTTCTGATTTAGTCACATAAGAACCAGCACAGAAACCAGGATGGGGGAGGAAAATGAAAGAAAAGATAGTTACATTATAAGTGTAAAATAATTTTGGATTTTGAAAAGAAAGTTTATAACAGTGTAAAAAAGTGATACCATCTGTGTTCAGGGTGAATATTATATTTATTTCCAAGAAAAAGGACAAATTTATATTTAAAAAAATCTCGAGGCCACACTGACTGATGTGTTAGTGATACTTAATATGCTACTGGTGAGGCCAAATTTTAACTGATTTTAGACTACAGAAGCATCAGGAACATCAAACAACATTTGTCTGAAGCTTTGTAAAGCAAAAAGTGGTATTTTTCAAAAATGTAGTATAATTGTAAAGCTATTTTAGAGGAGAATACTACCTGTCACTGGGCATCTGTGGTTATTAAACTGTTCCCAACATGTCATCTTTTGCAACTCTGGCTTATGAAGACAGAAAATAATTAGGGTTTTTTTTAAAAATCAGAGTTCCCAAGCATTTCATCTTGCAAATATCTAGATTTCCTGGTCTTGTGCCTTGTGTTCAGTGACAGTGCTACAGATGGTCTGGGTAACCTCACAGACAATCTTCTAACTGAGATCTTATCCTGATTCTTCAGATTTCTTCCCAAGGCACATGCTAATTGTTTTTTATGACTGCCTTTCAATATTTTCTAGTAGACAGACAACATCCTGCATTATGTTGATTGCAGTAAAAATAAAACTGAAGATTCATTTTCCTTGCTTTTTAGGTTAAGTTTTAAGACGAAATGATAAAGAATTAGACATTAGTAGTAATGGACATTATAAACAAGAAGAAAAATGCTGAATGTACATCCAATTAAAATAAACAAATGTATTTAATTAAAAAAAAAACAACAAGGCATATAGGCAAAGGAAAATACCAACAGCTGTTGAGGAGGACTCGTAATTGTAAACTGAACGGAGAGGGAAGGATTGAGGGAATATTAGGGTGAACTCCAAGACTAGTGTTTAATGCTCATCATCATCATCTTCCTTTTGCAATGTTGAAATAAATTAACTTCATTGTGAAGAAGGAAAATCTCATTAGTCAGTGGATACTCTGCTCTTGTCAGTACCTGACCCTCAAATTTGGTCTGCATGGTCATGCACTAGTTCAGACAGCTGCACAGGATTTTGGTTGCTGGTATGAATGACCAATTGGACAGTTCCTTGGCAAAATCATGGACATTCTTATGTTGCTCCAAACAGTACTTCCTCAAGGGGAGCTAAAGAACTCTCACTGATAAAGCACTAGTACTGTCAAAAACAATCTTACTGTGATCCAAAAGGACATCTTCCTCTGAGACAAAAAAGACTGGATCTGAGGAGATGAATATGTAAATCACCTTATTAGCAATGTACCAGTTATAGTGAACATCCCCAAACTATATACAAGTAGTTAATAAAAATGTTACTATAGTTTTTCTGGGATATTTAGAGTTCCAGCTTGGACATACCATCAGTTTTACGTCTTTCGTAGAACAGAAAATTTATCTCCAACAGGAATCACCTTCTAGGTTTAGCCTGCCAACCTAGCCACACAATGTATTTTTTCATAGTCTCTTTGTGAGGAATAGATTTTAAATGATTTAATGAGTAAACCTATGTCGTGCAGATGACTGGAAACATAGATTCCCTTAGCAATTTCCATCAAAATGCAAAGAATCACTGCTTTCTCACCCAGTTCCTGTGTAATTATCAATTCATTTGGCATCATTGTAATTATCACAGTAATTTAAAAACTGGAATTTGTATGAAGACCACAAATCCATGCGCCTAATCCTATAAAATTATCAACAGTCCAAATGAAACATACCAGATAAACTAGTTTCCAGGTAATACTGTGTTTTGAAGATTCTCATGATACCGTAATATAAATACCTTTTCCAAGAGAGGAAGACATCATTTTTTAAAATACCAATTGAATACTACGTAAAAATGTACATGAAAGAAACACCAAACTCTGCTTGGTGTCTAGAAACTCTTGCTTATGTCCTAAAAAATCATTAAAATTCTTAATTATATTCTGAAAGATGAACAGAAGGTCATACTTTGTACCTCAAATCATCAAAATTAGGAAGCCAGTCTCCATCAATTTCCTTGTATAAGCAATGGAGAGAACTTGTCCCCTGTGAGAATTCCTAGCAGTTCTCTGAGATACACTCTGAAAGAATCTCTCCTACATTTGCAGTTGCACAGAACATATGGAAACTGTCCTAGTAAAGCAGGAACTATAAGTAGCAATTTTGTCATCAGATAGAATAGCCCACTTGCCTGTTTCCAGATAAGTAAATCCCTCAGCAGTATGTTATGGAGAAATCACTGGCAGTGACGCTTTTTAATTATTGGCTTATTTCGCTTTTATCTGCAACCATACTGCACAGTCATATTTCACTGAGAGGGCGTAGATGGGACACTACTGCTATTACTACTGTAACTGCTCTTCAGGAGCTCATTACCTCCAGGTGCAAGGAAAACCAGTCTCAAAGCCCAATTTGTGACCCATGCAAGACTGGTATTAGCTGGACCCACAGCTGCAAGCCTCCTTCAGAAAAAGTTAATTTCAATTAACTGATCCCATCAGATCCTGTGTTCCACTGGACCTGATTCTCAGGACTTTTATATAAAACTGAAGACGTACTTGAAGAGGTGTTGGGGTTTAGGATTCTTCCTTTTGTTTCTCTCTCTCAGAGAATTTTCTCCGTATGTGTTGCCAGGAGACAATGATGCCCAGGGTACTTAAGAGAGACAAAAAGAAGCCGCCAAGCTCAGGGGTGGAGAGCACTTAGCTGCATTCCTCTTATTTGATGGTTCCTCTCGGAGGGCAGAGATGCTGCAGGAACTGGGTGGGAAAAAAGGGGCTGGGAAAAATTGGGCAGGGAAAAAAGGGTAGCTGCTAGCTCCTTCTTGCTCACTCACATTTGGAAGGGAAGGAGGCTGTTGCTGCTGTGGAAAGAATTCACCACCACTGTGAGGTTCTGTCTCCTGCTGCCTTCCAGGGTGAGTGGAGCTCTGCTCGTAAGAGCAGCCCTTGCACTGGGACCTTTTTAACACCCTACCTCACCAAACAGAGGACTCCTCACCATCTGCTACAGCTGTGGAGTTTCTGCCGCCTCTGGCTTGCTGCCCTGGGTGAGCCCGCCCTGCTGCTCCGGGGCTCCGGCTGCAGCCCATGTTCGCCATCCACCGCCACGGCCGCATGCTCCCTCAGCGCCCCCTGCCGGCGCGGGGGAATCACCGCACCCGCCCGCCCGCCGGGAGCCAGCAGCGCCCCTGCTGGCCGTGCCCGGCACTGCGCCAAAGGGGAAAGCCGAGCGGGCCCGGGCTGGGTCCTGGCGTCTCTTTGGGGTTAATGCCAGAGCTGCTGCTCTTGGTTTGCTTTATCGTACATACTAGTAAAGAAATGCTATTCCTAGTCTCACATCTTTGCCTGAGAGACCCTCATTTTCAAAGTTATAGTAACTTGGAGGGAAAGGGGTTATATTTTCCATCCCAAGGGAGGCTCCTGCTTTCCTTAGCAGACATCTGTCTTTCAAACCAAGACAAGAGGAAATACTCTCTCACAATCTAGGAAACCAAAGTAAGAGGTCTTCATTCTTTGCAAATTATTAAAAATAATTCAGACCTAAATTACTGTCTGGGTCAAGTTATTTTGCACTGGAGCTCTCCAGCTCCATATAGCTAATGCTTTTCAAATTCACCTGCTTTTGAATCTCAATTGACTATGACTGGATATGTTCCTTATCCAAGTTAAAAATTTCTAATGCTTCATTTTTGCTTAGGGAAGGAAATAAAAAAGAGTTACAGCAGTAAAAATAATTAGTGGAAAATTTCAAATATCTATAACCTAGAAAAGATGAAGCCATTTTGAAATTAGGCAAGTATGAGACCTGACAAAATAATGGGGATAGATTATTCTCACCGCCTACACAACAGGAGATGAGGATGGAGTGGCTGATAACAGAAATACTGAAATATATTTTGTAGCATGTTTGCTTTCCTTCTAAGTTTGTAAAATCATCATAAAAATAGCAGAATACTTATAGCAGATAGGTAAGCAAGACTGAAGTATAACAATGATGAGAAAAAAAATAGGTTCAGGCTGCCCTTTATGGGTCAGAAATAATTAGGCAACTTGACTACGAGTTTTTTTCTTTAGACTGTATTTATTCATTGCATATATATTGACTTCTCTGATTATGTTGAAGGGATGTAAGGAAGAAGCAAGCAATAAAAATATAAATTGGGAGTTCTTTGGAAGATATTTTTTGGGGAGATGCTGTGCAGAGGCTCCGAGTCTTAGCCATTCAGGAAGAAAGTTACACTTTGGAAGAAGCATTAATTAGCTTCTTCTATAACTCACCTGAGATCATTCTGCCTAACTCACTAAATACATATTGCCTTGCCTACAATCTACAAAACCTCTTTCCTGTATCTAGTCCATTAATTTCTGTTAAGGATTGGGTGCGGGGTTTTTTTCATTAACTACATGAGGGGTCCCAAATCTGTTATCCAGGATTTTCAGGTGGAAAAGCTATGTTCCTCTGTCAACGTTGCCAACAAACCTGCTCACACACACAAACTCAGGCCTGAGTGTGTTACTGGGAGAAGCCTGTCTATTCTTTCCTAAATTATTTAAGAACATCTTAGCTCTGTTTCTGGCAGCTGCTTAGAGGGTGACCCCTTCATACATCTGGCCTGCAGCATTAGCAAGTACAAGAGAAGAAGAAGAAAGCTTAAAGGAGCATTTCTTAATCTTGGTGAAAGAGCACTAAACCCTGATGGAAGAGGCAGTGAAGGACTCAATTGCAGGATTTCTATCTCATAATAGGGTAAAATAAGATATTCTCTGCTAAATAATATAATCTCAAATAGTTACTACTTTGTCTAGTAGTAAAATCTTAGACACTATACCATACACCTGAAACAAGAACTATGGCTGCAGAAAATCCTCTAGACATGGAAAACTGAGGAAATAATTACTTAAGTTTAGATATGACTTTGAGGGAAAGGATTATACACACTTCAGTGAAGTTTTTTGACTACACATTTCTGTCTGGAAAATAAACCTTGTTTTTTTTTTCTCAACAACACACATTTGATTATTTTCCTCTTTGCACTTTCACATCTAGAGGTTATTTTTCTTGGATATTTTTTGAAATGAAGCTAATATTTTGCAAAAAAAAATTCCCAGTTTTCTAAGGATTTTAATTTCTTGATGAAGTCAGTTATACTGGATATGTCACATAATAAATGGCAATGCTGTGACAAGAAGATGTAATCAGGGTCAAACAATCATGTCTAAGTTCATACATGCACATAAATATATGCATTAATAATATTTACTTGCATAGATAAACAAAGATTTTTAAAGCAGTGTGCTTATTGAATTGCACATTGAATCTGAACTTGCAAGTGTAATGCAAACAATGGATCAAAACTCTGCTTGAAAATACATAATGGAGGGTGAAAAAATTAGCTCAGCCTAAAAAAAAATCCTGCTATTTTAATTATTATATAAGATGTAAATTGGGATTTAGATTATGCTCTACACATTGATTCCAGATAGCCTGAAACGAAAGTTTTTGAGATTTAATTTTCTGTTGCCATTAATGAATATTACAACAGTAGCTGCCCCCTGTGGCTTGGTATAAAAAGCAGTGTGTATACCTAGCACAACATTTGCAGACCTCCTCAGTTTTCTGTTTCTAATGTGATGAAAAATTGTACAAGTAACAAAGGAAAATGTCATGGTAACTAAAACATTTCCTATACATGTATTTTAGAGGGAAGCTAAATCAAAGGTCTTCAAAGAATTACTAGGGTTCTTTCTAGGAGGTTATTGACAAATATGTAGTTTGTCTTCTGAGTTTGTGCCTCTTTCACAGATTGGTGTATTTGTGATCCCACAGGCAGGAATAAGTGTCTGTAATTCATTTCTCCTTGTTAACTAGTGTGCTTTTGTGTGTAGGATGATTGACAGCAAACTCGGCTTAGTCCCAACGGATGAGCTTGTTAGCAAAACCCTAGCATCCTATCTCTAATAAAGCATATCAGCAGTACATTTTGTCCTATCTATTAGCCTCTCTGTTTCTTTTTTGTGAAAAGCTGAGTGTCCCTTTGAAGCAATGACAAATAAACCCCTGAACTGAAGTGCTAGGCTGCCTTATGGACAGCTGGATAGTAAATGTCACACCGTGTATAGAATGCCTATTATCAGAGTGAGCCATTTGTTCCATTCCTTTCAGTATCTTAATGTAATACAAAATTGCTAAATCAAGCCCCATGTCTGTGACAGAACATAATTAATGAGAAAGCAGGAGCCAATTCAACACTCTTTATTGGGACCTAATTGGCTCAGGCAACAGAGTTGTCACTCAACAAGAGACTTCCTTTAAAGCAATTTTGTTCTTGGTTGTATTACAGAGCCTATTAAATTGTCCCCTCCTTGATCACACAAAGAAGTATCTGCATGCAATAATTAGCTTTTCCAAGGGGATTTTTTTTAACTCTTTCAATAATAGCACATTTTCAAGCACTGCTGGAGGAAACACAGCACAGGGATATGTGCAGCCTCTGGACTGAATAATTGTAGTACATGCATTTTCGCGAAAGCCTGTGAGGATTGCATCAAAGCTCTGGCCATAATGGGGTGGCCTGATTTCAGAGGAGGTTGCAGGTCAAGCTGGGCACCTGATATTGCATTCTGTGCAAACTGTTCAGCTAAAGGAGCAAGTGAAAATGTAGAGGTATGGATTGTTTAACTGAGTGCTTGCTTTCTGACAAAATATTAAGCCACCATGAGGAATGAGAGGTCCTATTTCCCAGTACTGGTATCTGCAGATTCTAATACCACCAGCAGCAGCCATTTATTTTGAGTAAGAATCAAAGCCTGGGAGCCTTTTTTCAGTAATTACCCGGCAGAATTTCTTGGGCTTTGTGTCGTAATCAGTAGATTATGGGAGCATAAACAGGGAGGTCTGTTAGTTTTAAGAGAGATTATTTATTTGCCACCCAAAGAACAAATTGGAGTCACACTTTGGAGTTAAGCAATACATAAATTGTACCTAAGGAAGAAGGAATTCTAGAACCTGGTTGTGTGACCTCCAAAAGCATAGATTTCTACAACTAGTAAAAAAAAAAAAACTTACTCAAAGACAAAATACATCACTGATTGAAGTTCAGTGATTTAACCACAATCAAAAATGTTCAGAAATGTTCACTATGTCTGTAGAAAAATTGAACATGTTTTCCAGAAAATTTCAGCTGCAGCTACTAAGCCTCGTAAGAACTTGTTTGAAAACCAGACAACAAAATGGGAGGGATCCTGAATCAGTTGAATATCTCTGTGTGTAGAAAGACTTATCATAAGCTGAACTTCATATTCTCTGTTTAGTTTGGAGTTAAAGATAGTATTGAAGTGAAGGACATGGCCCATGTTTTTTCTAAAAATTGTCACATAACATCCTGCATAACATATTAATAGATACGTAAATTGCTGTATTAGTTGTTAGTCTTGGAGAAAGCTAAGTATAAGAAATCAGTGTATTTGGAGTTTAACAATCAGGACATTTTAGTTCTTCCATCTTATGTCTCCCAAAGACCAGAATGATGTGACTAATCATATAAATAATAGTGTATTATCACTTATTTTCTTCAGGATAAAAACTC
>JAYDZK010000268.1:34674241-34714939 GCA_034509185.1 Euphonia xanthogaster | reverse complement strand
ATTATCACTTATTTTCTTCAGGATAAAAACTCCAGGGATTTCAAAGGGAATTACAAACACAGAATTAAAAGAAAGCAGGATGTTGTTTTTTCCCAAAGAAATGTGTGTTTAATGTTTAATGTTTTATCTGCAGTTATATTAAGCAATTGTGATGAACATGTTTTGATTTGCACATTTTATGTAGCTTTTTTAGTGGTAGGAGTTCATTTACATCTGCTCTAACATGCAAACTACAACATAGCCACTGCTTTGAAGGCTCAGCTAGAAGACAATAGATGAATATATTACAAAACCATTTTTTTCAAATTTAATAATGTGCAAGACAAGATCCTAAATGCAAATGCTAATCAGCAATGTCCTTTCATAGGTGACTCATGAAGTCTCTGAAAGCACATATTCTGAGTACAATTTTATTAGCTTATTCTAGTAACAAGTAAAAATGATTACAAAGACTTACATAATCTAATTTTCTTTAATTAATTACTTTCAATCAATATTATAAAAATAACATTGTATGTTATGATTAATTCTACATGGTATAGAATACTAATGTGTACTGAAGAATTAAAAAAATTACAGCATGGGCATCTACTGAGAAGAATTTGACAAGTCAAATTAGAATGTTAAAAAATAAACATTCAAATTAAAATATTTTACCAAACAAATATTATGTGGAAAAACAGTCATGGAAAAGATATTTTGGGAATTTATTCAAAACAGCACTGATTGAAATATTTTATCTAATGAAACAGTTCTCTGATGTTTAATTTTCATTCAAAAAGTACTTGAGCTCCTAAGTGAATTGCCAAGCTTCTGTAGTTTTGGGCATCATAACTGTATAACATGAGTTGGATGCCATGCTGTTTGAATATAACACAAGACCAAAAGGCTGTTTCTCATTTCAGAAAATCTTGGTATCCAGATATTAGTAACAGTCTCCTGACAACACATAGACTCAAGTTAGATATCTCCGCATGTCTCTGCTTGAAAGGTCATTGTCACCGATGACATAAAAATGAGGTCTAATCACGAGAGAAATATGACATCATTTGGTTATCAGTGCAAACAGAACTAGAATGTGTGATTCCAGCACTGGTGGTTATTAATACTTCAGCAACTGAAAAAAGACAATCCATATTAGTATTGTGTCTCTGTTTAATGCATAAGGACAACATCTTGCATCTACATTAGCTGACAGTGGCTAAGAATAGACAAGAATTAGATGTGTGTTTTTGTGAATTATATAAACAAAGTTATTATGATGCATAAAAAACCATTGTTTAGGTCTGTAAGTTTTTCCTCTTTACATATGCGAGGACCTCACAACAGATGTCTCAATAAGGACTAGTTTACATAGTGGCTTTGAACTGTTTCCTTGTTTTGATAAACAAAGCATTGTTGTAATTAGTAAATTGGGCAAAAAAGTCTGAGTCAGGACAGAAATCCTTCCATCATTTCTTGTGTCTAGTATTATCCTGTAATAGTCCACAATGCTATCCTAGGAAAACGATGACAAATTCCTTAGCATACAGTTTTCCAGAATATTTTGAAAATGTCATCTTTTTCATGTAAATACTGTCTTCTTTCTTCATCTCATATTAATACTTGTCCCAGTATCTTGGTCCCCAGTTGCATAATTTCACATAGGTCATTATATTTCAGAAATAAAAATATTGAACAGTCTTGGATTTCCAGGCACTAACTCTGAGGGAGTCTGCAACCTCTGAATCTGTCATGTAACCAGACTTTTCTTCAGCACAAAGTATGATTAAAAGTAATAACACATGTCATACCACTGTGGCAATGCCAACACAGAGGATGCGTTTCTACAGAACAGATGGTACTTGCAATGCTAAGAAGTCTATTCTCTTCATTTTACCTCATTGTTGCTTGGCTTCTGTGCCTTCTCACACACGTCACACATTTGAAAGTGTGCACAATGTCCTCTTTCTAAAGGGCATGAGCATATGAACTCATATAAACAAGATCAGAATGCAGATTAATTTATCTAGAGCATAATTCAATATAGATTTAAAAACAATAATAATATTTTAGCAGCAGAACCCTATAGCTATTATTTTAACATCTAAGGAATTTATAATTTTGAAAACTGGGAAAGGTAGTACTCATTAAAAAAACCTAGCAGGAATCAGTTCACCTACTATGTACAGATAGTAGTGTGAAATATAGCAGTTTCAAGAAGTGCTGAGTAAACTACATTACAATTTAGACTGAGCATTATGAAGAATAATTTAAAAAACAAAAGAGGTGTGAGGCATGCAGAATTCTGTCAGACCTTCATCCAAAATTGATACTCTTGTGAAAAAATCATGGGGCAAAATTATTGTAAGAGTTTTTAAATATCATTCACAAATTGGCATATCTGGTATTTCAGTAACTGAGAGTAAGATTGCAAGGCAAGAAGTTTCACCTATAAGGAACCTAAGGAAAGAGCATTATATATTATACAATGAGTAAAATATCTTCAAGACCTTCAATTTCCTTCAAAGATATGTAAAACCTCCAAATTAATGTTTTTGCAGATTTTGCAGATCACAAACTGAGGAAGAAAGGCTTCAATGTGTACAGAAGGAAGGTACTGTTCTGGGTTATGACTCAGTAAGTCTGCTCAGTAAGTGTCCTGCTCCAGCAGCTGTAGTACTTGTTTATTTCTCAACACATGAAATGATGTTCAGTCCATGAGTATAATACTCTCAGATATTGTATGAAGAATCAGGAAGAGCTAGAACTACTTCAGTAAGCAAGCAGCAATGGTCTGCTGCGTATGCACCAAAACTAGTCTATTAAGGAGTGAGTCTGTGTATGGTGTAATAATAAAATATGGTTCCTTTCTTGATCAGCAAGGGTGTGAATGAATAATGGCTCTGAAAGCCAGTTTATGCATACTTTTGGCAAACTGAAAATTACACAAATGACCTGAAAATAGGGCAAAATTAACTACCACGTTATCTGTGTGTTATCTGAAAAGTTCTGACAGCCTGCTTAATCCTCTTCTATGGCTGCCTGTGGGGTCCCTGTACTAAGATATATATGATATTCAGCCTGAATAAGTCTTGGAAAAATGCTAGCATATGTAGCATCAATATTTTAACGTCATCTTCAACATTCTCCATAATTTTTTCTGCAATCAGTCTAGTCTAAAGAGACCTGTTATAATAAAGTGGTCAGCCTGTTACATCTGCTTATCTTGATGGCAAGACAGAGAATATTGTTAATTGTATGGTATGTGAGAGAGTTTTCACAATGGCTGGTACAGCATAGTTACTCACAAATTATACAAATATTTTCCTTCTTTATTTTTTTTTTTCCTGCTAATTGACTTTGTTTTCTTTCTCTTTGACTCATATTCTCAGGAAGAAAACATCTTGTAAATCACTGGCCTTTATTGCATTATGTCTGAAATTTAGGCAGGACACAAAAAGTGGGCAAATATAAATTATTCTGCCCTTTTTTATCTACTCACTTAAGGGATCTTGACTTTTTTGAACTTTGCTTCTGTAGACAAGACTTCTGTAGCTAAGAGAATAAGTAGCAATTTGTATGAATATTTCAGGGTAAAAGAATAACTTGTTAGTCTCAAGCCCTTGAATCATACAAAGTTAAAGCAGCAAAAATCCTCAAGGCTTACTATAGTCTATCTCAGTGTTGAACCTGTATATTACAAGTTATGATCCCTGTAAACAGAAGGCACTTTGTCATGTTCTCCCCCATTGTTTTTCTTACTGTGACATTCTAAACAGACTTCTGGGATCTCTTGGCAAATTCAGTACATTATTGGTGATCCCTTTCTGGTAGACGCTTCTTGTCAGCCCAGGGAACAAAAAAAATGATTATGAAGAACATGAATAAAACTCCACTCCTTCAAAAGCTGACACAGGCATTGACTATGAGTTAAAGTTCTTCACACAGCTCATCAGTGGGGAAGAAAATGACGTAAGCATTGCACTTCTTTCGACCTTTGGGTACATTTTTCATTTTGGCTAGTAATTCTATGTGAAAAGTATTTTATCATTTCAACAGTTTTTAAAATAACTATAAAAACAGTTCACCCTCAGACAACACATAAGGCTTTATTTGGGAAAGAGAATTAGTATGATAAAGCTGACAGTCTCTCTTTATTCAGGAGAGATTCAGCAAGCTGTTACTACTTCTGTTTTGAACAAGAAACATTAAAAATTTGTTATTTCACCGAAATACAAGGTTACAAGGTAGACATTGAAGAGTAAGAAGTTTCTATGGCCCTAAAAAGTGAATGTGAGCATATCTGTGCAAATCACCCGGGAAAAGACAAAGTCAGAGAAACAATCAAAATGCTGTAGAGACAAAAAGGTAAAATGACCCTGAAGAAAGACTGGAAATGCCTCTGAGGAGAGGAATCCTGGGAAAATGCTGAGAAATGCGAGAAGACAAATTGTCTCCAGCTATTTGATTCATGCTGTGTTCTTAGAAAGAAGGTTTTGTGAATTCTTTGTAAATGAACATGGCCTATCAAATAATTTCTCTCTCCTGTAATGAAAATAGTTCAAAGCATTTCACTGGTTATGTTTTAATATCAAAGGGATGAAATTGCTATTGGATTCTGTATTGCTCTTCCAGAAAAGCCACATATGAAACTGCTTAGTGGAAACAGCTTGGTAGAGCCTCAGCTAATCCCACTTATGTAGATATCAGAAAGTACACGGTAAGAAATTTAGAATTTACATGGTAAGACTCTGAACATTTCAGTGCTCACTATATGATATTTGTGCATGAAGATTTAATAAAGGGTGTGTAAATTTCCAGGCCAAACCCTCAAATAGTTGTGGATTGAGGAGCCATTGTGACAATAATTCATATGACACAAAGAAAAAAGTTAGAAAATTATATTTCCTATAATTTCTGATTAACTTTTAGGAAAACCCCTTCTGATTAAGTATTTTTAAAGGTTTAAGCTGCCTTAGAATTTTCACTAAGTTTTATCACTTCCTCAGACAAGAGTAAGAAATGAATTGATTTGTAGAAAACAAATTTTAAAAACCCCTCAGTCACAGCAATAATTTGATTTATATGGGAATGTAATCCCCAGACAGCCATCATGTTATATACAGATATGTATCTTATTATTCTGTATACATTACTGAGATTTATTGAGGTGACATGTTTTTGTATTTATTTTTAAAAACCATGCTATTTTATTAAAATTAATTAGATCTACTGCACTATTAAATATGGAACATAGACTATAATATAATGTCATATAGCTAGACTGTTTTAGGTTCTCAGATGTGGTTAGTGAGAATTATAGCACATGGAAGTCATGAAATAGCAAAGTTGAACTGTATGTTTATAACAGGATTCTGTCTACCAATTTTTCATCCCATTCTCTATGTTGACTGTTGAAGAAAGAAAATTATCTTCAACATTTTGTAAAATCCAGGCTCTTTATTAAACACTATTACATGTGTGTGAATTAACTTGTTTTTAAATACTGAAAATTCTTCGAATCAAGGGTCCTAAGATACAGAGAAAAACTGAAGAACATTAGTCTAGGACTTGTAACTGCTGTAATAAGAGCACCAATAATTCCAAACACTATTATGTTCATTAGAGAGGGATTGAGAGATGTTTATAATTTAGATAAAATAAGATCATATAATTAGTAGACTAATGAATCTAATGTAGACATGACACACATGTTACCAATGTCAAATACATAAAGTCTTACAAACAATTAAGCAATTTTAGTAGTCCATTTTGCTAATGCAAGGCTAAAACATTTCCACGTTTATTCAAGAAGCAGCCAAAACAATTAAATATTTTTTCAAATGTTGTGTTCTTCACATTTTTTCTATCTTAGCATTTGTGATAACTGGAACTAAAACCTGTGGATTTCTTGGTATTTCAGAGTATTAGTACAAAGAAGAACATGACTGTGTGATGACTAAGGAAAATTGTCATTTGATCAGGCAAAACTTTATATAAAGAAGAGGAACATCAAATTTTTGTAAATGTACTGGATAGTCTATTCTTAAGTGTTTTAGTATAAATTGGGGTATTAAAAATACACAATTTTAATATGCAGTTATATTGACTGCACATTAAATTATTATTTAAGCCGGCATTAGAACAAAAAGAATTCAGAAAATTTGCAAGGAATGTGAAATATGTCCATATAAAATTGGTGATTAAGAAATCCACAAAGCCACTGACTTCAGTTTCTCATTAATTTCTCACTCTGTTTCCCTCAAATAGTACTACTTTTATTTTATGTTGGCCACTCCTTTTATACACTAAACTACAGTTTGTTTATCTTCAAACTAAATTATATTTAGGATTTTAAAAATCTGATTGACATGTAAAATTATTACAAAGATGTACTTCCAAATACCACTTAGGGACCCTGATGGCAAACATGGTGATCCAAATAACTATTACAGCATTACAGCATTTGCCATTCCAAACTGCATCAAGGCACATCATATCCCATCTTTCTCAGTATGTATTAGTATTAGTTTTATTAATCTCAAGGACTTGTGGTTTGCTATAGTGTCTTGTTATGTATTTCTAGACTTTAAATTAGCATTTTCAAAGTATTAATTTTTTTATTGTACCTTCTCATTTGAATGCACTGCATTCACAGACATTTGAAAAAGGACACAACCCTTTTCAACAACTTACATCAAAACCAGTATATGGCCAAATAACTTTCAAATGAACCCTAGAATGACACATTTGTCAATGGCACCTCTTGACATACCAGTTCAGTCTTCCTCATACCACTAAATCACACAGCCATTATGACTTGAGACATGCAAATTATCAGCCAAGGAAGAATGGAGATTCACTGCTGAGATTGCAAGTAATATCCCATTAAAATTAATTAGTATTTTGGCTTAACTTTCTATTTAGGTTCAAAAAAGTAAAGATCAAAATCTTTAATATCTTTTTTCAAGTGGAAGACAATATTTGACATAAACAGCTAAAATTTCAGAAAAGTTTGAATTTCTCTGGAAATCAGATTCCCTTGTTGTAACGCATCTTCATTGGGTCTTGATTTAATGGCAAATGAACTATTTGAGCCATGAGCTCTTTGCCTCTTCCTTTTCCCCTTCATGTTAGGATTGCTTTTTCCCTTATTGGGAACTTGTGTCTATTGTCCTATTGGTTCTACTAGTATCTATTGTACCGCTTCCTGCATTTCTATGCATTTCCTACAATGAAGCATAGCGGCATTTCAGAATTTTTCTAAAATAAAAATTAAGTAGTAGATATCATCTTTCAATCTTTACATTGTCAGCTAAATAAGGCTTCAAAATTAAAAACCCAAAAAATCCAATATTATGTCCTAATTTATAAAAGTATGACATATATATAAGTAAAAAATATACAGTTTATGACCGTCAGTATACAAATATGGAACAAGTTTCTTAAATAAAAATACCAAGAACATTTTTATGAACATGTGAGTCTTCAATGAGGATGATCAGTTATCTGTTATAATGACATAATAAGGGAATTATTCCATTGTTATTTTCACAGTGCAATACAAAGTGCACTGTGAAACCCTATCCTTTCTTCTGGAGAGCCAGACTTGAAAGTGCAATATCCATACTACCTGAACTTGGAGAAAAGGATTTAAAGCATTTCCGTCAGTCTATAATAGCAATATCACTCTCTAGAAAGCTTGCAGGGCTGAGTGGTAGGACTGAAAATGTGCTGTTTCTTACCTGATTTAGTCACCAGGATAGTGTTACATAGATAATCACCTTCATCTTAATATCTTTACTTCCAAAAGTTTTTCTATAGTTAAACTAATTTCTGAGTTCCACGTTATTTCCTGAACCTAATTTTTCTTTGAATCAGTCAAGTGCCTTATTCACATCTAATTCAGACTTTGCCAAACTGTACATCAAGGGCTACAATCTATGTTTACTTTTAAGAGATATTACACAGGCTTTTAAGTAAATCACGAGATGGAAAAAATGAAAGCATAAGATATAGTATACAGTTTTATCGCAAAGATTTTTTAACTTGATGAAAAAAGAAAAAGCATAGATCTTGGACAGGAACAATTATGTTAGATGCTTGCTCTTATGGTATTACTATCATCTTTTGTGATGAAATCTTACCACTGAATCTTCAGTTTAGGAAACAGTAACACAACTGTCTAATCTACTCTAAGTCTTAGATCCTTATGTAATTTTCATTTCTCTGAGGACAACACTGTGTAAACATAGGTGAAATAACATCAGTAAAGTCTTCTGTGAAGTACTTAGTGCTTAGAGAATTAACAGAAAATTAGCTAATGATAGTGAAAGCAGAAGTCAGTGAAAAATCATAAGGTATTCATAACAAAACTAGTGTTAGAGTCTGATAACTATTTTATTTCTAGATGTATGTATTATGAAATATTTTTATTTGAATCACTTTGAGGTAATACAGTTTACCTTGTTTCTTCTTTCTGATTTACTTGGAATGGGGACATTAACCATCTTTTACTGATCAGATGGCACTGCTTAAAAATCCCATCATTGGTTGTGTGCCATCACTGAGGAGAACAGAAAAAATCATGTGAATGAGTCAAAAAATAAAAAGCATATGTAAAAATACTTCAATCAACCATCAGCCATCATACTTTAATAGCATATTATCCTGTGTGTTGTCTGGAAATGATTGAAGAAAAGAACCCTATGAAGTAAACTGGCCACCATTTGACAAAAACATTTTCACCTTCTGATTGTGGAGGTTAGTAAAAACTGCAAGAATAAATTGGCATGTCAGATTTATGCATGTGATAAAACACTATTTTATGACATTAGAAATGACAAATCATACAGATTTTCTAAGCTCAATTCTCCACAGTATTAAGCAGAATTACTGGACCCTCCCAAAACTTGATGCCAACTTTCGTGGAGAAACCTTCAAATTAGTTGATATTTATTCTTTTTGTTTTTTCTTTTGTGCTGCTTTTACAGACCAGGAAATTATTTGTTGAGGGATTCTTTAAATGCATGATTAAGTCATCTTTTCTGATCTTTTACCAGCATTATCAATGAATTCTGGAACAGTCCTGTAACAATAAATTTACTGGATCTGCATGATGAATAGTAATAACATACTACAGAAAATGTCAGACTTTTTACAGACTTCAACTAAGAGGACAAAAACATTACAATTACAGAAGCTTTCATAAACTCAGCTATTTCAGTAACTAAGATTAAAAGAATAGAGTCTAGTTGCTTCCTAAAGTCATTCCTACTGCAACTCCACCTGAAAGACACTGATCTCTTTGGAAACTAGTGATGGCCCAAGGGAACGGCATGAAGCTGTTTCAGAGGGGGTTTAGGTTGGATACCAGCATGAGATTCTTCCCTCAGAGGGAGACTGGGTACTGGAAGAGGCTCCCCAGGGAAGGGGTCACAGCAGCAGCCTGACAGAGTTCAAGAAGTGTTTGGACACTGCTCTCAGGCACAGGGTGTGACTCTTTGGAGTGTCCTGTGCAGGGCCAGGAGCTGGACTCAATGATCCTTTTGGGTGCCTTCCAACTCAGAATATTTTATGATTCAGTGATTGTATGAAAGATGCTGCACTGAAACAAACAGGCAAAAATAAATTAAATTGGATGATTTACTAAAATACATTTAGAAGAGTCCTTGTCACCCTTCCCATTCCTGGGAATTTCAGGTTCTGAGACCTGTTGTGTTTTGTAATATGGCACCTCAGTTTAAAAAGAAAAAAAAAATAAAATAGTCATTTCTGAAAACTGATTAGTAGAAAACACTGACACACTAAGTTGAAAAATTCTTTCAACAATAAAAACTGAAGATTGCTCAATTAAGTGAGCTGTATTTTCAAAGCATGCATTTTTGTTGAAAAAATTCGTACTACGCAGATAGAGAAGCAGGTTAAAATCAAAATATGGTAAATTTCAAAGCGGCTGTTCTGGAGTAGGAAAAGACAGATTTTTCTCTGCCAAGAAAAATGTGCAGTAATCTATGCATCAGCTTTAGCAGACCTTCCATCTCCATAAGAAAAGTTCTGCAGACACCAGTTCAAGCTCTGACCTAAATTTTGAGGGAGCTGTACTGAAATCCACCATGGAGGAATACATAGATTTCTAACTGTTTTGAAGAACAATATCTGGCCACTGTGTACAGTATGCAAATAGACTTCAGTTTCTGGCTCTGTAATCTGAGCTATTGAAAAATTAGTCATATTGCTCAAGAAAAAGAGAATCCATGCTCACAGTTTGAGAGGATGTCAGTAACAGCTTGTCTTGAATTTCAGTGCTGTTTGGACAAAGCCTTAAGAACTTTTCTGAAGAAAACACAAACAATTATTGTTTTAATTTATAAAATTTTCTTTAAAATTCAAACTGTCACTCAGTAACCCTAATCTTGAATTTAGCAATATGTGTCTTGTAAGGAAGTTCCAGCTAAAAAGAAATCAATGTTCCAGTATAATAGAGCTAACTCCTGTTCTCTGGTAGAATGCCATCTTTCTGATAACCAGTCACCTATTTTACATCTACTACCAAGAGCTAGAATTAACATCTTGCTGGGAATATCAAGGCAAGTCTTCATTGACACAAAGGTAAGCAGATCATGCGTGCTGGATAATATTTACCCACATTCAAACATGAATTTGGTTTCTCTCTATTTGATTTCCTATTAGTCATATTTTCTATGAATATGTAGATATTCTAGATACACAGTGTAAAACTTTCTTGGCACAGCTTATATCTGAAAGGAACGTCATCACAAAGCCATTTTACAACCAACTAAACAAGATTTAGAAATCAGCAAGAACTTTTATCTTCCCCTTATTGGTCTATAAGATTATAAAATTTTTAACTTGGCCATAAAGTAGGAATAAATGTTTCTGGAAATTAAGTGTACTATAATGCTGACATGAGATTTTAATCACAAATCAAGAAGATTAATTTATTACTAAGTATTATGCATTATACAGGTATTGTCACCTAAAATTTGTGCACAGAACCAGAGCTAGAAAATTTGGATGAGAAATTTGAGGATATTTTGAGATTATTCTGTCAGATATTTCATCACATAGGAATCATGCATACTCAGAATCTTAGAATAACCCAGGCTGGGAGGTATCTCTGGACGTTTTGTATTCCAGTCTTCTATGCAAAGCAGGGCCAACTTTGAAGTCAGAGCCAAATTCTAAAGTAAATTTCCAGTTGAATTTTTAAATATATGCAAGCATGGACATGTCACAACTTCTCTGCCAACTTTGCATCCCATAATTCTGATGTGAGAGCTATCAGCCATTTGCATGAAAAGTAGCATTGAGTGATCTTACAAATGTTCACCTCCTCAGCTCAGTGAGTAGAAAGAAAAAAGAAAGACTGCTCTGACGATGGACAGCTCTCTCTCCCCTGATACAGGAAATATACCTTTAACAGTTACTGAAGACTCCAAACAGAAATGATGATTAGAAATGGGCTATAGCTGCTGCTGATTTTAAGATGTGTTATATCAGAAGTAGCTGTCCTTTGGTAAATTTCTGTAAAGGGGGCTGGCCATTAGATTATAAACTCTTTGAAATGCACAGAATGTAACAGTCCAAATTATGTCTCTTTTTTTTTTAGTTCTATATTCTCTAGGCTGCAGATGACTTCCTCTAGGAAAATCATATCAACATCAAATAGACCCTTTGTCCTTTCACTGTTCCCACTGTAAAATGGACTATAGGAGCTTATCTCCCTGGGTAAAACCGATTTAACATGTGTGCTACCATAATAAGCACTTCTTCTCATCGCCTGTTAAAAAATTGAAAATTATTCAATGCAAACACTTTGAAAAAGAACACAGAAATGAAAGTTATTATATCTTGTTTACTTCAAATTTGATGCAAATATAACTGTGGAAGACCCCTCAGCTTCTTACTGAAAATAAACTGTGAATTCATCCCTAAAGAGGCACTGCGATTTTCCTCTTTGGCCTCATATGACTGTCCCAAACTGCTCTTTTTAGAGCACACCTGGGTTGCAGTAATGATATACATCGTATATATAATTTAAAATGGGATCTGTAATGAATTACATTTAAACACCTGCCTTTGCACTTTGCTTCTACTGTCCTACTGCATCTCTTTACAAGCACTTTACAGATAACATTTAAAATCACATTGTGCTAGTAGTGTCAATCATGTAAATTATCTCTGGTTTCAATTTGAAAAATGTTGGTGGCGGACTCTGAGTCATTTTCTGTATCACCAGTAGATATAAAATTAAAGAGAATGAAGCAGAGTCATGAACAAAATTTAGCAAGAACTATAAAGAAATAGGAACTACCCTTAGATATACTGCAATATTAGAATGCAAAATATCTTATTACAACACAGGTAAATGAGTCACACAAAACTGTAAGCTTATAACTATAGTTGAAACTTAGAATCATGTGGATATATATCAAAGACTGAATGCGTGGTTCCTACAAAAGTCCAGAGGAGTAAGAGACTCCATTATATTTCTGATAATAATTTTTAAAATGAAAAATTGCAGAAAAGCAATTCCAAACCAATCTATTAGAGGAAAAGAAGGAAAACAAAGGTTGTTACTTTGTTAAAAGTAATTGTTAAAAGTAATTGTTAAAAGTAATTGTTAAAATTTCCATCACAAAGGTTGAGCAAAATTTCCCTCTCTACATAGCTTTCAGAAATATGCAAACAAAATTAGTCCAAAGCAGGTTTGACACATGAAGAAAATAATAAACCTCCAACATATATGTGTAGATTTGCTCTAGATTGGTCACAGTCTCTACAGATGAAGAAAAATTAGGATAATGATCAAACAGCAGCTGGAAATCCAACAGTGTTCTCACTTTTATTTTCAACATATGCTTGTAAAGTGCCAGTAAATTTTAGAGGAAAAGATATCCATGATACTTAGGTCTTTATCCTGTATAAAAGCTAAATTGGTTTAATAAAAATTCATTGCTTCAAGAACAGGATTTAAAAATAAATATATTCACACGCTACCCAATAAACTTAAAAAATGCTACCCGAGATTTTTGGTTGTGATATCAGTAATCCTGTCTATATTTTCCCCTGCAAATGGCAGGCTAAAACCCCAAACTTTTTTGCATTCATTTAAACATTCTGTAGCATTTGAAAATTGACAGACTACAACTCATCTTGAATTTTGGTGAGTACAAATCAAGGCAATACACAGTTGTATTGGCTAGGCTGATAAAAGAAGGGATAGAATCACAGAAATTATTCAGATTCTATGAACCATTGCCGACAGCCACTGGGCACAGGGCCTGTGTGGCACTATATTAAAGACTGAGGCTGGCTATATTTTACATAAGCCAAGGAATGGAAAGAAAGTATAAAAGGGAACCTGGCTACCAAAATGTTTCCACCTATTACCTTTGAGAAAGGCACAACTCAAAAAAGGGTGTACTAGGAGAGAAGTCATCTTCAGAGAGAAAAGGCAAAGCAATATTAGGAGCAAAAGTAGTGGAGGAACTTAAAGTGAAATCCAATTCAAGAACAGAATTTCAGTGCTCAAACACCTGGGGAAAGGTATTGCTACATTAAAAGGAGTAGGATGGTAAAAGGTTTGGGCTAAGAGGCGAAGTACCAAATGCTTGGCTTTCTGGAGTACTGCCAAGAAAATGCATTTCCTAGAATAATTACCAGGTTTGTCCTAGTACAGTGAATTTATTAAAGGCTCAAGTATATTTTCATAACCGAGATTTTAAAGGGATGAACAGGCAGTAATTCCAAAATGGGTAAGATTACCAGAGAAATGGTAATGGTAGCTGTTCTTTCTCCTAAAGAATATTTGGATTAAGAAATGCAATTGGGCCTCAATAATGGTGTCAGTTCAGGAGTGAATCTGATGCATTAGATCAAGGAATGCAACTGGGGCTTCAGAAGTGTCCTTGTTTTTAAATTCAGACTGTAGTATAAATTCTAAGATATTTTCATTGTCACTCATCTATACTCCTACTAAAAAAATTATGGTGAAGTCAAGCCTTTAATTTAACTTTCATGACTCCATGATTAACATGCTTGTAATGATCTTATTCTTGTGCTAATAAAAGAAGAGTAGCACATAATACTGGGAAGAATGAAGGTCATGGTAGAAGAGCCTGGCCTTCTTCCACAAAGCGGGAACAATGGATGATGTAGGTACCATTATCATACTTTGAAACTAGCTTCAAATTATTTCTAAGGTGAAATAGTAATATCTCATACTCACAAAGAAATATCTCATACTAATTTCCAAAAGTTCTTATCACAAACCCACTACTCAGCTGGCATGAGCCCTTGTTGACAAACCCGGGACTGACTAAAAGGGATAACACAACTATCCTAGCAAAACAAGAATTGAGAAGTATTGGCAGAATTGAGAAAGCTTGCCTGCAACTGTCTCAAGACAGTACTTCCCTTCATTTTAATATCACAATATCTAGCATGATTATATAACCTAAAGAAAATCCCATACAACTTTGTAGTAGCACAACCCAAACGAGTAAAACTGAAAATATGCCAACCTGCTATTAATAACTGACAGACTTGGATAGTAACTGCTGTTAATAGTTTCTCAGATTGTTTTGGGAAGAAGACAGCATGTCACCAAGCTTCTAGGTAAGGCTAGTTTACAAGACGAGCTAAACAGAAGGCCTGTTCTGTCGAAGCAATACACAACACTGTCATTACAAAAGCTTCATGTTTGGCAGAACAATCATTCTCCCCTTTGATCCTGGTTTCTGTAAGACCCTGCAATTTTCAGACAGCTATGGCACAAGATCAAGGTCAATAGTATTTTTTTAAGATAACATTTTTTAACAAAAGGATAGAAGCACAGAAACAGCCAGGCAGCAGTTGCACATGTGGCATTCATGTTTTGTAATAATTTCAGTTTGAATCCTGCCAATATCACTTCATCTCAAGCCACTTGCTGGGACGCTGAGCACATCCATCCTCTCCTGTAGGCGTTATTTCCACCCAACAAAGAGATTGTGCTTGGCTCCAGAGACTGTTAGTCTTCAGTTTCATGGGCACAAAAACAATTCAAAATGTACTATGAATAGTGAATAGGAAGAAACAAATCCTTAGCTGTCAGTAGCAGGCACGGCATCATGGAGGGCCTCTCCATTAGTAGATAGCTGTCTTGTAAAAAAAATCCTTGGCAGAAACAGGACTTGGAGCACGTTCAAGGAAGGAAATTTTCTAGAAAGATTTCATGATTTTCCAGAGATGATTCTGAGATTTTTTGACTAATCTCCAATCATTTTTGGTATGCTCACTTACATTTTACAAAGTTTCATAAACTTTCTACCAGCAGATTTGGTGGTATAATAGTTACCATCATAAACATTTATAAAACACAAGATAGTATTTCTGAATAGGAAAATACACTGGGTAAACCTAGCTTCTGTTCTTAAAAAAAAACAAACTGTGTATGCATAAAGAAATACAGATTAAAAAAAAGTCTACAATAAAAATGCAGTTACTTAAATAAGAGTGGGAAAATATTTTGGAATATATCTTAACTACATTTTTTTCTTCACATGGCACAGAGTTCACCCCTAATACTGCTGTGGCTGATATTGCTGTAACACAGCTGCAGAGCTTGCAGAACATTGTGTGTCATGGAAGACGTTCACGGGCCTTCACGTACACAGATCACTCAAATGCTCAATCTAACACTGCGTGCATCAGATATCCTATTTTTTTCTGAGATCATGTGTAATTTAAGAATTGTTTTTAGCCTTTTAAAGAGCAGTCTGCATGTTCCCCATACCTAGGGACTAGCATACGACATGACACCCTTCTGAAAGCTCCGCCAGCACAGGCGGGAAGAGGAGCATCCTCTGCAGCACCCTGAGTGCACCGACAAGTCTCGATGGCCCTGAGGAGACTCCTCTGCCTCATCCACCCAAACTCCTCCCGTGGTCCCAGGGGCTCCGTTCAAACCTGAGTGCTCTCACTTCCCGCGGCCGGGCGGTTCCTGGCTGCCGTTATCCTGGCCAGCCCTCATCCTGACCTGCGGATTGCCATCCCAGCTTGGCCTTGCACCTGCCCTGTCAGTGGGCATGGCCTGGCCTCTGGCTCCCACCCTGCCACCGGGGGTCTGGGCCCTGCCACCTGTGACCGTGCGGGGCCACGTGTCCCACAGGTGGTGTGGTGGGACCTCCAATACACCTCTGAAACCATAGAAAACAAACAACAAACTCTTTAAAGAGCAGTTTCAGCAGTTTGGGGATTCTTTGATTTTTAAGAACCACCACATAACACCTGTTCCTTCTAATAAACTGGACCAGCAGGTTGTACTTCCCAGAGACAAAATATTCCTTTGTCTGATGTGAAACTTAGCATAAATTCTGAAGAAAGATTTCTCTCTCTCCAAAAAACAGCATGGAGGGGCAGTGCTTTTCAATTTTAACAGAAGCTTGTCTTCATCTTTATTACATGTATTTCACTGTATTCCTGGGAAGAGCACACAGAAGAAAAACACCTGAGAAGAAACCATATAGCAGCGTGTGATAGGCTATGTCTCCAGAATATATGTGTCAGTTTAGGGGCAGGCTGTGCATTGAGGCAATTAAAAAAAAAAAAATCCCTTCAAGACTTAACATTGCACCTTTGCTTGTACTCAACATTTGGTAAATTGAGAGGACAACCACGAAATCCTATGAGCTACTACAGCAACAGATGTCCTAAGTATTGCACTCTCAGTACAATCTGGATACAAAGGACTGAGATAGCTTTCAGCACTGTAGAAAAGAAAAGGTTATACATTTGTTTAAATTGATTCTCAGATCCACAAATAATATATTGTCAGGACACACTTCATCAATATGCGTATCCTTCTCAACAAGAAATCCTTCCAGGGACTTTTGACAATATGTATCTTGCTGATGGATTACTCGGTCAAAAACCTGATATTACATTTCTGCTCAGTGATACAATGCAGTATGCTCAATACAATAATGGGCCATTATCTCTTGTTTTCTGAAAGATGCCTTGAACTGCAGATAGAAACTTACATCTCATTATAGCCTTTGCTATGTTAATGTAAAAATCCAAAACACTGCTGCCTCTGCTGGAAGGTGGATTTTTCATTTTAGGTTTTTACACTTTGTAAAGCACTACGAAAAGCAAACCTTTTTTTGTTTAAAGGAGCTCTACTGATATGGTTGACAGATTATACCTAAGCTTCTACCAATGAAAGTGTGCGTATCTTATATCCAAGTACCATGCACTTGCGTCTCAGTTACACTGAATTTCCTTCTAGATTTGAAGTTTCGTCCCATGCTGCCCTCTGATTACCCAAATTTTTGAGTAGTTAACAGTGAACTGAACTGTTCCAGCAATAATGGTGCATTTTACTTCTAGTCTGAGATAAAACTTGTGAACAAGAGGATCTTTAAATGAAGGGGGTAATGAGGAACATATGTCAAATCCAAAATCACTCAGCCAATAATTCTGTGACATTGGTTTGGGTATCTATTCTATTGTTTAGTCAATTCCTTCAGCATGCAAACCAGGAAATCAAAATGACACGTCTACATAGAGTATTACAGGGCAACTCATGAAGATGGGGCTTTTTACAGCATATAGACAGTGAGCTTTTTCTGCTGCAGGTATCACCATTGAGAACCTTTCTTACTCCATTTTTGTTAGGAATTAGAAGCTGTAGTTATCAGATGGTGATTACATTAAAAACCCCTAAGTCCTCCTTTTAAATTGGCATAAGCCATTGCTCTGGGTTAAGCTGGCATACTGGTACATAAATTAGAAGGAAGAAGACTTATATATAGCCAGTCCTGTCTGTAAGGGCTGAATTTGATTCCTCTGTTAAGAATATCTGAGTCACTCAAGTAGATGTATTTGATGGGCATGTGATCTAATTGTGTTACTGCTAAACCTCAAACAGTTGCTATTAGAAGCAAATTAGCAAGAGACCTTTGGATAATTCTACCACTCAAATCAAAGCCTCAGTCAATTAGCCATCTTAATAAATAACAGTTCCCTAAAATGAGACCGGAAAAAGAGACTAAATAAATATGCAAAATCCCTATAAGGTGAAAAATTTAACCATTTTCCAAAGGTCAGGAAGGAAGCCAGGATCTAAATTAGATTAAAGGTTTGATTTTTCTACTCTCGTCTTTATTCAGGCATATTAAAACCAAAATAATTTTTTTTTCATTGTGATCATAGGCCACATCTTTGCAAAGAATTCAGTTCAGCTGCATGCTATGAGAGTCAGGAGGGTAGCTTAGAGCAAAGAGTTTAGTCAAAAGTAATCACCAGGTAACTGGAGGCTTTTGGCTTTTTGTGGCCCTTTAGCTGTCTTGACTGTCATGAAATGAGAATTGGTGCTCTAAACAGGAACAGTTTCCTTCTCCACAGCACTTGTGCTTCTCTATGCAGAGAATACACATTTTCACATCCATGCATATATAGTAGATCTCTCCATCCCTTGCCTTTTGTCCCTGATTTTGCCTGTGCTGTCCCAGAAATTTGCATAATTTAATTTTCTGTAGGTCTTGAAGTCAGGCCAGCCAAAAGGTTGTTAATGGAGCAAACTAACTATATATTCCATTGCTCTAGAGAGTTTCTAAGCAAGATTCATGTCTAAGCATGATTCTAAGCAAGTCTTTCGGGAGGTATGATGCTGCATATAAACCTTTTTATACTATTTTTAGGGCAAGATATATAGAATAATTTGAAGGATAACTTGAAATAACATACCAGCCTGTAAAAAAATAAAAAATTAGAGATGAGGAAAAATATGCCTTGCAATTGTGCAAGTGATAGAATTGATGATACTGTTTGGTACAGGTTCTCATGATTTGGAATTGAATCCATATGAAGCTCCCTCATATGCAGAGAAGAAACAACACTTAGCCCAGTGTTGCTGCTGAATAATGCATTTCATACTTGCATTTTAAAAATCTACATTTAAAATACTGACTTGGCTGACAAAAAATGCCCGGCATAGAGTGACTCCATTTCAGCAAAAGAGAGCTTTGTGAGTAAAGACTAAATAAGGGGGATCATGTCATAAATCACTATACATATGGTTACTGGCAGCGACAATTTATAGGAATTAACTCACCTGATAGCCTAATTGTGCTTCTGTTAAAGACAACAGTAAACTCCTTCTGTCTAAAATAGAAACAAAACTGAACTTGTAATATGCTCAGGAATTGATAGCTCTATACTCTACAAATTATAATGCTGCATCCCCTTTCTTCTTAGCTGAACACACTTTAACACTGTGATTAAAGAAATAAAAATATTTTAACAAAACAGTCACAAACTTAGTGGTCTTTTCATCTGAATATATATTTGTGTACCCTCATTTATTACACATAAATGCTCAGTCTTTACTCATAACAGTTTTCTTGCATATATAGAATATTATTCATAATGTATGTCTCATTCATATTGCAACATAAACAAGATATATATAAATGAATTAAATTAATTTAAAGTTCCAGTTTCATATACTTTTATTACAGTTGGTTTAAGTCTATAAAGAGCTACCTATTAAAAAGTCTTGAGTCGATTCTATAAAAAGAAGTTAAATTTATGATGTTTAGTATTACGCATTATACAGTTCCTTTATTTTTTGCTCACTTGATCATGCTGTGAAAAATTCATGAATATTTAGCTATTAAATGAAATGCAAAATTTTCATTACCATTTTATTGAAAACTTGACATCTTAAAATACCATACATACCATTAGTATTCTAGTGCATTGTCACCTTATTGAAAAATGCTGCTAAAAAACAATACCACCATTCAGAGAAAAAAAAATTGTCCGCCCAAGGCTATTAACTATAGTTCTACACATACATTAGTGACAAATAAGTGAAGCAGCCAATGCTCACAAAAGATGTCACTAAAATGCTAGGAAACAACTGTAACCATAGAAACCATCTTACACTGCAATCTGAACATCTTTTGTCAGTGTTTGACTAGAAATGAGATGCTTAAAATCATTAGGCTATCAAAAAATCTGAAGTCTCTTCATTGAAATTTACATATTTAAATATTTTGAAACCTGCAAAAACTTCAACATGATACTTTCATAAAATATTGTTTCAGCTCTTAGTCCTCAACTATCACTTTTGATATAATAACAAGGATTATAGAGAAAATTACTCCCTCCCCCAAAGTCTCCCCAACAGACCCTGTCGTTACTACATATGCTGCAGAAGAAGACAACCTAAGCATTTAAGAAACCCCAAAACAACCCACCATGAAAAACTGAGATGAGAAGTAAGAACAATTTACTCAGCTCTCTTTAATCAAAAATATTCATAGGCATGGCATTCATTATCTCTGCCTAGTGCTTTGATATTTTTAAAAATATCTTCATAGACACCATCCCCCCTTACTAACAGGATTAGAGATATTGTATAACCTTAATGATATTATGCACAAAATATTCTACAGTCAACAAAATATTTGGATGATATATTCTTTTATCTGACTTTCAAAAGTTAGAGAACTTTTGAAGATTAAGAATCTCTCCATTAGGCTAATGGCTTATTATTAACAAAAAAAAAAAGTACTTCTGGCCTATAGAACAATAGTACAGCCCAGCCTTTTTGTACAGTGACTGATCCTGTTATGTTGGGCTGGGGGAGATATAGGAAGGCAACCTTAGTTCATTTTGCAGTTGAAATCAGTGTTGCAGTAAATCTGTGGTAGTCAGAAAATCCACTGTGGAGAAACAAAACAGGAGCATAAATGGTGATTAGCCCTTTAATACAACAAATTTCAGTGGTACAAAGGACAGCTAATAATGAACGTGCTATTATTTGCAAAGAAGTCTTGTGGACATTTAAGAGAAAGAAAATAATTCCAATTGTGTGTGTTCATTAATTTACCATTTATGAACTATGAAATTTTGGAGATTACAGAGTGAAAATATTTAATGAAAAATCAAAGGACTGAAATAACTTCTACAGTTTCCTTCTATTATCTTTTTAAAAGGTGCTTAACTTTCAATAGGTCCCAGGTGTGTATGGGCAGCACTACTTAACCAAGTCTCTGTTATGTAACGTGTTGCTCAATTTCTGTTTTTTGTGGTTTTAAGCAAAGTTCAGTGGCCTTATTAAAAAGCTTTGAGCTGGTCCTTTAAAGCACTGTTTGCCAATGTATTGTGATTTAACTCTTGTAAAGGAATGTGGAGTATTTCAAATTCCGGCTCTTCTCACCACCCCCACCCTTTGGTGGTGGAAAAGGTCGGATTTCAAGGTCATCAATCTCATGCTTTTGAAAGTACTGCAAGACGCATTAGTACTGGCAAGAATGTATTTCTTCTGGTTGGCAAACAAGGTGGTACAATTTACAAACTAGGAATCTGCTATTTTTATCAGCAAACTAGATTGCAAATTAAAAAAGGCAAAAGAAGTAGAAATGAAGAAATAAATTTATACAATTCTTTACAGTGTTTTTATTATGTGCGTTTTACCAATAAGCTTCACAGAATTAAACAGACAAGAACTGATATATCTTAAATGCCATCTAACTCATTCTGTAATTTATGATTGACTTAACATATACTTCAGGAGGTTGTGTATATATAGATATTATGTTGCAGAACTTAAAAAAATAACAGCAATAAAGTGCAAGATGATATTTTCTAGAGGGAATATCATAAAAATAAGCACAAAGGTAAAAAAATTCTTCATAGGTTTTCTGAAAAAGAGTGGCTCACGATTCTCTAATGATGATGAAGTAATGTTTTTGGGATGAACTACTATATGCAACCACCCAATCAATTTCATCTAAAGTAATAATGAGTTTTAATTTCTGAACCCAAACTTGTCCTACATCATGTCCACATGTATATTTAAACTCCATGTTAATACTACTCTGTTTCTCACAGTTCATTGTCTTCTTAGCACACAAAGATGTTCTAAGATTAATGCCTTACAGAAGACAAAGAAAGAGGAAAAATTATGAACAAGTATCACAACTGTTCTTATAGTTCTAGTAGTGTTTACTTGTTCTAGTATTCTGATGGTGAAATAGCAAGTATCTTGATTTTACCAAATCAGACTCCAAACTGCTTCTTTGGATGCCTGATTCATTTGGTAAACGTGTTTTTCTACTTCATATGTTTTACGGAAAGATTATATAAGTAGGAACCACTTGACCTATCCTCACTAGTAAGTGTTGGTTTAGTCTTATCAATATTTAAGGATAAAACGCACACCATAAGAAAATAATACCTATCACTGTATAAATACAGAGATAATATATATTATTAACAAAGTCATCACCTTCTGCAATGCTGACAAAAAAATTGACAATTTGTCACCTTCAAAACCCTTAGCATTACCAAAGCATTACAAGAACAATAACCCAAAGCATTACAGGGGTATGAACATATCCAAAACTGGAAGTTAGCTTGTTCTACATCCAGTGCTTGCAATGTCTGTATTCATTCTTCTGTTTTTAACTAACTCAAAAGTTTTTCTGTCCTGAAAAAAGTTGACACAAAATTATGGAAGAGCAGGTCTGTTCCAAAGGCAGAAGAGGGCCTTTGATTCGCAGACGTATGCTGTTACTTACAGCATACGTCTGCGAATCAAAGTCCCTCTTCTTATAGGAGGGCCCTCATATCTGATAGGAATCCCAAGAAAAATAAAATCATGTTTAAACAATCTCTATATTTATCAGGATTTTCCTGCAGTTAACTGAAAGGTATTTATTTATTATACTGATTTGTTTTACTAAGGAGAACAATTTTAAAAACTGAAACTGTGAGGTGTGAAATTAATAAATTGTGCTTCTTGCTTTTTTGACCTACCTTGAATCCTACTTTGTCACCTATACTAATATTTTTCATCAAACTGAATTCCATAGTCAGTCATTCAAGAAGGAGGTATTAGCTGTGGGCTTTTTTTCTTAAATACCTGTGTATCAGCACTCAAGTATTTTTCCATGGGTATTTAGTATAAGGTTGTAAATAATCTTCAGTGTCACTAGACCCCTACAAACCCCTTTTTTGACTGCAAAGTACAACAGTATAGCATCCTCTCATGGTTCTGGATTATTTCATGTTTTTGGTCTAGCAATGTAGTAGATACACCTTTGCTGATGTGATAAGTGCAGTGGTTTCCTATTTGTTTTCAGGTACAATTTAATAATTTATTTACTAAGTTACTCAGTAATTATTACTCACTAACAAGGTGCTCAACGATTCACTTTGGTTAGATGACTTTGTTCTTCCTTCTGGCAGAAATGGAAATCTCCTGAGTTAACACAACATGGCTCAATGTTGTGGGTTGACCTTGGCTGTATGCTAGATGGCATACACCAAGCCTCTCTACCATTCGCTTTCTCAGCTGGACAGGTGGAATAAAGGTAGAAGACAACTCACAGGTTGAGATAAGCAGTTTACTAAAGCAAAAGCTGAAGGCTGCATTTTCACAAACAATGAGGAAAAAAAATCTCTACTTTCCATTGACAAGTGCTGTTTGGCCACTTCCCATGAAACAGGACTTCAGGCTGTGTAGTGGTTGCTCTGGAATGTTAGCACTGGAAATAACAAATGCACCTTGCTTCCTCCTTTTCTTAGCCTTTATAGCTGATCTGGTGTCATGTGGTTTGGAATATCCCTTTGGTTTACTTGGTCAGCTGGCCTGGTTTTGTCCTCTCCGAGGATCTTGCCCACCCTCAGACTACTGGTGAGGGGCAGAACTTTAGAGAGGCAGCACTGATGCTGTGTCAGGGATCCTCACCAGTAGCTAAACCGCTGTTTTATTATCAACACCTTTCTTGCTACCGATGCAAAGTACGGCACTATAGGGGGCTGCTGTAGGGAAAATGAACTGGACTCTAGGACATGTCCAAGCTCACTTACTTTCAGTAAAGATCATCTCCTATTGCTGCTGTCAGAGACAGAACTGTTCCAGATGGCCAAACTTATTAGTCCAGCCCCAGCAGGACATGGCTTGGTTATGTCTTGATGAATTGGAGGCCTCCTGTCTTGGCTCATAAAGCTTATTTCAAAGTCCATTTATTTATTTATTTATTTATTCATTCATTCATTCACTCAAGTTTGGCTAAAACAGATTGAACATTAGGAAGAATGTCATGGGCTTATTGGATTCAGTTATGCATTTGTAATGCATTATTCACTTCATTTATACACTTGAATATTCAGTAATCTAAATGATAATTCAGTTCTTTCAGCAACTGATCAATGTCATTGTCTCACAACAGTAAATTCTGTATACCCACAACTGTCAAACAATATGTGGATTTCTATTCATACAAATATTTTGTATTTCAAGATTCTCCAGCAAAATGTAACAATAGATATTTTTTCAATAAAATTGATGCTAGCATACCTAATATTTCAATATAAAGAGGTATTATTCACAGGTTGGTTACTTAATTTTATTTCTTTATTCATAGCTTTGATTAGAAAAGATAAATTAGATCATAAATTTGTACTATCTTAATGTTTTTATGTTTATATTTTCAATTAATAGGTAGTTCACATATTTCTGTTTTAAGATAAAATGAAACACTTTACATAAAGATTAATGCTATCTTGATGGATTATGTATACAGTAACAGTTCAGATCTGTGCATAATCATAATTGTTTGATGTTTTGGACTTCAAACTTTATATGCTCTTGCATAATTAAATTACAACATTATCATATACCTGACTGCTACACTGACCTGAAACAGTGTTTTCCAACTTTTGAGGGTGGGCCTGTCTTGACATTCACAATCATGAGCCACGCTCATAGCCACAGTTGTTAGTAAATGGGAAGAACACATCTACCCCTCATTTTCTGTAATAGGAAATTTATAGGAATGCTGTCTGATATGCAATACAGGTTGTTGCAATTTCTCTGCAGTCAACTTTTTAAATTGCTGTTACTCTTCTGCTCTATTCTACCACACTCACACTTCATTTGTTTTGTTTCACTTGGATAAAATGTCCTTATCCAGACACCAAACATTCCAGACATGCACTGTTATTCCCAAAGTAAGGAAAGAAGACTTGAGGTAAAAATCTCAATCCAATCAAGATTAGTATAAAAATGCCCCACTTTCCTTTATCAGACATATCTATTAGTATCAATCAGTTGAATCTGTATTTCTTGAATCTGTTAAGCAGACTTTTGGTATTAGAGTCATTAACTGTATTTCCACTTCATACTTTGGTTTCATAAAAGACCTGGTCTTTAGAAAATGAAACCCAAGCCTGAGCTCTGATAACACATGATGAAGGAATGCAGCTAAAGATAGGTATCAAATCATGCACATAGAAGGACATTTGTCTGTGTAGAAATAACGTATATTGCAAGTAAAAAAACTCCACACAATTCATGAAAGAAGCAATTTCCCATTTTTACCAAGCAGTTCTTGAAACATGCACATCAACCACAAGTTAGAGAAAGGTGACTGATTGTAGTAGGTGATGAAGTAGGGAGCTTGGTTACATTGCATATCCACCTTTCAAGCCTTCTCATATTTAATATTTTTTACTGTCGATACCCAACAATTGAGGAAACACCAAAATCCTACTCTTATCCTTTTTTTACTAAATCAATCTAGTTTTTAGAGTGAAGGAAAATATAAGATTGACATTTTTGTTAAGTTTTGATATGTCACCATTAGTGCAGTATCTTCTTTTACAATTAAAAAAAAAATCTCTGCCTAATGACTTCATATAACCATAGGCATACTCTGACTATTGTAATAGCAGCTATTTCTGATTTGAAACCCAAAGTGGATGTAAATATCCATTATTTATACCTTCACAGTCTATCAAGTAAGTTTACACCCAAGATTTGTGCTCCTTGACTACACGTACTGGTGCTAATGCTAAATAGGTTAAAATATTTATATAATACTCCATTATTAACAGTCTTTTTTCAAGACAATTACATCAGCAAATTTTGTTACTCATGCTTGTGTAGAGGCTGAACTTTGACAGTGGATCACCAGACAGCCTACCAGGTTATCTTAGTGGCTAACTAGAAAATATTGAAATGGGATTCCAGGGCTCAGCAATATAACATATTCCTTACATATAGAAAATGTTCATAATTTCATTGTTAATGACATAAGATTGCATTCTGATATAGATGTTACATCAAGTAAACCACTGGGTAGACAAAGATATTTCATAGAATTTGTAAATAATAATCTTAATTTCAGCTGTTGTTAATTGTCAAGCTCACAATAATGGAGTCAAAGCTTGACTGCAAATATAAGGAAAAACACTGAAACACAAGAGTAATTATCTGAGATTTTCACTGAAAGGTATTTTCACTGAATTTTTTTTGATTACATACAATGAGCTAAACAAATTTTATTTCAAAGGAATTTGGTATTCAGTGGCAGATTGCAATCTCTTGCAAACATCATAAAGAGCAACCCGTTTCACATTAGATATTAATATGCTTTCACTTCTGTAGTAAATCAGGAGCAGGCCTATGTACAATCTCTAATGTAAATGTGCTGGTTTTGGCTAGAATAGAGTTAATTTTCTTCAAGTGGCTAGTGTGGGGCTAGGTTTTGGATTTGTGCTGGACACAGAGCTGATAATATAAAGATGCTTTTTTTATTGCTGAATTTACAAAGTCCAGGCCTTTCCTGCTTTTTGGACAGCCACACTGGAGGGGAATTTGGGGGCACATGGGAGGCTGGGAGGAGACACAGCCAGGACAGGTGACCCCAGCTGAGTGAAGGGAAGTTTCAGACCGTGTGACATCATGCTCAGTGTGTAAGGTGAGGGGTTGAAGGAGGAAGGGGGGGATGTTTTGAGTGATGGTGTTTGTCTTCCCTGTCACTGTTGCATGTGATGGGGCCCTGCTCTCCCAGAGGTGGCCGAACACCTGCCTGCCCATGGGAAGCACTGAATTGTCTTTGTTTTGCTTTGCTTTTGTCTACAGCTTTTGCTTCCCTGTTAAACTGTCTTTATCTCAGCCCATGAGTTTTCTAGGTTTAACACTTCTCTCCAATTCAGCTTGGTGAGGGAGTGAGCAAGCAGCTGCCCAGGGCCTGGTTCCTGGCTGGAGTTAAACCACCAATTCAGGACTTGAGTCTGGCACTCTCCTGTGATCATCCATATTGTTTGGCTGTTTGCTGTGGTTTTGGCCTGGATCAGTGGCATTCTCTTCGCCAGGAGCAAGCATGGTGTGCGACCTGGGCAGGGAACATCTGGTGAAGATTTTAGCCAGTGGCCTAGTTAGAAAACTGCTGTCCTTGGTGTGCCGTGTTCTGAGTAGGTAAAAAAGGCCCTGTGTCACAAATAAAACAAAATTAAACCAAAGCAAACAAAACCAATCTGATGGATTAATCTATTTAAGGTTTAAGGTTTGAGAGTTACAGTGATTGGGGACCTCAAGATGTGAGTGATCTTTTGTGTTTCTGGGTGTTCAGCAGAATATTTGGATTTTAGATTATTTAAGGCTGATGAAATAATGAGTGGAGATGAAGAAATGAGTGGGAGATGAAGCAATGTTCTTAAATGTTGGAGCTGCTGTTTTAGTATATTTGGGGAATCTCATCCTAAATGTTTTTACTATAAGCATAATCTGAAGGACCCCATGGCTGAATGCCAGGAAGTTCTTGGAATGGTATTTTCAGAAACAGTGAGGCATAATGACAAATAGACCACTGCTAATGTAGTTTCAGCATCTGATAGAGACCTTCAAATTACACCACAAGTATACTTGAATTCATTATTTTTTTATAAGTGCTCTGGATCCAGCCCTCCTGCTACCAGTTTAAAAAGCAGTTTCTCAAAGTGAAATCGAATTCCATCATTAGGGGACAGATTGTTCTAACAAGCTGGATTAGAGCAGCATCAGCATGAATTTCAAAAACTTGCATGGAGCTATAAATATAATGTGCAATATTTTTGCAATATCTAATGTGTTTTGGTCTAATGTTGAACATGCCCCATTGTTAAAACCAGCTGTGTTCTTTCACTTTTCATTCCTATAAAGCTATGATAAAGGCTGTCAAAGCAAACCCTGCAGCACCAGCCTTTCTTGATAAAAGTTCTGTGTACACAGTACACAGTAATCTCAAGATGGGACTTTGTTTCAAGCCAGAACAAAATCTTCAGCTAATTATAAGTGAACTATATTAAGCACAAAAGGCAATTTCAATTTATACTGAACAAAGTTGCATTTTACTCTTTCAAAATGCATTTTTCAAGGTTTCTGGAATTAATTGAAAATTCATTTTGCTTAATTTTCTAAGGTTATTTCTTTTATTGCTCTAAAGTAGACTGTGTAATACTGTAACATCTAAATCCCCCCCAAAGAAGATTAGTGGGGTTTTTTCTTTGTGTTAATTTGTATTTAAAGCTTTAGAATAAGAAATGAATCATTCTTTTCATTCCTTACATCACATTAGTGCAGCAATCACTAAACTAACGGTCTTATTATGAACACATTCAAAGCACTTGGAGGAAAATTGCCAACAGAAGTTCTACACAAAAATAGGTCTGCTGTTTAAACAGAAGAGGATTAAAAATAAAATTGTAGTTTATAGGTGACTGGTTTAAGTAAAAAAAAAATATTTGTGCACTTCTATTTGTTTTGACTTTCTTGTATATAGTATAAAGAAAACCTGCGGACATTTTTTTTTAAATTCTCTTAGCTATTTTTGGGCAGGATTTAATGGAAATACCGTAGAATTGGCTCTTCTCATTTTCCTGAAAGATTTATGACCAGTGGGTAATTCTCACATCCCTTTGTAATACAGGATTTGGCTGGACCCAGGCAAAGACATAAGGGCTAAAATGTCCTACATTTATTACCTTGGCTCTACATTGTCAAAGAACTTTTGAGTGACTATTTTTTTTTTTTTGTCTCAGAGATGTCAACACAAAAATCTATGAGCCAGAATTCAGTTCACATTTTTGGTAGGATTGATCATGTCAACAAGAAGGACATTGTTAACTCCTTACAGAAACTGTAGGGTGGCATGCGCCTTTCTCCTTGAATGCCGAATTAATTTGCCAGTCATCTAGCATTTCATGAAGTGGCATCAACCCAGGATGTGAGCAGGGTTTTCTATGAGCCTCTTGAGACTAGGACCGAGTTCTTTATTTTCCCTGGTTTGTTTACTGTGGGTAGGAACTGCTCTAATCCAACAACAAGCTCTCTGAAGCGCAGGTACAGGAGGCAAAGTTGATGAGCAATTCAAAGTTCCAGAAATTTCCTCTTGCCTTTCAGATCAGAGAAAAATTTGGGAAGAAACATTTTGAAACCAAGTTAGGAAAAAAGCAAAAGGACTGGAGGAGCAAAGGAAATTTATTTTAAATACATCACATCATCATTGCAGTTTCATCTGCCTACTCTGGGGTCTGCAATGCTTCTAAAAAAATAGGCTTACTTTCAGTGAGGAACTGCTGAACAGAATTCAGAGGCTGGCAGAAGTGACTCAGAGACAGCTCAAGTCTTCTCAGCAGTGGTAACTGATTTTAGTTCCCTAATGCTAAAGATAAAACTATCTCTGAGGCTATAATATAGGATAAGAGGCATAGAGAGTAGTAATTTGTCTTTCTACTGTTAAAGGACTACAAGACATGTTTCATTTTGATGATTACTTCATTTTCAGGGGCTAATGAACAGCCATATTGACATCGTCTGAATGTACAGGCAGAGATCAATAGGCTGGTGTGGTTCTTTTGTCAAATGTGAACCAGAATGTGGAAGCTGTTATTTGAGCCAATGTGGAGTCCTAGGCAAATCTGAAATACTGAAACCTATCTCAGGTTTGGCATTTCCAATACATTGTTAAAAGGAACGCTATCAATTGCATGAGAAAAGAGAGAAGTAAGAATCAGGTAGAACCCAGGGCATGCAGGGATCAGCTGCTCCCCTGCAAATGGTTATCCCCTGCAAATTGCACAGAAAAGGCCAAAGAGTTGGAATACCATAGCAAAACACTAGTAGAAATGAGAGAGGACACCCACACATACACACCCACACACACACCCACACACACACCCACACATACACACACACTAACACACATACATGAAATTACTCTTGTAATTCATTCAATTGTTATTGCTATAAATTCAGCACTATTCCAAAGTGCACATTAAGATCAACAATATTGCCTCTCAATATAGTACTGGTGAATTTTTCTGTCTCCTAAATCAAAACGAATATTGAATTGCATGTGGCCATTGATGCTATCAAAAATGAACTGGAAAAGCTTTGGAATGGATACCCTTCTTTGGATTCTGCATTCTTAGAATATTTGGGATACATTTGATTACAGGTTGAGAACCACAGCTTATTGATATATGCTTAATTTTAAGCACATGGATAATTTCATTCATTATAATGGGATAGTTCAAATATTTATTAAAATTATTTTACCAAAATGGCAAAATTAAATTGAACTATACATGTAAGATAAAAGCACCTTCATCAATTTTTTCTTTTTCTACTTTAGCTCTACCTCTAGTCTAGTCAAGGTGTTCAAAACCAAAATATTGTTCATGGTTTCTTAAGGTTCAAAAGTCTACCGAAAATGAGATATTATATTCCAAGATCTTTACCTATTTCTTAAAAAAATTGAATCATATGAATTTTTTCCTCCTAAGGAAATTCTTTCTATGAGGTTGAAAATATATACCTTTCTCCCAAGAAATAAGCGTCATCTTTATCTCTGAAGGCACTAGTATTGCCATCTTCTTTCACTTACATATTTCTGCACTTGAGAGAAAATACACATTTCATTTTCCTCTCCAGCTGTTTCACTTCTGTTCGTGTCTTCTTTGAATGTATAAGGAAAATATCATAACTGTAGCTTCCCATTACATGTAATCTAATTTGAGCCTGATGACACATTTTATTAAGACTTTTAGATGATTGCTTAGATCTTAAAAGACATTTATATTTTTATTTAATCTGTAGAAGTCATAAATGCTGATCATCAATTCGTCTGCCCAGTCTTTAGCCCTGCTAGTAAAAAATGTGTTCTTTAGATAAATCTTGCTTCAAATATTCCATTACATCTTTCAAAAAGGTTATAAAAATGTGGTATGCAAAGCAATAAAGTCAATAAATTTTATCTAAAATATATTTAAAACACTTGAGTCAATTGTATCACTTTTAAATATGGAAGGTACAAATTCACCAAGGGAGTCATAGTAAGATAAATAAGTACTAGTAAAATTATGGCTCATGATTCAGTAAGATACAGCTTAAAACTGGAGATGCAGTTGTCCATCCAGGTGGGAAAGCTCATATTAAGAGTCATTTCATGGAACAAATGTGCACATACAAATCTTTGACAGGAGAAGAAGCACACAAAACTAATCAGGTCCATGAAGAGCAAATAAAAAACAAGGGAAAAAATCTGCCAGTCATACCACTTTGACAACAGACTTCTCCTTTTAGCCTTGCATTGTTCCCATTTAGATGAAGATCTACTGTACTTCCAGGTCTATAATGAATGGCTTGTACATATACGTATAAAGGACTTAATTTTTGCACAGTGAGCCAAATATATCATGAATAGATCAAATCTACAGCACTTGCACAGTAAGTTCCACTATGGCTGGGCTGAGTTTTTCCCAGGATGCTCAAATACACAGTTCATTTACACAGCAAGTTCACATATGTGTATCCCTGTATCTCCAGAATTAGGGTTTGGAGGACAGACTTACAGCTTGGGCAGTCTGGTACCACAGCCTGAGTATGAACACGGCTTTATCACCCAGTCACAACACAGGTATGTCCTGTCTCCTCAGAGTGTCCTCTGGGGCACTAATGAATTCCTTCACAGGACAATGGAGGTTCCCTCTGGCCTTTCTTCACTTCAGTCTGACAACTTTAATACTTGGCACATCAAGAATCCTGCCTTAGGTTTTAAGCCTCCATGAGTGATGCCATGACACAAGCAGAAGCATCACCACAACTTCCTTTTAACTTGAGGCCCTATATGCCCTGATGCAGCTCCTCCCAAAAATAACATTCAGAGGAGGAAAACCTGGAGAGATGTTGTGGCACCATACAGCAGGAAGACTGAATATGTGGCATGCAGCATTTCCCCCAGTTTCATCCTAGAACTCTCAGTTTTCTACTAAGGAGGTGGGTCAGGTGCTCTTTCTGCAAATACTGTGTATGGCACCTTACTAGTGAGCAACAGGAAAATTAAGAAGTTTATGCCTCTCAAAAGTTGTAACTTCTGGAAGCTGAAGATAAAAATTATTTTCTTGGCTAATCTTTCTCATGAGCTGACACTTTCATGGTATTTAGTCTAGAGAAATATATTAATTAAAACAGCCTGAATGCATAAGGCCACAACACTGCTAGCTGAGTGACAAAATCTATGGAAATGTGGCTAAGGCTAATCAGCCAAATGAAAAAATAAAAAAAGTAGGTTAATAATGAGAAAAGTTCCCTGTCAAAATGATATGCTCTTCAGTGGAGTGGTTTCCTGAGGGAAATGATGGAAATGCCATCAAAAGAGAATTTTTAAACTGAAGTTGACAAAAAAATGTGCTTCAGGAAAAATCTTGTATGTATCCTCTGCCAAAGAAATGTGCTGAGTATATTTCTATTTCTTAGATTTCTCTGATTCCACATAAGTTTATGCCATGTAATAGAAAAAACCACTGCTTTAAAGATATAAGCTGACTATGCAAACCCAAACAAAATTATCTTCATCATTCTTTGCCTAATAGCAAGAAAGAAGCAGAGAATCTGTTGAAGATAGTGCCAGGTATTTTCTAGTGGTTTTTGTCTTAATGATATAGATTTAATATGCATTCTTGACTCTTAAATTAATCTGATTTTCTATTCTTTTCCAAATGAGAGTCCTGGCTTTCTTACTTTAACTTCCCTTTTCTAAATCTCAAAAAAACCTTTAATTGCAGATGATACATTATAATGTGATTCCAATACTTTGAAATCTATTATAATCAATAATGTGGTGAGAAGTTTCTTTTCTCAGAAAAATTCAGAGCCAAACAAAAGGCAGATCAAAGATACCACAGCACAAATCCCAGCACGAGGGCGAATTTTCTGTCTCAGACTGTGCTGAAAGACCTCACCACAAAAAAGCTGAACCAAAACTATTCAGGAGTGGTTATCTTGCTTCTCTCCATCTTGTTGATGTTTTCCATATATTTTCTTTTTTATTTGTTATTTAAAAATCATCTGTGCTCTGATGGAAATAACATCTTGATGTCACTAGATTGTCACCTTTGTGGGAGATTTCTGAGACTCTGCTTAGTAGCCCACAATTCATTGCTATTCTGTGAAGTGGAATAACACTTCAAGATCTTTGGTGGTGAAGGTAATTTGAGTTTGAAGAAAATTCCCAAGGTTTCCCATGGTGAACGTTGAAAAAGATTAATGTAATCCTAGACTATTTTTCAGGTATGTTATAAATCTCTGCTCAGTCAGTTCTGCAGCAGTGTCAGGAGAAAGTCTGTCACAGAAAAATATCTGCTGCAGAGCAGTTCATAAAAATGAAAACCTTTTCATTTTGCAATGCAATATTACAGAAACAAAATGGCAATTTCTTCATATTTAACATACACTGTTTTACAAGTTTGCTGAATAACAAACAAATCTCCAGAGAGCCAAGTACAGCATTCAGGAATACATATGGGAAGAGGCCAAGATAGGTATTTTTAGAAAATTGTAACGCAGGTAACCAGCTACAATAGTTTTTACAGACAGGATGATGCCTGACACTAACAGGCTTAATTTTGTTAAGCAAAGGAAAGGCTTATTTGTTCACGTTCCCGCCAGTCTGTTTTGCATTACAGTAGTTTGTGTGTTTTATGGAGATTTTCTCCAGGGAATTGCCTTGCTCTGTAAAGAGTAGAAGGAGGGTAGAAGGAAAATGATGCAAAATAAAGGCTTTTCCTCACATGAATAATCTACCTAGTGTGAGGTGGAATTGTGTTAATCCTGTGAGTTTTAAAAGTCTGTAAATTTTACATCTTCCCCTGGGAGGTGGCAAAGTATGAGAGCCAAATCCAGAGTCATACTTTATGAACAAAGCATCAAATGTGAGCAACCTACTTTGGTCTGCTGGCGAAAAATAAAAAAAAAAAATAAAAATTGAAACCTGAGCTAATGTAGATTGCAATTTTATTGTTGTTGTTGTTAGAGTTAGACCTGAACATTGCTCATGTAAAGTAAAAGAGACGTATAGAAGTAACCTTTAAAAGCAGGTGCTTACTGACGAGAGGCAGCGGCGGGAAGCGCAGCCCCCGCTAGATGTCACTGCAGGCCGCGGTGACAGAGCGGCCCCGGCGCCGCGCAGGAGCAGCGAGCGCCCCCAGCCCCGCATCCCAGCCCCGCATCCCAGCCCCGCATCCCAGCCCCGCATCCCCGCGCCGCGCCCCCAGCCCCGCATCCCCCCGCCCTCCGGGCTGGTCCTGCCTCGGAGCACCGGGCCAAGAACAATCATAGTCACTACAGTACAGGCAACTCGATACCTTTCATTGAGAAAATAATAGTTTGCAAATGCTAAGCAGTGGGAAAGTTCGCACCATTTTTTATCTGGGATATTGGGAGGTGTGTGGGTAACCAGTGGCAGAAGAAATATCAGTTTTTTTCCTCTATGAAAAAATCTCATTTTTTAGGATTAGTTTACAAGTTAATAAACAACTGAATAGATGGAGGACGATATACATTGAAAAATACTTAATTATTTTGGTGTTCAAGCTTCCAAACTGGACATTTGGATGGCACAGTTTTATCTCAGTGGTCTGCAAATATAATCAAAATAGTTTTGTGGGCATGTTGTTCATGAATATATACATTGATTCTTTTACCTTCTCTGATGTTGTCTCAAAAGTTATTTAAATTATTGAGTAGCATTCTGTACTTTTATTACAAATACAACATTTATTGGATAGTGTTTTCATAAAAGTAATCAAATTTAGAATTTTTCATGCTGAGAGTTGTTTCTGCTTTATTCTTTCACCAAGCCATGGTACATTTGTGGAATGTATCTATGTGCAGGAAAAGGCTGCACTAGGGGTAAGCAAACACAACGCTCCATATGTGTACAGAGAAGAACTAAAGAGAAGACAGCAATGATTCATGGCATAGAGAGAAAAGTTGAAGATTTTTTTCTTTCTGAATGCATTGGGAACACTTAAACTTACGCATTCATCTGTGCTAAAGCATGTCTGGACTAAATGTAACCAGCATGTGTAACCAGTAACTCTAAGGGGCATGTGTACCCATGAGGGCAGAGTGGGATATGAAAATGTACCAGCAACATGACAGCAAAATGTGTGTACATAAAGGAAGGATATGCTGGAATAAGGGAAAGAGAAAGCTGGTTACAATTGTAGGGATTGTAGGGATGCCTGAGAAAAGTAAGTCAGACAAGTATACCTTGGAAGGTTAATAGAATCCTAGAAGCATTTAGGTTTGAAAAGACCCTTAAGGTCATTGAGCCCAACCATTAAGATGTCCTAACCTTTACAGTGTACTAAGGTACATTAAGCCATGCCCCTGAGCGCCACAGCTACACATATAGTGACTCCACCCTTTCCTTGGACAGCCTATCCCAGTGCTTCACAACCCTTTAGGTGAACATATACTTCCTAATATCCAATCAAAACTTCCTCTGGTGCAACTTGAGACCATTTCCTCTTGTCCTATGGCTTGTTAGGTGGGATACCAAGACTCACCTCACTACCACCTCCTTTCAGGTAGCTGCAGATAACAATAAGGTCCCCCTGAGCCTTCTTTTCTCTAGGCTAGACAACCCCAATTTCTTCAAATGCTCCTCATAAGATTGTGTTCCTCACCTTTTCATAGCTGGAATATTGTGTATGGTTTGAGTTCTTTGAATAAAAGCAGTACTTAAGATCTAGTACAGTGGACAGATTTCTGTGTCGGAATTTTATGGAAATTGTAGCAAATGGTTTGCCACGCAAAATAATACAAAAAATTGGTTTAAATTACTACTGTGTCAGCATGGGCATGTGTTTGGGGTTACACCTTGGTGATATGAAGTCTGCGATTCTTTAATCTGACTTTTTCTAGGTATTTATTTTAATGGAAATGCAAAAGGTATAATCAAATTTAAATATTATCAAGTTGGGCTAATTTTGGAGGCAAGTAGCAGATATTTGGTGACATGCCATACCACTTGTCATTTAATGGTAATTGCCATTACTTTGTCCCCTCATCCTTTATATAATTTTTTACTAAAGTCTGTTTAGAGACAATGTCAGCCTAAATTAAAATGATCATCTGTAATAATCCAGGACTATGTGTCCTCTGTAAATCTAAGCAAATGCTAATTAGGGTGTTGCTAAGAAATATTAATTACCAAATATTCTACCCATAACAACTGTACATGATACCCATTACAATTCATAGGAGCTGCACATGCATACTGAAGAGAAATAAAATAACAAGTATTTAAATAATTTAACTTGGCTCCTTATAGGAATCCTCTAAGTGTGGAGAAGAATATTAAATAGAGAGAACAGAATCATAGAATCTTCAGCTTTGGAAAAAGCCTTTAAGATAATCAAGTCCAAAAGTCAACCCAGCACTACCACTGTAAACCTTAAACCATGAAACCATCACCCAGCACCAGATCTAGATTCCTCTTAAATACCTCTAGAAGTGGTGACTTCCTACCTCCCTGGGCAGCCTATTCCATGTCTGTTCACCCTAACAAAATTTTTTTCCAATATGTAATCTGAATCTTCTCTGTCCTCTGAAGGTCATTTCCTCTGGTCTTCTCGCTGCAGGCATGGCAGGAGAGACCAGCTGCAATTCACTACAGCCTCCTTTCAGTTGTAAAAAGTGATGAGATTCCCCCTGAGCCTCCTCAAGACTAAAAAGCCATTCCTCATAAGACATAATCTCTAGTCATTTCACAAGTCTTGTTGCCTTGTAATTTCAGTTGGTTTTAGGAAGGCTTTCTAGCAGATGGGACAGTGCATCTTGGATAAATGTGCTGCTATGCTGAAGTTAATGTGTTGAAAAAAATTTGCAAAGTGAGCCCTGGAGGAGACATGAAAATGTTTCCAGTACCTCTAAAACATGCATGTTGTTTACATTTAGCAGTAGCAAAATACACTATAAGATGAAAGATTTCAGTGGCATGGGACCTCCCATAATGGGAGCTGTTCTCCAGCTCAAGGATTGCTAACAACCATTCCAAAGGCAAGATGACACTGTGGGTATAGGAACAAGCCAAACTGCTACTTGGCATCCAAGCTTTCATTTTTAACAAGTCTTTTGAAAAAACAGTTGTGAAGGAAACTGAGAAAGTGTGCCTCAGTATAAATCACAGAACAATGCCTTTCTGAGTTAGCACAGAGGTGAAGCAATAGCTGTGATATGTGAAGAGCCCATATTTATTTAGTAAAGAAAACAAGCCCTGGAATTATGGTAAATGACACTGACTCTTAGAAATGAGCTGTAATTGTTCAGACTCCTGCAGCTGTTCCAGCTAACAGTTTCCAATTAGAATGAAATTACTCATAATCAAAACATGGGCCGAAGTAAACTGAAATCCCTAACTTCCAATATAACATGAAAAGAAAGTAAAGGAAACAGAAATAAATTTAAAAACTCTACCATAAAAAAAAAAAAAAACAACAAAAAAAAAAACATAGAAAGAAATTCACTTCAGCCCACAAAACAAGGCAATCTATCTTTCCTGCACAGAAGACTGAGTTCAATTATGGCATTCTCCCATAGACTAAGGATAACCAGTTCTGTCTCTAAGTGCTTGGCCATGCACAGTCAATGTGAGAAGTATTTGGCTGTTAGCATTCATTTGCTTTTTTAAGCTGTTCTTTTATACCTCAGACTCAAAGGTAGTAGACAGATGGAGTCAACTTGTAGGCTACATACAGTGAACTGTTCCCTGCCCCTGTTATAAGAAGGAGAATGAACTCCACAATCAGATATAACTAGAGTGTACTTATGGCAATTCATGTAATTCCTTTCCTTTTTATAACTATAACTATAACTAACTATAACTATAACTATAACTATAACTATAAAACTATAACTATAACTAACTATAACTATAACTATAACTATAACTATAACTATAACAACTATAACTAACTATAACTATTACTATTGCTATTAATTACTATAACTATTACTATTATTACTATTTATGAATAAAAAATTCCAGGTTAATGAAACTTTGCATGCTGCAGATGGAAGCAGAGTCTTCTTGAATCTATGATTGCAGAAGGCTATTGGAATAATATGTTTGCCTCAGACTGCTGAAGAAATTGCTCTTTTTAATCAACATTGCTGGAATGCTGACATTCCCAATAAAACCACAAGAAATATGTACCAAAACATGTGAAAAATGCTTTGCTTGTTCTCTGGTTTTTACACTTGTCAGTAGCAGGATTCAATATCCTGAGTTGCTTTGCATTATTTCATTACAGAAGCAGAAAGCAAACATTGAAGAGGATCAGCAGAGTCAGAGTTGAGAGGTCTTGATAGGTGCATAGGTTCCCAGGGAGAACTTAAGGAGGCTGGAGAGAGAATTTGTACTGAGGTGGTGTTTTGCTTAAATCCCTAGTTGTTTCATACTTCCTAACAGCTGAGAAGATAGGCTTACTTTTTTTCAGTTTATTGTCATTTCACTTTAAAATTACACCTTGCAATATTAGAAGAAGTAATATTTGATATAATGTCCTCTTTCTAGCATTGTTAGAGAAGCTAGAATTAGAGATAGCTTTGGAATCTATTGAATTTCACCCAGCTTGACAAAGAGAGCGTTTCCAAGGTTATGTCCAGTTAAAAAAAAGTGTGAGCCATGTTCCCTTGGAGACTTGTCCAATATGTAATTACCATAACTGAGGGCTTAAATCAAGAGAAAGTGACTACATTACTATTCTGTATGGGCATGCCAGAATTTTTTCCCTACTTTAGGCAGGTTCTAATTAACAGTGTTAGAATTTGTAAGTAATACTAACTGCTGTGGGTTAAAACTGTATTTCTCCCCTCAGATATCAAAACAACCTAATAACAAGGGAGAATTTTAAATGTAATTCAAGGCTTTAGGAGCACATTTACCCCTTCTTAGTAGAAAGGATGGAAGTCATCTTTAAAAACTGGCAAAATGCTACAGAGCTCACCTAGGGAAAAAGTGTTTAATCACAGAGAAGAGGTTTCTGCAGCATTTCATATACTCTCTGAGAGATACCCTCAAGCAACCACTCAATTCAGAGACTTGACAGGTGATATTATTTGTGGGAAGGAGTACACAATGGCTGTGGGCTTTACTTTTTGCCATGCAGGTACAGCAACTTTGTCTAACAAGAGAGTAAACCTGGCAAGTCCAAAACTACTGAGTAGAGAGGAGAAATACCTGAAAGTGGAAAAGACACTTTTGCAAAGGACATAGGCTGCCTCCTTTACTCTTTTGTTTTGCCTTCTGTCTGCCTGAGAAAAAGAGGGAGGTGGGAGTCTGTTAAATTTTTTGAGCTTGTGTCAATAGGTATAAAGAGTAAAGTTCTTGAAAAATAGAACCTATATGTGCTTTATTGATGTAAGCAGTAATACATCATCTGTTCTCCTGGCTTTACTATAGCAAGCTGTTGCTTGCATTGGGGTTGCTGTTCTAAAAAACCCTCTAACTAAAAAATCCTCTAAGAAGGCAACTGTAATTATATGGAACCAAGCAAAACATTATCAAATTTATCAGTAAGTAAATGAAGTAGATTTGTTTTTCCTGTTACTAAAAGGAGTCTCATCTAGTAAGACATTTTACTGATTTTCTCCATCATCATAATTTCTTCCATGGTTTAGTTGATGTATACAATGTCAAGTTTCAACTGAGCTTAAAGAGCCTTTATGCATGAAATTATACAATGTTATATAAAAACCTGCTTTAATTCTTATTTTCTCTGGAAGCAGCATAAGCTCAAAATAAGTTTCTTTCCTCAGTGACAGGACAATGAGTTCATGCTACAGTATTTTCTACCTTTTACAGTATTATGTACCTTTGATGATCTGAGTTGTGTTGACATCCAGGAGAGATGCATTTTATAATGTGGAAAGATATTTTTTATTGTAGCTTAATATAATCTACATTTAAAATAATCATAGTATCCTTCTGAAGAAAATGTCCAGCATTTAACTGGAATGTGTGACCAGTTGGATCACAGAGGCACAAAGGGTTACAGCGAATGGGGTGACATCAGACTGGTGACCTATCACTAAAGAGGTTCTGCAGGGCTCTGTCCTCAGCCTTGTGCTCTTCAACATTCTCATAAGTGACTTGGACACAGGACTGGAGAGGATAAGTGAGCAAGTCTGCCACTCATACAGAACTGGGAGGAACTGTTGACTCCCTCGGAGGCAGGGAGGCCCTGCAGAGAGACCTTGACAAGGGCAAGAGAGCTGGGCAATCACCAACCTCAGCAAGGGAAAGTGCAAGTTCAGCAAGGGGAAGTGCCTGGTTCTGCTCCTGGGACAGGGTAATCCTGGATGTATGAACAGAATGGGGAAAGAGATGCTGGAGAGCAGTGCCATGGAAAGGGACCTGGGGGCTCTGGTTGACAGAAAGCTGAATCTGAGCCAGCAGTGCCCTGGCAGCCAGGAGGGCCAACCCTGTCCTGGGTGCATCAGGCACAGCATGGCCAGCTGGGCAAGGGAGGGGATTGTCCCACTCTGCTCTGAGCTGGGGCAGCCTCACCTCGAGT
>JAYDZK010000268.1:34635370-34674141 GCA_034509185.1 Euphonia xanthogaster | reverse complement strand
CACAGCATGGCCAGCTGGGCAAGGGAGGGGATTGTCCCACTCTGCTCTGAGCTGGGGCAGCCTCACCTCGAGTGCTGTGGCAGTTTTGGGTGCTGCAATACAAGATATAAAGGTACTGGAGAGTGTCCAGAGGAGGGCAACAGGGATGGTGAAGGGCCTTGAGGGGAAGCCGTATGAGAAATGACTGAGGTCACTTGGTCCGTTCAGCCTGGAGAAGAGGAGACTGGAAGGAGACCTCACTGTGGTCTATACCTTCCTCATGAGGGGAAGAGGAGGGCCAGACACTGAACTCTGTGTGGTGAACAGTGATAGGACCTGAAGGAATGGTCTCAAGTTGTGTCAGGGGAGGTTTAGGTTGGATATTAGGGAAAGGTTCTTCACCCAGGTATTTGGGCACTAAAACAGGATCCCCAGGGAATTGGTCACGGCACCAGCCTGGGAGAGTTTAAGAAGCATTTGCACAATACTTTCAAGCACATGATGTGACTCTTAGGCTGCGAGTTGGGCTTGATGATCCTTGTGGGTCCCTTTCAACTCAGCATATTCAGTGATTCTGTAATTAAAAACTCATATTGTTCTATTTGTTTTATAATGTAATTATTTAAGTTATTCTGAATCCATTTTATTATAAATCAATCCTTGGTTAGTGTAAGAATGTTTAGAGAAACTTCATTAAAATGCCAGGACATGTACTGGGGGACTAGTAATTACTTCCTGTCTAATATCAGATGCCTTTGCTGACTTTTAGAGAAATCAGAAAATAACTATGTCAAACATCAGCAGTCATCAGATAATGAATGTCTATTATATTCTGAAACTTTTCCTTCCTTGGCAAACCAACTTTTATGCTCACATGATACTCATATAATGCTCAAATAACACAGTCTACACTCTCTCCTGAATGGGCCTGTGGCATTTAAGTGAAAGACATGGAGTAGTTCAAAACATGACATCAGAAATAAATCTTAAAAACAGAGGCATTTGTGTTCTCTCTCTCCAAATATGCACAATATAATGAAGCATGATTTCATGAACTGTATACGGTAGTGACATGGAATCAGACTTCCAGAAAAGACTAAAAAAGGAAGTAAAAGTTGCAATTCAGATCAACCTATGAAAAAGGAAGGAATAAATCAAGAATCTTCCTGTCAAGAGGACTTTTTATAGAAGGTAAGTGGGAACTGGGGATGAGACGATGGGAGGCCAGAGGCAGAGGTACAAGAGGCACTTGAATCAGAGCCATTCCAGACCTTGTAAGTGCATGTTGAGCAACTGAAGGGCTTTACTTATACTGCTAATGGATGGTCCATTACTAGTTAGACTTACAGTCAGTTGCAGATAAACTGCTCTTAACTTCTGAAGAGATTCAGTGTAATCAGCTTCTAAGTCAGCCTTCTCTAGGTGGCCTATTTATTCCTTATTTGGTGGCACAAATTTTCTTGAGCATATCCGAATATTTCACATGGGCTGTGGTCTTTGCAGGCAACTAAATAAAAGGTTTACCGAAATTTTCTCACAGTCTATGCTATGCAATCTTTCTCTGAACAAACTGAGGGGATGGTGGCGCATGAGTGATGCATCCTTGTCCATATAAGGCTTAAACTAAGACATGAGAAGTGGTGGTGAGGTTGTGTAGTTGCTGTGTAAATTGGTGCAATCTTTCACATGAACAGCTGGTGCATCCAAAATATCCCTACTTCAGCCAGTGAGACAACGGGACAGCTCAGTTCAGTGGGTACCAACTACGTTCACTAGGTACTTTCAGCATCATAGTCTACTTTTTTTTAAAGTGTACCAAAACTCTCTGAGCGCATAAGGGACAAGAAGGTAATAGAAAAAAAAACAAACAAACATTTCCTAGAACACTAGAACAAAAAAGTTCCTTTGTAATTTTTTGCCTGCAATAATGCTTGACAAGTGCTGTGAGAGAACGGATTTGGCTAGTTGAAGAAATCAAACCATTTGATGAAGTATTTCACAAAAATGAAAAAGTTTATATTATGATGGGACCCAACCTGGAGTTCAGTTTGGAAAATGCTACACATTTCTTGCCTCAAGACATTCTCAATTTTTTTAAATCTTCTATCTGCTTTTCTAAGGAAAATGTTTAAGTAGAAGAAGGGACAGGATGGGATGGGAATGGAATTAATGACATTGAATAGAAGAGTTATCTTCTTGGTAAGGTTTCACCTGTCCTGTTCTCCTGCTGAGAGTCCTGACAGGGACAAATCACGATTTTTGCAGAGATAATATATTCTTTCAAAAATTTTAATGGAATGAAATTGTTTTTGCTTACGTATCTTTTACATTATTCTGTGCATAATATCTATATTTTTGATGATTATTTAAAAAGTTATACTTTGTACAGATGACCTGAAGTTTTTTAATATTCATGTTGTTCTCCCTAAGTTATTTGGCTCCTACCATTTAGATGTTGGTGCATTTTAATGTTTCTGCTCCTGTTCAGCTTGCAAACATTTTGAGGAAAGCAGTCCTGATGAGAGAAGCTGTACACTAGTAAATGTCAAGTATTTATAAAAAAGCAGCTCTTCAACTTTAATTATATTTCAAAATTAGATACTAGTATGTAAGATCTCTGAAAAAAGCAAAAGTTTTTCCACTGGTATACTTTGGGATGCTGGTTTTGTGCCACAGAAGTAGTTTTGAGCTTGCTCTCATACTCTCATCTTTCTAAACTGACCTATCTTAATTCATGTGAGCAGAAATAGATACCTGATCTTCTCAGTTAACCAATATTTTCCCTATTCCCCAGCAGTGCTGCTACCACTAGGAAGTGGCTTTGTTATTCTACCAAGTTTCATCTTTTTTTTAGAATATCAAGAGTAGATAGTTTGTGTATATGTTTATATATTAAATATGTTCTAGTGTGCTATCCACACAGTGCACAAATTTTCTGTGGGAATGCACTGTAGATGCTACTGCCATTTTTTAACCTTCTCAGACCTCACAATGCATCAGAACATTAAGTTAAGGAGAGGATTTCTTTCTGTACTAACCACACTTATTGATTCCACACGAAAAATAAAAATTGTATTGGATGTCTAGATTTTAAAGATGATGATTAAACTTTTAAAAAATAAATGTCTTTGCAGCACTTCCTGTTACTCTCAAAATTACTTATAGTCCTATTCTCTTCTAGAAGAATTGTTTCACAGATGAATATCATCAAAAGGCTATGCTCTACAACATTTTAAACTAAGTGACCCCCTTTCTAGCTTTTCCCCCATAGATTTCAAAATGAAATGACAGGTAGAGTTTTGATGTGGAAAATAGTCCCAATTTATGTCATTCCTTATCCCATTAGTTTTTTCAAGTACAAATATCCTACCAAGATGAAAAATTAATTAGTCCTACCTAGAATATTTAGACAGAAGTAAAATATCAGTAGTGACTATTACACTCCTGTGAAATCTCAGCTCACCATAGTTGGTACATAACACACAAACCATATTTCTCAATACAAAAGTAAAAGCTGTTTATGGTCATGGTCATTAATAACTACAACTACTAATGGTGGCTGCTGTACACAAAAGAATTACAGAGTTTTTCTCTAAAGTCTCTCCTTAGCATGAAGGAAATATTTTTAGGTATAGAATTCTAGAGTCTATTTCTTTATTACAAAATGTTTAGAACTATCACAGGTTTCTTCAAATAAATTATTTGAAAATAACATACCTGGTGCAGCTTTCATTTAGTAATCTGAAAGATTCATTAGTACATAACTAGAAAAGTTGCACTTTAACAAAACCATTTACTTATGCATGTAAAATGCCATATTTGTAGTAGATCATTATATTAATTGGAAAGCTATCTGATAATCTAGTACACTTCACTGATTTCTTTACAAATCCACTAAATGCAAAGGAAATTTTCCAAAGTTTTCTAAGGAGATTTCATACCAGACCATCCTAACCATTCTTCTAAAATATTTTCCTTTTCACCCTTACAGATGTCATGGAAGAAACTCTAATTTAGGTGCTAAAACTAGAAGAGAGAATGCCACTGAATGATATACACAGAGAGAAGCAACAATGAGCTGTTTTTTTCTAGCACACTTAGGAGGTTTCATATTAGAGAAGTTCTTCAGAAAACTTAAAATAATGTGTTAGCTCCATTCCTTTAGTGTCCCTGAAGATCTCTGTGACATAATGAGTGGATTCAAAGACACCAGTAGTATTGCATACCTGAAATGCAGTAGAGGGAAAAAAAAGACCACGTAACTTTGATCCAAATTAATGAATTTAGCTTCACTGTGAGCAAATCAAGATGACAAGGTACTGTCAATTCATTAAAAAAGGTCATTGTTTTGACAGGTTTAATTCAACCTACAGTAATCAGATCAGCCTTTCGAGTGTAGAAAATCTGAAGCTGACTTGGCTTTATCTGTTTTGGCACTTAAACTGTTTATTAATTAATGATGTGAACTTTGAACATAGAAGGCAGTTTTCATCATATGCTAGCAAGCAATCTCATAATGTTTCCTTGTCAATACTAGCTTCATATTCTGCTTCCACAACTTTTCCAAGTATTTTAAATGACACTGTAAGTTCTTAATCCTTCTCCAAATGAATGTTTTTGTCCCACTAGAATTTGTAATGAATGAAAAAAAAAAAAGAATAATTAGGAGCTTTTGTCATTGTTGACAAATTCGTAATGCTTAAAAATGTAGAGGCTTCTAGCATTAGCATAAATTCATTAATTTTCAAGATCAGTACAATTCAAAGGAAATGAAAAGTCACACAAAAAGTCCTCTCGTATTAAGTTTATAATGAACCTACATGGTGGTTCACATTTTTCCCTATTTACATATTGCATTTTAACTACAAAATCCCTACCTGCCCTATAACTCTGCACAGATTAAAACTGTGAGAATGTAATTGCCTTCTAACAGGGTTCTTATTGCTGTAACATATTGATGTGTTTAGATGATTGCATCTGTGTAGACAGGCTATCCTGTCTTTCATAACTGTTGTGTAAGCAGAAGCATGAAATACTTCAGAGTTCATCTTCAGAACTGAAAATATAAAAACATTCATTTTTTAACAGAAAAATTAAGGTTTTTCTTTAGTGTCTGATAGAGAACACAGAACAGCATAGGAAATGAAGGTCTGTTGAAGCAAGGTTTGTCCAGGTTATGGCAAATCTCTTTTACAGTGCTCGATCTTATGACAGCCACAATCCATACAAGAGCCTTTCACAGTGTTTTCAGTTGTGCCCTGACAGTGACAAAGTTTTGGTGATAGATTTGGAACTCAGAATATTTCTAAAAAATTAGATTGGAATATCCACCTCCTTGAAGTATTTAAGCCAAATGTAAAAGTCATTCCACTGACATCTCTTTTCTGTGTCTGAAATCAGAAGTTACAATCCTCCTGAATGCTGTTGCATGGACAATCACCAAGCTGCTGATCCTTGTGCTTCTAAAATGAGTGAACCTTAGCAACACTCAAGATCTTGAATTTGTGGCCACAGTCTCATGCAGGGCAGTGCAAACTCCAAAACTGTCCAGAAGCTAAAATGTGCATGCCAGGACTGCAGAGGATATTATTTTATGGTTGGTGAAGAAGCTAGCATCACAAAGATAACAAATCAATAATAGAAAGCTTCAGAAAGACAAACAAAGAAATTTTTTAGTCATTGTGCAAGTAGTGAAGAGTAAACCTCAGGCCGGCTGGACCTAGTCACCTATGCCACATAGAGATTTCAGAACTCTGCTCTTTTATTCTTCCTATTCTGTCTAGTTAAAAATTTCATTTGTCAGTAAATGCTTTCCTCTATAAAGTTTTTCTTCTGGTACTTTGTATTAACAGACCATGCCTTGTGGTTTCTAGCAGTAGTGGGGCAATGTTGCTGTGTCACACATGGTTTCTAGGGCCTATTCAGAGCAGGGATGGCAGCCCAACAGATGCATCCTCTTGCCTTAATCTCTTGGATGACCCAGGGACATGTAAACATACTTAAAGATATACTCCTTCAGATGCTTTTTAAAAAGAAAATGAAAGTTAAATTCCAAACCAAGCTTAAGATTTTCTGGCTGAAAAGAATATGTGTGAATTAATCACAGTTCAGCAAAAGAAACGAATGAGACTTTGATCTACAGCTACCTTCGAATCTTGTTTAAGGGATAGTGGCATTGTTTCCTGGAGCTGCTTAATTGAATGAGTTAAATTTGTATAACTTATTTTTGGAAGCAAAAATAATTGCTTTTTGGAGAAAAAAAAAAAGGAAGCAAAAAGGATTGAATTTCAAAGTTGTTTTCAGGTTCTTGTAACCTCTTCTAAGGCATTCCATACTCTGAAATGAAGTAATGTCTACCTCAGATTCCTCTGGTTAATCTATACCATAAAGGCAAACAGAAGCATGAAACAAACTATTGGAACTTTCAAGGAATATGGGAGAAGAATACAGAATGACAATATAATTTTTCCACATTGTCAGTGTTTTGGATATAAGGCATTTTCCTTTAAAATCTTGTGATAGAAGTCCTTCTCAGGTGTAAAATTTTATTTAGGTCAAACTGTTCTTTCTAAAAGAAGAGTTCAATTAAACATTCCTGACACCTTTACTAATTAAGCCCTTATCCTGCTTTTTGATCATGAAGTCCCAGAAAATGTTTTGTTCTATTATGTTTTTATGTAAATGACATTTATTAGACAGGCTGACTGTATTGTATTTATTATGTTATCTTTTAAAATTGGATCAAACCCATGGGTTTAAGGCCTTTCAGAAATGCCAGGGTTTAAACAACAGAGTGCTGCCTGTATTCCCTTGACCTGAATCACATTAGCATCACTAATTATTTTACTGAAGAGAAGAAACTAGAAAGATGAGACAAGGCTGTCCTCTGAATAAAAATAATACAGCCTGACCCCTTGAATTCCGACATCCTTTGTCTGGATTTCTTATTTGGTTACACAAAGGACTTAGTTTAGAAAAAATCAGTTTGTTATTTTCAAATAGTAAAAAGTATCTTAAGATCTACATTCTGTTCTATTTTTCAGATGACTCGGATAAAAACCAAGGTTCCACCAGAACAAGTTTTTTCCAGCCAGATAGAACCACTGCTTTCAAGAACTGGCTGAAGAGGTTCCATCTGCATTGAGAGCTGCACCTGAAGCCAGTGTTGGAGGTTTTATCCTGCCAACATTTATATGCTGATTACTTCTTTAAAACTTGAGAGTCATTTCCCCAGCAGCACCTGGAATAATTGCAGAGTGACTGGCAAATGAGTCATGAAGGCACTGTTAAGTGTGCCAGTCACTGTTCAACTAATAATTCTCCAGAATCAACATGAAACATCAGCACATGACCTTTTGCTTCACTGCAACCCTGATTTTGTATCCCTCTTACTTGATTTGTTTGTTGATGCTTGTAACAATGACAACAAAAGAAAGACCTATCCAAACAAGATTATTTTTTCCTGAAAAGGAACTATGTTCATTAAAATGAAGAATGAGAGAAAATGCTGCTAAATCCAAAAAGGTTTTATTGAAATAGATGACTACTTATTGGCTGAAAATACCTTTTACACTGACTTGCACCAATTGTGCTTTAGTTCTTCTGTTGAACAGCCACTTAGTTAAAGGTGTAACTTTTAAACAGGGAAAAATAACTTATTGTATAAAATGTGGATTTTAAGCTCTCAAAGAACAGCATTTACATAGCACACTCACCATAGATGATTTTCTGATTAAATTTTAAAAAATATGTCAGTGTGAGTATTGCATTGCATCTGGCTTTTTTCATCTGAGAATAGTAAATTATTATTTCAAAGCTATCTTAACATCACTTCATGCAAAAATCTCTCTTTTAAAAGAAAAATGGGGCTGCTTAGTCAGTTTAAGAGGCTAGCAGTTTGTGAGAGTTTACTGTTATATTGGATTTGTGTGGCGAGGTTTTGGAAGCAGGGGGCTCCAGGGTGGCTTCTGTGAGAAGCTCCTAGAAACTTCCCTAGTGTTTGCTATGGCTGGGCCAAGGTGGGTGGGCCAGCAGTGGCCAAGGGCAAGCCCATCAGCAGCAGCTGCAGTGCCTCTGGCAAAATAGAGCCAAGGGAGAACCTGATCCAGCAGCAGCCAGGGAAGAGCAGGGAACACCTGTGAGAGCAACAGCCCTGCAACACACAGGTCAGAGGAGAAGAGGGGGAGGGCTTCTGACACCAGTGCAGAGACCTCCCTGCAGCCCGTGGAAGACCGTGGTGGAGCAGTGGGTGCCTGAAGGAGGCTGTGACCCTGTAGGAAGCCTGTGCTGGAGCTGGCTACTGGCAGGACCTGTGGTCCCATGTGGAGAGGAGCCCACACTGGGGTAGGTTTGCTGGTGGGATGTGTGACTCCATGGGGAAACCAACAGTGCAGCAGCCTATTCCCAAAGGACTGCTGCCCTGGGATGCAAGCCAGGGGAGGAGTGTAAGGAGTCCTCTTCCTGAGGAGGAAGCAGCAGCAGAGAACACAAGAACTGACCATGACTCTCATTCCTCATTCCCCAGTGCCACAGGGTGGGAAGAGGTTAGAGAAAACCAGAAGTGAAGTCGAGCCCAAGAAGAAGGTTGTCTCAACCAACAGTCTTTCATTATATTTTCTGTTCCCTCTCCAGATGGGGAAGGAAGTGACAGAGTGGATTTAGTGGGCACCTGGCAGCCAGCCAGGATCAACTCACCATGTTAGGTGTAATAATGTCGAACAAGTTCAGGACAATCACTTGATACTAAGAAGTCCTAACCAGAGTGCACTGGAATTATTAAAAACATGTTTATTGTCAGAGAAATGTTTGTCAGGGAAAAGAGCTTCAAATTTAAAAAGATAATTTTATATGCACAAATATATAATATGCAATATTAAAATACATTATTTTATATATATAATTTCTACAGGAGAATTAAGTATGAGATTTTCAGTAAGGATTCCCATATCCTGATAGATGCCCTAAATTCTAATCTTCTTATTTCTTTGTATTATACCTCTTCTGCTCAGATCACATTTTTCATGCTGTTTCTGGAAGGATTTTCTTTCTCTCTAATGCAGGATGAAATAGTTTTACAAGCCTCAGAAGTATCTGAAAGATACTGATTTTCTGTCAGGTCCTCATTTAAAACAGTATTACAGAAACTGCCAAGAAAATCTCTTGTGATGACCACATAAAGAAATGTTGATAATTATTTGTCCCCAGTCTAGCTTCATTTTAATGAAAATAAGGGCAAAGAGTTTGGGGATCAGGATATTATAACCAATATTAGATTAGGATACAATAGAATGCTATCCAAGAGAATGGTTCCCACCTATTTTCTTATTTGTAATGGGACTCAGTGGCTTCAGAATGTGTATAGCATACAAGTTGCAAGTGCAGGGTATTAAATTAAGAAAATGCAAATGTTGTAGGATATTGAGGGTTTTTTCCACCTTGTTAATCTTCATTTAAAATGATGCTTCAGAGTAGTGCAGTTACCACAATGGTAATTAAGTGATCTTTCTTTGGTCTACTTGACTGACAAAACATAAAGAAGATAACAAATATTCTGCAAACCCCTGAATTCTGGTAACCCCAGTAGTCTGGTATTCCAGCTGTTTCCACCACTATATTTCAAAATACCTTCTCACTCCTTCTTTTGTGAAATGACCACTTCCTGATGTTTTTCCATTTTGTCTTCACTCAGCATAGGGTCCTTTGGAAGAATCCTGTCCCAGGCTGCTCCTGAAGTATTCCTGATGCCTGCCATCCCTGACTGATAAGCAGCTATACTGGGACAAGTAGTCACTGCTAGGCAGGTCCTACTTTCCAGGAAGGGAAAGGTGTCACTCACTGTGTCACTGCAAAGGTACCTCACCACTATCCTGGAGCTAGTTCTGAAAATATGTAAATGTAATTATCCAGTGAGTACTCATGGTAGTCTCCACTTTAATGTAGTAATGCTCCTGGCTTCGGAAGCCTTGGAACAGCAGGATTAAGCCCAGAACGAAGAAGAATGAGACATTTGTGTATGCTAGTTTAGTTGAATAAATGCTTGTTTTGTTTGAAGTGGTACAGAGAATTTCTCACATATTAAGGAACAGATACTTTCACAGCTTCATATGTTCTTACAGAAACAGCTTGGAAATTTCAGCTACTATTTTTTATTCTCCTACTACCACATTATTTAAATCAATTTTACAAGGTCCACAAAATAGGCTATAGTTTAGGAGCTGCTGCTCTAGTGCTTGCCTTTTTAGCTTTCTGAGAGACAAGTCAGATCTTTCAGATCAATATTTGTTTCCTCTTTTAATGCTTTCTCTCTCAGCAACATCAAGAAGTGTCCCATGTGAAAAATGGTTCTAATTATGTGTTGTGTCAAAACTCTTCTGAACCAGACAGGCAGTAAAAGGAAGAAAGTCTGAACTTCATTGATAAAAATGGGGAGAGCAAATGGGTGGCCTTTGACCAACACGAACAGACTCAGTATAAATTCCAAAGCAAGTCAGAAAACAGAGGAAGATATACTCAGAACAACAGGGGACAAATGTTTACAGCTTAGTGTATATGTAAGACTGGAGGTAAGAAAAGGGAAGCTCATACCCCCTACCTAACTCTCTGAGTCTAAAGCACACCTCCCCATCTGAAAACTCATCTGCAGGCCACTTGGATGGGACACACAGGCTGTGTTTGGCATACAGGTTGTTTTCTTAAAAATCTCCCTGAGCAATAAGTTCATATTTTCTCTTTTACCTGATGCACTATATGCACCTCTAAAAACTCTCATATAACTAATTTATCACTCTGCTACCAAGACCGTAACACTTCTCCTTCATAATTAAATATTTTCAATCTATATAAATAAGGTTTACTGTTAGGAAAAAAACTGAGGATGAATAGCAAGGTATGCATTTTCTTTCTTAGTGCATCAAGTACAATATTTATATATTCATGTAGTTGCCTGGTTTAAGAGGCTGTCATAAATGGGCTGAAGATACTTATGAGAGGCAGTCATTCAAGGAAGTTATAGAAGCTCCTCCGTCTTCCAAGAACAACCTCCCAATTAACTGCTTCAACATGAAATTGTGAAATTCTTAACGTGATAATACCAAGAAGCACAACATTTGGTGAAGATATTTTGATATGAACAGAGCTGGTAGCAGTAATACAGCAATAATTGCTAGCTCATTTACGGCCTATTTAGCTCGTGCAGTGAACCAGATGAGAACAGCTAATGAGCACAGCTTCTTGCTGTAATTAGTAGAACAGTAGTGGCTCACAGATGATTTACAGTTTGCAAAAGTCAGTGTATTTACTGAAAAGCTTGTGTTCTGTGTGAAGCTGTGCCATATGAGGAACGGAGGATGCCATGTTTTACTTTCTAATAAGCCTTAAGATTTGGTTTATGATAACCTCAGAATTCATCTCAATCTAACAGAAGTACAACACTGAAGATTTCTGTGTGCTGTTTCTTAGTCTGCAGTCAAGTCTATCAGAACTTATTTAGCAAGTTGATGTATTTTCTTTCCTTTCTCTTGTTGCAGAAATAAATTTTTAAAAAATGGCACGATTCTTGCCCTACTGGCAGATTAAAGACCATTTTGTGTTGTGACAGATTGCAAACATACGTGCTGTGCAAAACTAGAATTCAAATAGGTTAAAGAAGGGACAATAAAATATGGGAGTAAAATGTTTGCAAAAGATCAGTACTGATATTTATGGACCCCAAATTAAAAAACAGATAATTTTAAGAAAGGATAAGTTCTCTTCCTTTCCTTTACCATTGAATGGACTGCTTATAGACAAGAATGCAATTAGAAATGTCAGACAACTACACCCAAATGATATGTACTAATTATTTGCAGAAATATTTAATATTCTTAAGAAATGTCCAGTACAGTGTTTCAGATTCACAGAACTCAACAAGAACCAAGACCAGTCTTGGGTTTCTAGAGTTTTGTCTTCATTATTATTTTTAACACTGTGAGAGTTTGAGTGCTACTTTTGTTCTCGAAGGAAAGCAACTGAAACTTTGAAACTGCTAAGGCCTAGTACACCAGTAAAGCAGAGGCTTTCCTTTAGCCAAGATCTGTACACTTAAAATGATACCTCTAAGACCAACCAAAAAATAAAGCAGGTGGGAAATAGTAATACCTCGTGATGGTATGTAATTTAGAAAACACATGAATAAACTTTTTAATTAAAGATTGGCATAACTTCTAACTAAAATGTACTTCTCTTTCAAAACACAATCAAGGCAATGATGTTATTCAGCAAATTCAATTCAAAATTACTGGTCAAGTTGAAAGGAAACAGAAGTAACCCTGTTTTAAATTTCAAACACAAATTATCTTTTTAAATATCTCATATTCAGAGTGTCATAAGCACTTCATGATAGTTTGTTTTACTGATGGTAGTTTGTCATTCATTTAAGTGTCCAATTATTGTATCTTATATGCAATATAAAAACCTCAGGTCCTTCCTGAGGGTTTCCAAGTCTTCATCAATGTGTTCTATCCATTATATTGCACTGTAGGGACTGTTTATCGCATTTCTCATGCTGACCTGTTTGCTTTATCTTGCAGGCACTACTTCATTATTTAATGATTTAGAACAGAGGAATTCAAATGGAGACATTTAACATACTAGCAACATACTAGGTTCACTACCTTAATCATTTATACTTAATAGCTCAACAAAACCTTAGCAGTGGTGAAAAGATCACTCAGTCCATATGACACTGGTAATACCCCCAAGTTAAATCCAGCTGCCTACAGTACTGCTCTTGTAAGTCACTGAAATGGGTTTGAACACCTTTATGAAGGGAGAGCAGAATGTGTTCTTCCAGACTTCTACCTGAATGGGGAAAATGGGGAGGTCAGGCAAGATGATCTCTTTCAACCTTAACCATTCTGTGATTCTAGGGTTATATATTGCGGGGGTTTATTATTATTTTATTTTTTAGCATGTTGCAAAATGAGAAAAAGCATTTACTTGCAAAGCTCTGACAGGCAATGTATAAATTGTCACTTGCTGGCTGGACAATTAAAAGTCAGCTATGTAAGAAAATACACAAAATAGACTAAGCAAAATTAAGTAGTGTATATTATCTTTACACTTCCTACTCACTCTTTTTCATGACTTCTTTCATGTTTTCATTGTATTGCATGATGGATGGGAATTCTGAAACATGATGAAAAGTCCTTAAAATGTTTAGCAGCAACCCTTCAGCAAAATGGTAAGTAGAAAGGAATGATATCTGCATGGTTCACACATGGTAGAGAGGCATTATCAGTCCCCATTTGTATGCTAATACAAATCTTCTTTATATAATATGGCACCTGCCCATTTCTAGTTGGAAAGAGTTTTCAGCAAATTTAGCAATATTTGATGCAGAGACACTGAATACTTTGGCCAGTGAAACAGCCATAGAATCCCAGAGATTCATCCTGCTCTTAAATACTGTTTGACCAGTTTCATTTTCTTGCCTCTACCTTCTAATTACCATGGCTTCTTTTTTACTTCTGCATCATTTAAGAAGAGGAACAGAATATGTGTCTTTTTTTGCACAATTATTTCCCATTCCTATTTGGAATCTTGGGTTGCTTTGCAACTCTATAATGAAAAAAAGCTGTCATGGTCAAAATGCAGAAATCTCCCTTTTAGCTGCTGCAAACAACCCTCCCAGTCCCAAACACTACTGAAAATTTTAGCTACAGAGTGTGACTAGTCTGTCATGTTTGACTTGGTGCACCCAGAAGCATTGATTATGTGCTTAAAGGCAAACAAGGGAGAACAGTAATTTTGCAGGAAATCTGCATAAAGGCAGCTTCCTGTTTACCAGCAACCCCCCTAGCCCTTCTCTGGGTTTGTTTTGTCAGTTTTTCTTTTTCTGTCATGTCTTAACATTTATCTTCAGGAGTGTCATAAAATGGTACATGAGAAAGTGAATAAAAATGTTTTCCTTGTACATACAAACTTTAAGAACTTTTCTCTGTGGGTTTATATGAATGGAGTTTTTTACAGATATATCCACTGCCTGGATTCAAGTGGAATTTTATGTGCTTGATGCAAGTCACTTGGTTTTTATCACTCTGGCCTTCACCACAAAACTACATGTAAATATAGCAGAACTGTTAAGACCTAGACTTTCTCAGAAAATTATGTTTAAGAGATTAACAAAATGACTTCCTCTGTTTTTTTTCAAACCTTATGCAGGGTTACTGTTCAGTAAATTCAGAAAAAAGTTACAGTCTGGCATTTATTGGAAAAGTAAACCCTATCACATGCACATCCTACACTATTACTGTTTGTTTTTTTTTCTTTCAAATATCCAATTATGAAACGGTAAAAGGCTTTAAGTTGATGCTGATACACTATGCCTTGAATTACTTCTACTCTGGCATACATAGGTGAATGTTACATTTAGTTTACCCAGAGGAAAATTTAAATTACATTGTATAATATCATATTGAAGAACTATTTAACTATAAGTTAATAAAAACCTACAGGAGTAGGATGCAAAATAAAGTGTAATCCATTAAAAATGAAGTGTTTTCCCTTGGAACTTCCAAATTTGCAAACACAAAAATAAGCTCTCTCTCTTTGCATTTGTCTTTTTGTTTTTTCTCTTTATGCATTGGTTTTGCAGAATTCTTTGTTCCAGCAACACTGTCACAGACACCTCCACAAACTTTCTATTATCAGTATGTTCTGTGAAGGACAAACCACACCACAGTGACATCATGCTCAGGAAATTCCCTAGGACTTCAGCCTGGGACAGTGTAAGAAGAGAGTTATGAGGATGCAGGCTGTTGTTTTTCCATAAGCACCCCTTTAGCCAGTCCTCTTCCCCCGTTCAGATCAGTGAACTGATAGCAGCACATAACGGGGACCTTTGGTCTGAAGACTCCAAACCTGCTCCTGGAGGAGCAGCCAATCAGCTCAGACTCTTCCTGTTGTAGATACTGACTGCTCATAGCTTTTGGTAAGTGATGGAGAGCTCTCAGACTGGGCTGGACTCAGCAGCAGGCTCTGCCTGGAACCCCAGTTGCCATGCAGATCCAGGAAAAAGCAGGTAAAGAGGACTAGAAACTTTGGTCTGAGTCAGTATGACTGGTCTGTCAACATTTTTATCCCTGTCATTTAGTTTTCTGCATTTAAAAAAACCCTTTTGCCTCGGTAAGTATATGAGAGATAAAAAATAATCTAATACATCAGGTTGTGTATCACAAATGACATTTAACATGGAGTTCTCATTCATACTAGGACATCATTTTGAAATGTGGAATATTAAAGAATAGTAGTCTTTCAAATAATTGTAGGATTGTTTTCCAATTCACCACTGAAATGTAATTACGTTGTCAAAAACTTACTGTCATAAAAATAAAAATTAATATATATTCAAATTATTATTTTTTTCTGAACATTAAATGATGTGTAATACCTCTCATATTGTCAAACAGTTATATATGATGAAATGTAGGGTTATTATTGAATGCAATTCTTATATCTCTTTAAATACATAGGTCACCAGTATGTCTGTTATTTGGATTATTTTAAACTAAATTATATATTAAAAGGTTTATGTAATCCCTAGAGAAAGAATTCAATTATATACATTGAATATAAAATTTCAAAGAATCACACTTTAAAAAATCTTGATATAGTTGCTGAATATGAAATGAAAACCAAATGACTGTGCCATTTTTGTGTATTTCCAATACAATATGTTTTCTTTAAAATAAGGATTCATTTTAAAGAAATTTCTGCAAGGAAAAAAAAGGACTTCAGAGGCAAGAAAATATTTTCTTCACACTTTGGAAGTTGAATACCATTTGAATATGATAGAACTTATGTTTTTCAGATGTTATTTAAGCAATGACTTTTAGTGCTGGGAAGGGACAATTAAAAAGATTCTACCTACAGAAGTATCACTACTGACTCTTAAAATTCAGACTTTCATACATCTAATAAAAGTAGGCAAGAAGGGTAGTTGCTTTTTACAAAATGTTCCTTTTAAGAGGGCAAGAGTCTCTCACAGAGGAGTTCCCATCAATTCCTTGGTCTTTCTACCAGAATCATTGAAATAGATACTGTAGAGTTAAGTATGTATACTTAAAGACTTAATTTAATTGACCCATATTTTGGGAATTAAAAAATCTGTAGGATTCAAAGTATAATTAAAAAAAAAAATGGAAGCTAGCAGTCAACATGTTGCACTGCTAGTGAAGGACCATAGTTCTGTACCTATTAGACAGAAAATCAGACAAGTCTGCTGCTACAGCATTCTTGCTGCTTTTCTAGATATTTAGTGTATGTTATAATATATAATTTAATATAATTTAAATTAACTTAGATTATATTTAATTTAATATAATATATAATTTTAGTTTCCACTATCAATGCTATGTCCTTTTTGAACTTTCTTAGATCACTATTTTATTTGGGCAATATGACTCTTAAGGTATTGCAATTGGACCCTTTTCAGAGAGATGAATGAGTTATGACTTGAAAAAAAATATTTTTTCTAAGTTGTGTGACAAGATGCACTTGTTCAAATGGAAGTATTTTCTTCCTAGAAATGTGCTTGCTAACACCTCGTTTTCAAATCTAAATAGAGGTACCCAAACCATAAAATTGGAACCTTTGGTATTTCTTACTTGAGTTGGAAACAAAAGCTAAGAAAGAAGCTGGCAGAACTTTAAGAAAAAGCTTTCATGCCTGGAGTTGCAGAATAATGTACATAATGATTTCTCCAGTGTTGCACAGTGTGCATCTTTGAGAATACATGAGTCCACCCAACTTAAAGTCACACATGCACAGCAAAACAAGTAATGAATAACGAGATGGTGAAACTGAAACTGTCACTGAGGTTGTAATTCTCTGTGTCTCACTTTTGCTTCAGTGACTCTTTTCTTTTAGCCTGAGACACAAGCAGAACAAACAATTAGTGCAATAATTGATGATCTGTGCCTTCAAAGCTTGTGGTGGCCATGCTCATGTTTTATAAGTCTGCTGATGCAAACAGCTCTTGTGATTAGCGTGCTGCCTTTTCTTCAATGACAGTGCTCGAGAGGTGCACCTGTATCAGACAAAAGTGCAGATAAAAATCTTTTTGGTCAGTGAATAAACTATATTTTATTTCTTTCTGGTTTTAGACTCCAATAACACTTATATCTGCAATTGGTGAAATCATTACATAGTTCATCTTCTAGAACCACACCTCGCCTTCTAATTGGGCTGAGTTTTGCTTGAGATATTGTAAAAGAATGCTGCAAGTATTAAAAAAACCTCTCAAAGTTTGTATATCTGGTTTTGCTTTCCTTGAGTTATTCAAACATTGATGTTTCTTGAATTAGATTTTATCCACAGTAGTTTAGTAGGCTTTCATTTATTATAAAAAAAATCCTAGCTTCTTTAAAAGCCAGCAAAAGTCAAAGATTGTAATCCTATTCTTCATCATTAAATTCTAGGTTAGGATAAAATGAAATGATATGAAAGAAGACTAATTGAAATATGGTATGCTGTTTATCAGTTTAATTCCTTGATTTAGGGGTTAGGATCAGATAGGAATAAGTCTGGAAAAAGTTTCATCATGGTCTGAAGCCATTCCACAATAAATAGAAATGTGTGGTGTGCACATTCACCATTGATTTTAAGCCTCTCTAGCACATACACATTTCTCTAAGGCTGCTTGTCAATACTTCTATACTAACTTCCTTTCCTGTTTTAGCTAATAGGTAAAATAAACCTTAATTATGGTCCACATTGTCAAATAAGGAAATGAAAATGCCCTTAGAATCTTATTAAAATCTTCTGGAATCTATAAGACAAAATAAAGATACTTACAGGAACCTCTTTCACGTGGATCAGCTTTGATCTTTTTCTGTATGATTAATCTAAAATAAAAAAATCCAAAAAACCCTGTCCTTTTACAATAATGGGGGAATCCCCCCACTGAAGTAAATACTTAATTATTTATTTGCAGATATCTAATTTTTTCATACCTCTGCACATGTAGAAAGGCCTAAGAAGTTTAAAGGGCCAACAACTGAGATTCTGTAGCATCCCATTTTCAATTCTGCAAGATTTCATTCTTATAGAAAGTGTCACAGATTTGAATATTCTATGTTAATGGTGCTAACACAGGCAATTCATATATTTAGAGCTCTCAACACTTGTGTCAAAACACAACACACAGTGTTAACAAAGCACTCTGCAGTTCCTGGGTAGACAACACTAAGTGCAGTTATCCACTGTAGGAACAGCGACTTCAGATCTCTGACTTTTGGATATCAAGGGATCTTTACTGGAGGTTGTCTTCCCTCTGTCATCTACCATTCAGAACTTCATCATCTTTTATCTACTTGCACACCATAAATTCCAATTCTTAACACATTTGGTGTCCTCATTCATCATCACTTAAATGACTGCTCTAAAGATATGCTGCTATGTATTCAGAGAAGATAAAATCTTCTAAAAATCAGCAGATTACTGATTCATTAAATGGTAGCTAATCTGAGATAAAATTTATAGCCACATTAAGGCCAACTCTGACAAGAAATCCACCCACACAAACATAGGTGTGTCATGAGTGGGAAACACAGCATAAAAATGTTACTTACAACATTTTGATGGCCTTTCTATTGATAGGTAAAATCTTATGCAGCATCATATTAAAACCAAGGAAAAAGTTGAGGGGAAATTTAGGAAACAGAAAACTAGATGTCTGAACTAAACCTGAACTTATCTTTCAAATGTTATTGTTAGCAATTTTTTTTAGCATTTGTACATGAAACAAGAACTTTATACAAGATAAGGTTTACACAGCAATGTCTATTGTGACACCCAAGACCTTACTGAGTACTTACAATTGTGTCAGAACTCAGTTAAGTACTTGAGCCTCTATTGCTTTTATTCTTTTCAATGTTGTTTGTTTACAGTGAATTTATATATTACCACCTTCAGAATATTTTGTGTCTTTTTTTTCACATAGCTAAACATTTTTCTATATAAATTGATGTAGAAAAATTCTGATTGTTCAGTTTAACCAGAAAAGCAGATAGCTTATGCTCTGATACATTTCCATTTCATCTGCAGTTGCTCTCATTTTTTATCTGATTTACATCCCTATTAAAAAGAAGTCTTTGTGATTCAGAACTGTAAATTAAGTTTCAACGGATGGAGTCCGGTCAAAAAATCTCAAAAGGTGTTTGTCCAGTCAGATAAACAATTCTCATACTCAAAGAAAAACAATATTTAGTTTATTAAAAACTTTTTAAAAGCCTCTGCAGGATTCAAAGGCAAATCCAGCATACAACCACACACAACTATGTATGACTACACGGGGCTCCTATTGGCTGTGATGTGAAGGATAGTTGGTAAACAATAGCTTAACAAATGCGTCAGCTTAATGCAATATCAGAGGTCCTGCTCTTTTCCATGGCTCACAACAGCGAACATGAAACAGTCCATACAGCTTCAGAGAATTCTCAGTGATTATTCATAACAGCATATACTCATTAACAAGCTTGCAATGCGTTTTGTTTGGTCTCAAAGCTTTTGTTTTGATGGATTCATTTTGGTCTCATCAGTTTGAAATCTTAGCTCAAATTTTCTCATGTTCCAACTATTGTTCCCATTGTGTATGCCTGGAAGAGGAGACAAAGTAAGTGACAAAAAAAGGAAAATTGAACAGATCTCAAGGTGTGACACGTTGAATTCAGAGACCATTTTAAGCACAAAGTTTTGAACAAAAACTTCCTAATGCTTTTTCGAGGCCAAGGTGAGATTCATATCTTTCTGCTAACAAACTGAAAGAATCCTTGAAATCCATCGGACCTAAAGCTTCTTACATTGATAGAATTTGAACCTCTCATTAGCATTTGACAAATGTGAATGTTCAATAGAGTAGAAGTAATTTTATCATGGTTGGTGAATGGTTAGAGCAGAGTAGTCAGAAAAATAAAATCCCATCAGCAAATTCTAACTGCATCACCAAAATGTTTGCTGTAAAAATTAAATATCTGAAGACTCTTATTTTTCTTATATCTAAGAATGCAATGTATCCAAATTACATTTTTTACTCCTTTGTGAAGAAATTTACTTAAAAAAAATCTTTTAGATAAAGCAAGGAAAAAACAAATCTTGTAGAGATTGGTTGCAGAGTTGACATCATTTATTAGCTTGTTTTTCTTATTTGCAGACATGTCATATTTAACTTCAATCAGAACATTCCAATTACATAGCAAGATTTTTTTGTACCGCTGCACTTTTTTTCTGAAAATCTACCGTAATTGCTTTTTTGTAATGCATAGGAAACACTAAAAGACAGCATAAGAGGCAAGTGATGAGTTTTCATGCTTTGCCTAGTGGTCAAAAGTTACAAAGACCTATCTATGACACTGGGAAAAAAATTATTAGTGGTAACCTTAATTACAGTTCTTATCCTTTAGACTAACAGGTGTCCCTACAAATGCCAGATTGCTTTTCTCTTCAGTTACAACTAAGCTTTGTCTTGTAAGTTATTTGCTAAGTTTGCAATTTCTGTGGTCTCCAGGACAGCCTCTTTCCTGAGGACAAGGATCACTGAACCACACAGACTTAGTCTTCTTTAGCTGCAGAAACTCATGTTTCTGCCTATCTGATAAACTGAGATTCAGCTGCTACACACATCCAAAATGAACAGGGCTGTAATATAAAAGTATGTAAAGAATTCCTATAAAATATGGTGGAGTTTGTAATTAGAAGAGCTTCTGAGGAAACAAAAGGCAGTTGTGTTCTCAGGGGAAGAAATATGCTTTTTCATTTATTATTGCTAATTAAAGATAACTGAAAACACAGGTCTCAATTATCTCCATTTAAAAATCTCTTCTGGTGAAAAACCCCAATTATTGAACTATGTAATCCACAACTTGACAAGACCAAGGAAACTCCTGGTTTTAATGTGTTCTGAATTAGTAAATATATGGTCATGCAAGAGCTGTTGAGTGCTGAATGAAAATGAACATTATAACTTCTACTCCTCACTTCTTTTATGAAAGACAGCCCTATGTCTTTCAGCAGACCCATTGTGGTGGTGAGCAATTTTAAATAAAGTGGTACTTTTAATTTTTACATTTCAGATTGATTTAGTGGTAAGAGATAACCTCACCTATTGGACAGCAGTTTCCTTGTCACAGCATATGTCCTAGCCTAGATAGCCACAATACAGAGTATCACCAGACAATTTCAGAAGGCTTTAAGCCTTCACCCATACAGAGTAGCCCCAGACCTCATCAGAAGGCTTCAGGCATCTGCCCTTACAGACTAACATCACACCACTCCAGAAGGCTGTAATTTCCCACCCTTCTTGCTCTTCAGCCCAGCCTTTTGTACCCCTGATGTTCATGCATGGCACCTGCGTGCCCCCTGCTCCCTTTGGTGATTGGTCATGAGGAAGGAGAGCCAGCCACCCAGGGGAGGATTTGTGTCACTCTGTGTTTTGGTCTTGAATTTCTTTCAGGTCCCACCTAGCAAGTATGAGTCCTCTCTGTGTCAAAACTAGATCTTACAATCTAATAAAACGTGGTTTTACAAAGCTGAGCATCCCAGTGGGCTGAAGAGTTTAAAGTAAATGTGTGACAGAACATCCAGACCACAGTCTGTTTAGGATCCTGTCACAAGTTGCATAGTTGAAGCTGCAAAAGTTAACAATGAGCAGGCAGGGTGTCACTTTTTGTCCCAGGTAACAATTTCTTAAATAGATACAAAGTAAATCTTCACAGAATGTTTAGCATGTATCTGCAGTTTCCTGATTTGAATGTCTTTTTCAAGCCATCAATTTAGATATAGATATTTATATGATTATATTTATTTAGTAAGTTCAAGGGCATCTTAATTGGCTGAAGAGGAAGGAAGGGAGAAGGAGAGACAAGTTAGGAAGGGTTTAATGATGTCTGATCTGATTTTTTCCTTTTTTCCAATAATAGTTAGTGTGACAGCATCATGTTAGAGACTTATCACTTAGTTGCTGAAATGCACAGGCACTGGAACCAACACATAAAGTACATCTCAATACAAGTTATTAAAAGAACAGGGGCTTTCAATTATAGTCAATTAAATCAGTTTAGTGAGAAGGTGTTAGTAAAATGCATGTAATTTATCTGATTGTGTACCCACGTTCCTACAGTACTTTGAAAGCAGACATCTTTGTTGGCAAATTATCCACTAGAATTTGGAATCAAAGAATGTTCAAAGTGATATTTGAAGTAAAGACTCAGATTTCTTGGTCACGCCTTTATTACCATTTGTCTTCTCCCATTTTGTTTTCCTGCTTTATGTGTATTGCAAAAAGAAGCTGTGATGCTAGTCAGTAAAATTAAAAGCCTTCCCCCTGTTCTGTGAAAACTGTGTCCAGTAAAATGAAAATTGATCACTTAATCACTGTCTTACCAAAGCACTGTGTATTCTTAGTCATACTTGCAGCTGATACACATGAAAATGGGTGGATATCCATTATTTGTGTTCTCACCTGGGTAAATGGGTGTATCCATTTCAGTGCCATGCCCAAATCTGAATTTAGGAATTCTAGAAGTCATTACAAAGAAAACAGAAAATGTCTCATAGAAAAAGGAAAATCCCAGAACCCCCCAAAATAGGATAGAGTAGACTATTTCAGTTGGAAGGGCTGTACAGCATCACCTAGCCCAAATGCCTGACTAGATCAGGACTCGTCAACAGTTAAAGCACACCACTAAAGGCCTGGATGTCTCTTAAACCCTGACAGACTTGGGGCATCAACCACCTGTCTTGTAAGCCTCTTTCAGTGCCTGACCACTCTCTCAATAAAGTAATAAAGTTTCTATTATTCAGTCCAGAGCTCCCTTGGCTCAGCTTTGAATCATTTTCACATTTCCTGTCCTGGATCCTGGGGAGAAGAGATCAGTGCCTCCCTCTCCACTTCCCCTCCTGAGGAAGTTTAAGAGAACTAAAAGGAGGCACTTTCCCCTCACTTCCTAGGCTTTCTTCAGAGTCTTTTATCTAAAACTTTTGCTCAGGTGAGTGGAATTCTAAGAGTGAATGGCAGGTGTCTCCTGCATGGATAAAAAAATCTGATAAGTATATCTTCTGCATCTTTCACCACATGAGCAATTAATGGTGTTAGCATCTGACTAATCAAAATCAGAGTTCACAGACTACCACATTAATTTATATGGGGGAAACCTAAGACTTGCAGTGTTATTGTTTCAGATAGACTAGGACAAGAATGTTAAATGTTCTCTAAGGGCATAATTGAGTTTCCAGTGAACTACAGATGAATTCAGGTTTGTTCTCTGCTCCTAGCAGAACACTTCATGATATCAGCAACAAGCCTAGTGATTAAGGAAAATATCTGACTGATTTTTTTTTTTTGTTACCTTTGTGCAGTGCCGTTATGTGACATGCAAGATCCCTGTGAGAAAAAACTTCATTTTAAAAGTTACAGTTTTATTTATTTTTTCTTTTCCTGCTATTATATTTTCTCAATTACTTGATGTTTGTTTCTTTCCTAATTCATTCCTTCCCTCTGTATTTTATTCAATGAAAAAATCTTCATATCTCCCAACAGTTTTGCCTCATTTCCTTCTGTGGTATGTACACTAAAATAATCACTCCTAAGACAGTGAATATGGTTGCTAACAGAACATCATCGGGCTTTAGAGCTAAATATCACAATGAGGTTAATGACAGATGGGAAATGCTCATACATTGCAGTCATGGTTTCAGTCTGTCTGCAAACACAGTTTGCATTACTTTATGTTTTGCTTTGAAAGAACCTCAACAGCTTGGGTTTCTTTTTAAGGTGAAGGTTAAAACCTATGAAATCTGAATATACCATTGCGTCAATACTGAAGCAAAGCAAAGCACGTATGTCCTGTTGTATGGGTGTCTGATTTTCCTCAGCTGAAAGCTCAAGCCAGAGATGTAGATTGTTTTTTGATTTTATTATTGATTTTTGAGTGTTTTTTTTTCACAGCCAGTAATAGTCCAAAATTCTTGGTTTACCACATTCTTGTCAGATATATAACCCTCCTATTTTTCTGAAAAACTGTCATTTTCCATCAGAGGGAGACCTGCACTCCATTAAAATACTTAATCTACAGTGTAAGGGAGAGACATCAGGCGTCCTGCCTGACAGCAGGAGGGCAGGTCCTCAGGGATGGCTTTGGCACTCTTGCATTCAAAGCCATCCATATTGGTTGGCCCAGTTTGCCTTAATGAAGATTTTGTGCCATGTAGAAGAATGATCACACTGTCTTCCAGGCCACCTCCACATAGGTAACAATTTTTTCCTGCTCTCTGCAGATATCTCTCCACCTCTGTCTCTATTGTCCCAGGCCTTCCTAGCCTGGGTGAGAAAGACTTCTCCTGCACTTTCCTGGTTCTGTCAGCAGGTTTTATAGTAGGCAGCCTGCTAATGCCAAATCCTCATTTTACTATAATAGCTATTCTTAAAACATTCAGACCTCAAGCCTTTCCACTCTCAGTAAGTGGAGTTAAAAAACCCAAACTGGTACACCAATGCTTGGAAGTGTTTGATGGCATGATATGCCTGTTGACACATGATGTACTGCACTGCTGTTCAGAGAGCGATGCGTGTGACACACAGCAGATGCCCCACAGCCAACCCTGGGTAAACTTTGCAAATGGTTGAGTGGCTGCCTAAGCCCGGTTAAACCTATTGCTTTGCAGCCCTAGAGATGAATTAGCAAAAGAGGTCCAAGATGACATAGCAGCTACTAGCAAGTATACATGGTCTTAAGTCAGAAGGCAGAGCCTTGAGATCAGTGCTCCTATTCCTGTAGAACTCTAATGGACTGCAGGAAAATAGAGCTCGAGTGAGTGCTGGTAAGATGAAGAGGAAAAGAAGCCGACCTGCCTCCTTTAGTAAGCTGTTAAAAGTTCTTCCTTGCTGGGGCTGATGGAGATTTATTCTTATAATATTACACGGGGAATGGGCATATGGATTTAATACTCTTAGAAACAAGATCTCTCCAAACCCATACAAAGAGGTCCATTAAGGGTAGCTAGCATGTCTTACATTCTTGGTGCACATAGAGGGGTTAAGAAATCAGCATACTCCATGGCCACAGGGATCACATGGGTAGGATTTCCCCTCAAGGGAAATATTTGTTCATCCTAGAAGGGAGCTTGCATGGGCATTAACATCTCTGCAGCATGAACAATAGCAGATTAGGACCCTGGCAATAAAGAGGGAGTGGGCCAATGCAACAGTGTAAACATATCTTTTGAGTCTGCAACATTCAGTAACATTCCAGATTCTTCTCTTCCATCTTGTCCAAATGAGCTTCTTTTGGCTTTAGGCCATTTCTCCATGATAATGTCAATGGCTTTAGCAATGCTAAACAGGCTGTGCCTGTTATCTTTGCAACTTTTTTTTTTTTTTCCTTTTTTCATTGTTACAGCTGCTCAGCCAAACCATCAACAATTTATTTCCCACAAACTAAATTGAGCCAATAACATTGTAATCCAGTATAAACAGAGAAGCTGTCGATTCCAATTAGGCAAAAGTTTCAGTGTTTCCAGGCTTGCAGCCAGTTCGTGGTTTATGAAATTTAACTAAGTTACAGCTTAATCAGTTTGCTACTGAAAAAAAAAATATAGCCAACAATATCCTCATGATAAAGGACTGTCATGAGGAATGGATAAAAAGATCTTGGTGATGATTTTTTACAATAGCCATCCCCAGCCACTGACAGTAGGGAATCTCAAAAATAAGAACTTTACCATTCTACAGGTGAACCAAGCTGCATAACAGCAAGCAGCAGGAACAAACTTACAAAGAAGTCTCTCTTGCTGTTACTTTGCACTTACCTCAATGTGGAAAAGAAAGCAGCCAGCTAGACAATTCTCACAAAAATATGCCCCAATCCTGGTGCTGTAGTTAAGGGAATGAATTGGAAAGCTATGCCGATAATTCAAATCCTGAAAGACAGGATGAGAGCTGGAAAATCTGAGAAAAAATATAATAGTCTAAGTGTTTTAGAATCAACATACAAACATGTAAATGAAGGTTTAATGTTAATGAAGTTAGGAAAGACTGAATAACTCTTGATGATACTCTTGAAGAATCACACTGTATATTCTAATGTTTACTCCATTACAGAATACCAACAATGTTTTTTGGATTTGGATTTGGATTGGGCAACACTGTTGGCTTAACAGCTGGATAACAATTTAAAAGTGTGGGGTTTATACTAATGCAAAATTCATCACTATAATATTGCTAATAGAGAAAAATCCAAATGAGAGTCCTCTTCCTTCATAGCTTTTTTTTTTGGCAGCACTATACTGACAATTATATAAAGATGCACTGAATATGCTGTGCAAAGTTGAGAAGGACTACTCTAAACTAGTACAATATGGAGAATTTGAGAGCAGTTTAGTCCAATCAACCCATCTTTTCTTCTTCTTTTTCCTAGCTGTGCATTTGGAACAGATTTTCCAGAGAAATTGTGGAGTCTCCCTTACGGGAGTTACTCCAGAACAGCCTGGAAGCACTCCTGTGTCATGTGCTCTAGGATGACCCTGCTTGTGGACCCACAGAAGTAGGAGTAGACCCATTCTGATTCTGTGGTTTGCCCAGTGCTTAATATTTCTGTCTTTCTGCTCCTGGTAATCTCCAAAAGACGCAGAGAGGTTGGGCTCAAAGAGGAACTTGGCACTTCAAGTTACACTTAAGGACACTTTCAAAATGCAGACACAGAATGAGACCTTAAAGCCCAAAGACAAGATTTGTTACAGTAATAAGGTTGTCCTGCTTTACTCAGTGGATGATGAGGGCTTTCATTTATCACAGGGACCTGTGAGATCAGAACATTCAACTAAGCAGCTCATGTTCACTTCTGTTATTCTGTGCACATATGTCACCCTGTTCTGAATTCTTCTAAGCCTTCTGATGTTTACATTTTTGTAATGGAGTTTCTCACACACTTTTGTGTAAATAATGATTGTTTTGCATTCCTTTCTGGAGGAGGAGAAATTTAATGGACTGTTGGTTTGACCAGTGTGGCAGGAGAGGTGGCAATTTCATCTTCCAATCCATGGTCACTTTTGAAAGTCTATAAATATTGGATCAGAAATAAACTATGCTTTTTTGCCTTGTATGTTTCAGCGTGCGTCATTCATTTCGTGTCCTATTGCGACACACATACAGAACATCTACTGAGATTATAAAACATTTTGGGTCAAACTTTCATTGTTTTACCAGTGCTGCAATCTCATTATATTGAAGTAGCTATAGAAGGGTTATTGCACAGCAGTGACCCACACTGCTTTTAAGTAAATTTCCTCCAAGTCTCCAGATTCAATGTGAAAGTACAGGGAAGAAAAAAGCTTAAACTTATAGGCAATGCTGATATGAATTCTTATTGTTTTAATCCCATTCAGAGACCCCATTGAGAAAGTTTGCTACATTGAGCAAGAGCATCTACAGCACTCACTTTTTCAACTACTGTAATGTAATATCTAATTTATTGAGCTGAAATGCCTGAGTTAAGGGTTAATTTAGGGCTTCCTGATTCTTCCATAAAAGAGATTATGAAAGTAAAGTACCATAAATGAAAGCTTGTGTGTGTAATTTAAGTTTGTGTAATTGCTTTAACAGTGCACCAACAAATCTGTAAATGAAGTTTGAGTAAATGTTATAAACCTAAACACAGCAGCTGTTGAATCTCCTAACATCTGTAAAGCTTCTTTTAAACACTTGGAAACCTGCTCTCTCTCCTGATTAACTCCTTGTTGGGTAATGTAATATAGCATGGATACACCAACTGGTGGGACTTTTTTGATTTCAGGAGTTATTTCCCTGCTTTAGTTGGAAACCTGTTTTTCTTCCTTTTGTGAGGCAGTAACCTAGTGGGATTAGAAGTAGTGTACACATTTTATTTTCTGAGAGAAGTTAAAACCATGCTTCTAATATATGCTTTGCCTTATTTATATTTAATCACAATTGTTCTAAATGTTCCGAAAAAAGATCTAAGGAATGGGGGAATATATGGAAATGATAAACAAGATGATACCAGTTTATTAATATTATTTTTACTAAGGCTTTAGATAAAATTACTGTTTATTTCCAAACAAAAATCCGTGTACCTTGAGAAACAGAAAATCAGAATCCTTTTTGGCACAGTAAGTCAACACCAGCGTCAATAGCTTTGTTCTTCATTTATAGAGATCTACCTCTCAACAGTGAATTATGAGACAATATAATAAATCTACATCAAACTGTCTTTACTTTTATACAAACTGAGTCTTACTGTGTCAGTCTTGTCAACACTACTGAATATTAATGGGAATAAAGTTAATTGCTGGGTGTATAAAGGTCTGATGCAGTCAAAGTGAAAGAAAGCACCTAACAGAAATCTGTCAATTTTGACAAGCTGTAATTTATTTCTACTTCATGATATGTGCTGACACGTTTCAAACCTTACTCTAGTCTTTACCATAAATTTCAATTATTATAATTCACAGCGACATTTGACACAGAGGTTGGGACCTAGTTTACCATATATAGAAGAGTTTACATTTCAGGGAACTCACTTGCTAACTCCAGCATGTATTTCTCATTGTAAATCCAATTGTTTCCACTCACACTGAACATGCACAGTAAATTTTGTGACTTACATGGCTTAAAAAAGAACTAGCACATTGCTTTAGCTGAAATATAAAGTGTTTATGACAAAATATTTATAGATATTTAAAAACTAAGATTAAATTGTAGTGTGACTGTACAATTATTAGTAAGTTTTATAATATTAGACACTGGTGACATATAAGCCTGGTGGATTTTTTGGAGTATTTTGGTAACCAATCAACATTGGTTTTAATAAGTGTTGTTAGTGGTACCATCAACAGCATAATGGAAGTTAACTCAGTTTAGTCCCTGAGCTTTTGCTCCTCTGTAACTTATTATAGTTTATAAGAAAGTTGATGAGAATTCAGTTCTTGGACAGAAGGAAAATTCCCAAGATGCTTGAGTTTATGGTGAATGTCTCTAGATCTATAACCCTATTTTTGAAGTCTGGGTTTATTATGAGCCTCGTAATTTCTAATGCTTAATAACTGTAACTTGCAAATATAAATATCTCTGTTTAAAATGCTATCAGTCTAGAAAAGATCAAAAAGATTGTAAAGGTCATCAGACGATGCAGGCTATAAGAAGAAATGTGCTACGTCTAAAACATCAGCCTTTTCAAAAGATTTAAAATTCTTCAGAAGACGCTATAATTTTAATAGTAGCACCTGTGAGTTATGTTCTCTGGGTATACTTTTAATTAACTACATAGCTTTATTTGTCGTGACTGTACCTTCTCAGGCCAATAGCTTGTCGCCAAGCAACTATCAATGTTCTTCCTGCCATAAAAGTACCTTTTAAGAGAAATATAATCTGCATTTTCACAAAAGCTCCAAATTCCAATTTAATTCACTGAGATCAGAGTCAGTATTTTCTTGCTTCTCAAGACAGCTACACTAACACTGTAGAGACATTTAGAGAACCATAAACAGACAAAAGAACAAAACCAACAATAGTAATAGTAATAATAATAGTAATAATAATCATCATTATTTCACAAGGAATAACAGAAAGACCTATGTAAGATATCCACTTATCTTCTCTCAACAGAGGACATTTTCAGCTGCTTCTAAACCATCAACTGGCTTTACTGAGAAACTGGTAGAGCTATCCACAGCATCACAGCAGGGAAATCATACATGGAGGACTAGATTAAGCTGAAATATTGCACTTTTTTTTTTGTTGTTAGTAAGACTTTGGGCTTTCTGTGGATTCTTATCATGGCAGAGCACAGAATAGTAAGCTGAAGCCATTACTGTGTGTCTATTAACATAGATAAATGATAGATGTCAAGGAATGGTGTTAGAGGAGAGAGGAGTAGGAATGTTTTCTATCAACCACAAAGACTGAGTCTAGAAAAGTTTAGGGTCACCAGAGGAAGGGAGAAGTGCAGAATGGTTTACAATATTTTAGATATAATTTACTGATATGCTTTTTTCAGTAAAAACTGTAAAGGGAAGGTTTACAAAGCTAGTATTGAGTCATACATATGCTTGTTAGCCAGAACCCCTTCTGTCTTCCATTCCTTTTGCAGCCATTTATTTTTGTCCATACAAGTAAACAGAAAAAATAAATGTTGTAAGTACTGCAATTCTCTACAAACATTTAATTATATACAGGAAGAGGGTCTTGATTTGTTTTCATGATAAAGGACACTAGTTTTTGACAGAAATATAATGGAATAACACTGTGGCAAAATCATGTTGCCTTAGTGGATATCTCTATTGTGCATTTCTCTGCAAATTTTATTTTAAATACTGAAACTGTCTTACAATGAAGGCATTTGAATGCTTTTTTCCCCACATCTTTTTCTAAGTGGTGCTAGAACTATTAATATTTAAAAGTTGCATATCGAAGATGTTAATGGTTTACATTATTATTTTTAGACATTTAGACATATAGACAATAAGAAGAAAGAAATACTGTAAAAAAGACATCTGAATCTGAAAATTCAGAATTATGTATGCGTTTTTTAAAAAAAAAAGGGTATTCCAGAGAGGATTCTCCATTTCATTATTTGCACTACTGCACTAGAACTTTAAGTTTACCAAATAGATGAAAAGCTGTGCCTTAGGTCACTATATGAGAACAGTAATATCTAAAAGCTTTTTTCTTGTCTTTACAGAATAATAAACATTAAAACATGGGAACTATTAACCCCGCAATTTAGAACTGAAGCAAATCTTCAGTGCAAGTTACATTATAACCTCTCCATTATGTCGTTCTGAGTATCCCTAGTGCCAGGCACCTATTTAACCGTGTGATTAGGCCAAGGTTTCTGCAACCTTTAGCAAAGATACTTCTGATACAGTTCCCCTATGGCAAATGAGGAAATGCAGTACATTCCAGGATTAATACATTTCACATGTCCTCCCCTTCTGAATTATTTCACTTGAACAGACATATACTTACTGAAATCCAGATTGCTTAGAATGTAAGTCCCTGAAGTATTGTTCTTCTTAGCTAAAAGGATCTGGATGAAACATTTAGAGCTGATCACCTGGTTTAATTACCATGATCTGAAATAATTTCAGCAGATACTTGTAATAAATCCCTGCATATAACAAAGCTAGTTATAGCAGCTACTTGTCTGGAATACATGATCTTATCCCACTGCCTACTGAGCATATGTCAGAATAAAAAATAGAGCTGAATTAAATGTTCACTAGAGCAATAGTGTGTCAAAGTTTGGAGTGATGTAGCACATGACACTTCTTTTCCTCACTGGCTGGCCTTTCCAGCTGTGGTTGTGAAACATGCTTATTGTTATAAGGTAAAACCTTCACCTTTTTTGATCCTGAAAAGCATTGTTACTGAGAATTCAATTTTATTATTACCAAGAGCTTCCTTTAGTCATAATTTCTTAGCACTTAGGGAATTAAGAAAAGAATTCAGCACTTGTCCATGGGATTAAATCTACTGTACATAAACATCTTGTAAATCTGCCAGATGACATACATCTGAACACCAAGACTTTTTTTTTTTTTTGCTAGACATACTAGGAAATGTTATGCTTTTAATAAGGACCTGGCCTGTTTTCAGGCTCATCTTTTTGTTAAGGCAGAACTGAAAGCAAAAGCCTTGGAAGTAGTTAGAAAAAACAGCGTAATCACCAAGATACCATTATCCTGTCTCTTGTAGCTTTTATATGTGTGCTTCTCAAAGCTATGGACAGCAAATTACTTATGTGATACCTGAGCTGCATAAAGAAGATTGAGTCTGGCTGTTAATGATCTTTTCACTCTGTTAAGGTGTTTCTCTGTAAAAAGCTCACATGTAGCTCAGATGCTGGGCATCTGTATTATTCCTAGGTACCCAACAAAATACAGAGATAGAAAGTGTCCTTCATCTTAGATACAGTACTGCTGAAAGAAATCTTATTTCTGTGTGAAATTTTTTTTTTTTTGGAAGGAGTTGGTTTTCTAGGACACCAGATGCAACTTGCAGAAGAACATTAGGTTCCTCTTTATTTTTTGGTAGTAAGTGACACGCATTATTAAATACCTTAAATGAATAATCAACTTAGATGAACCAGAAATTTTAAATTTTGGCTAGCAACTAAGGTGGTGATTAATAAGAGTATAGAAAGGCAAATTATTTACACAAAAACATGATTATCCAGGTAGTATTTTTATGCTTAATTTAAAAAAATACTTTAGACAGAAATGAAACATATAAGAGAAAAGATCACTACTTCTTATTTGGATGAAGACACAAAGCATTTTTAAAATTTTTTCTTGTAATTTCCAAATAGAACTTTTTACCACAAACTTCTCCCGGGAACTCCAGAGAGATAGGAAAAATATCATCATCATCATTGACAGTGAAAAGCTGGAGCTTACAAAAGATTAATGGGTGTGCTCAAAGTTGGGGCATGCAGGCTTCATGTTGTGATCAACCATAACCATCTGACTTCTCACCTCTCTTCCTATGCCCTTTTATTAACCAGGTAAATGTAGATGTTCTAGGATGACATTGCTAATTCCAAAATTTTTATAGCAATCATTAATTTTCTTTGATCCTTTATCAACTACTCCAGCTGGTGAAATGTATGCATGGAATCAATATGATTTTACCCTTTTATCATCTTATAGATAGCACATATCAGGCAGAAGTGCATCTGGTTCTGAATGGCGTCAACAGGAGGAAATCAAAGACAAGGCTGGTTATGTTCTACTGGGTACCTCAAGAAAAATCTTCTCTCTAAATCCACTTCAGAATGCTTATTCTACAGGCATAACTGTGAGGCTAAAATCTGACTGAATCTACTACAGTATCCTTTAATCTCTTTATCACATCTGTCACATAGAAATTTCTCACCAATTTATGACTTTGGAATGCTTATTGAATTGTTTAGGCAATATTTTAGAAATAGCATTTCTTTTGTGGAGTTTTGTGGATTGTGTTGGATTGTGTTTTCTTTTTTTTTTTTTTTAATTTGACCAATCTCTGTTTTAAATAGCTTTTTGTATTTTCTAAACTTTTAGAGGAGTTTTCAGATCTTCAGCCAAGGGTGAGGAAAGAAGTCACGCAGTGCAGGTAGCAGATTTCTCAGTAGTGTGCTCTTAAGGCTCCTCCAGGCGTTTCAACTTATAAAATAATGTCACCATACATTCCAGCAAATACAGAGTTTATTCTAGTAGAACAGCTTGATGAATAAATCAATTTTAAATTTTTAACTTCCTCTGCTAAAAAAGATACCAACAATCTCTTCTTTCTATCCTGTGAAGGTTTAACACAGAAAACCTCTGCAAAAAGGAAAAAAAGACATGGATTATCACCAACTGACATGGCTATAGGAAATCCTGTCACACTGCCCCAAATTCTTTCTCAAGAAAACAAGATAAACATTGAAGATCTACATGCTGTTTTGATAGTTACATTAAGTAATAAAAATATTTATTTAGGAAATATTATTAAACAACTCCTTGAAACAAAAATAAATTTTTAAAAAGAGTTCATTTATGGTAACCTCAAGAAATATTTTTTTTCTTTTTAGTTAATCGACTAAATAACTTAGCAAAACCCATTGAGTGCTATAGGTAGACAGCATAAAACCAAAATTGAGCTTTTTTTTCTACTGATTTTTTTTCCTGGAATCCAACCCCAAAGGACAACCTAGAATACTGAAAGGAAAGGAAGAAAACCTATTCACTCCAAAAAAAGACACACAGCTTAACTTAGTTCAGTTTATTTTACTTCAGAAGAAATAAAAATTTGCATGCATGAAGTTAATGGAAGCATTTTATTTTGCTTTTCCTCTGATTTCAATAAATCTAAGTGCATGCTTGCATGCTTTCTTGCATGCCTGGAAACACCTCACACAGTGTCTCCATGATGAAAAAGTAACTTCAGACATTTATAGAACAAAGTGATTACAGAACCTTTACACAGTATTTGTGGGGAATCACTTGAATAGATAGTGGTGATCCCTTTTTCTAGTAGGTGGCAGAAGATGCACATCAGTGGGGAAGCCAATAGCACAGAAATCTGCCTGACATAAAGTAAAAGAGCAGTTCTGATTGGGAAATGTAGAAAGAGCAAATGTCTGCTCCACATGCATATTAAACTTGGGATGATATTTGCCTTAAAAAAGAAAACAGTATTTTAATATTTCCTCTTTTGCTGTGGACTACCCACATCACTGCTTGGAATAATGTGCAAAACATCCTTCAGGCACCGTTTAACCTATCTAAATGCAGAAAGATGTATTTGGAATGCTATCAAAGCACATAAGGATAAAAGAACCATTCTGTTTCAGCAGCAGCACAGGAGACCTGTTTTTCATTATGCATGTGAAGTGTTTAATTTGAACTGGTAATGGTTAACCAGGTCTGGCCTCGAGCTATGGAGATCTGGGGGAAACATCCATACATAAACAAAATCCCTTCTATCACCCTTCAATTTTTTCTTCTCTAAAGTCAAAGAGAGAGAGAGAAAAAACATTTCTGGAAAATATGAAGATCGCTTATTTGATCCATCTTTCTCCCTGAATGTGCAGAGAAAAAAGGTAAAAAGTGGATTGCTCCTACTGAGAAGCCTAGCAGCCTTAAGATTACCTGGAATAAAATTGTAAGGAGTACCTTCCAATGGAGCTTGGAGGTAGAGGTCATCAGGGGAGCACGCACAAAGCATTCATGAAAAAGGTATCTTGGATGTCTGTGGTTTACAGATGTCCAGGTGCATGTGGTTAGCTTTGCACAGAGGGATCCCAGCCTTAGCATGGGGCCCAACTGCATCTCTCAGATGAAGGGAGTTTGCCACTATTCAAAGGGGGGTTTGCATGTTTTATCAATAAATGACACTATTAAAATGCATCTATAATTCACAATAAATCAGTTTATTTTAATAAACAAATAAATATTACTTCAATAAGAAAATAACTAATATAGAATCCAGGCCCTGTGTATGCTTCCAAAAATTAAACTAGCATATATACAGTTCAAACAGAAGGCAAAAGTTCAAGATCTTCTTTGCCTAAAGCATTTATATTTACCAGTGGGAGTAACTATTGTCCAACTCTGTCTGTTAGTGGCATACAAATTTCAAATATTTCCTATCCCAGTGTGAGAAAGAAGAAATTTAATTTTCAGAAGACTGAAAATAATTTTACTGCTTATTCATTGTTTCTCTGGTAATGTGATAAATTATACAGTTATAGGTAATTAAACTAAAAGAAAGCAATCATAGAAGAATAAACATATATAATTTCTCCTTTAGCAACAGAGTCTAGAAAAGCAAGACAATTTTAGCCATAAATTATTCAGGATTTAATACTCTCAGTCCACCTTAACAATGGACAATAAAAGTGTGTATTATTACCCAAAATTAAATGGTACTCAGTACTATAGTTTTATAAAAGAACCTTCCCAGGGCTGAAAATTCTATTCCATAATAATCTTTTAGGAATTCAGCAAAACCTCCTCAATGACAACTGGTGACCTTCTTTGTTTTCCTTTCAGGCCTGTCATGGTTGGCTTAGCTATAGATTTAAAAAAGGTAAATAGACAATTATTTATCTTCCTTTTTGCAGTTTGATCTGATGGAAACCCAGCTGACCAAACAATTGATATTAGACTTTCTTGTTAATAGGCAGGCAAAATACTGCATCTCATATCAAAATGGATCTTGGGAAGTCTTATTTCTTGGAAGCTGCAACTAATTCTTTTTTTCTTTCTGTTCCAACTACTTTGGAATTAGTAAAACAAATCAAATGATGTTTTAGTCAGACTGTCCCAAATCCAGGGCAGCAAAAGACTAATACACATCTTTACATTTTGAAGCATTTTAAGCAGCCGGAATGACCATACTGGAAAGAAATTACTGTGATTTATGGGACCTGAACTAAAAGTCAAGAAGAGATGAAAATGGACCTAATGTAATTTACCAGTGTCTTAAAGATGAGACGTCCATCAAAATAAAATCACTTTAATAACAACAAGACCACTAGTTTATGTAAGTGTAATTTTAAAGTACTGTAACTACTCTTTTCTAAAGAAGTATAAAAATAAAGATCTGAAAATCATTTGTCTGGCTTCAGTTGTACATATCATGAAATGGATGGTCATGTGGAATGGGTCAGGAAAGATGGCAAAGGTTTTTTTATACTTGATTATTAATACTTGTTTAGATTAATTTAAAATTAATTAACAATCTGAAATTTCAGGAGTTGAAAACCTGAGTTAAATTTTAAGACTTCTATTTCTAAATAAAAAATAAATGAAATAATGCATGTTGAAGTTAATTTAAATTTTTTTAATTGAAAAAGTCAAGTAATAGTGTAGTAGAATGATACATGTATTGGCTGAACAGTCAGTACGATAAAACTTAAATGCATTGTCCTTGTACTTCCAGTAGATGGCAGGTATAGTACTTCAAACTTTTCAAAAGTCATAAAGCTCTAACTTTTTAAACAATAATATGCTATTATCTGGGAAATTTTACTTATAATACAACCCTTTCCACATGCATGTATTTTTATATTTAATATCATTATGGAAGATATGCCAAGATGAAAAGAAATGTTTCCTACAAACACACTAAGTACTGAAAACAAATTATTAAATAATAAAAATAGAAAGAACACACTACACAACATGCATAGAGAACTGAAAGGCTCAGAATAATATTCAAAATAAAATAAAAGCCACAAATGGCGATCTAAAATAGGAATTTCAAAACCTTTGTTTTTATTTTTATTTTTCATAAATCTGCCTCTTTCTAAAGCAATGATTATATCTTTTTCCATAACAGAACTTTCAAATTTCTGTTATGTGTCACTGCAAAACTAAGAACCATGTTATGACAGTCAAGCACTTATAAATTCAGAGATTCAAGCAGTAAGGTTGTTGGTTAAACCAAGATAAACATGCACACGAAAAGATGACTCTTTTTTTACTGCAAGATTGACTTATAAAATTGTGCCTGAAGCAGAGGAGTTGCTTCTCTCTCAGCATAGAACAGCTAATATTCAGTTACAGATTAGGGAAAAAACCTTTAATTTTCTTTCCATTGTTCAGTGTATGACTCCATGCCTTGTTCATTGCACATTGCTACAGCTTCAAACTGCTCTGAAACCCATCCTGCAAATGTTTTTCGGCGTGGTATTTGACTTCATAGTGTCATCAATGCCACTTTTTCTTGACCGAGTTTTGGTTAGTTGGCTTTCTGTTACGCATTATAATAGCACAAATATGTCAAAAATATATTTTATTAATTTTTTCAGTCATGAGTGCGAGTTAAATGCAAACCAAGATAATTGTACACCTACTGAGAATTTATGAGATGGATGGTTTAAAGGAAAAGACTAATATAACACACAAACTGCCCTAAAAATCATCACTTAAACAGAAATTTTCAGGCAGGTTTCCTCATTATCATAATGAAACCATATCCTGTGTTCTTTCTATTCCATGCCTCATTCCATCTTCTATACAAAGAGAACAGCACCTACTTTTTAGTAATTTTCTGTAGCTGTCCACTGTTTGGTCACACAGCACTGAAAGAAGGAGTAGAGTAATAATAGCAGCATGCTTACTGCCCTTGGATTCTCATCACAGACTCACCATGTGAATATTAATTATGCTGCCTATTTCTGGTTGTGGACCTCACATCCTCCAGCCACCTCTCACGAAATTTCAGACAGTTTATCTTTGTACTTCGTAAACTCTTCTGTCCTCTAACCAATATTGGCGTTCATTGCTTTTCCTTTCCGTTTTCTTTCCATCCAACCTTCTCCCTGGCTTCTTATGTCCAACTGTCTGCTAGACTATTTCACTTCTTTCCCCACATTCCATGTCAGGCCAAATCATCTTCTGTAATTCTCATCCCTCCTCCAACCTTCCCTGAAAACAGTGTACTGGTATCTTGTTTCAATATTCCTACGTAATCAATTTTGACTTTGATTTTGATTTTGTTTTTGTTTCAGCAATTCATTGCCCATCTTCAACATTCCACAGTATAGACACCTGTGTCCTTTCTCCTGCCTATACTGTTTTTTCTGGACTCAGGAGCTTTGAGTCCCTTCACTTCAGTTTTAAGATACCAGACTTGAATGAGATGCCTTCCTTATTTCTGTTGCCTGAAAATCACAAAACAAGGCATGGCACAATATGATGAAATAAACAAGTAAGAGATGATCATGAACACATCAATACCTGCTATGCTCTTCAGTCCAGAGCCTACTATTGACTTTCTAAATGAAGAAGCTCATGCAAGGAAACCTGGCTGTTGTCATGTACTCTAAAGTTTGTCTGCTCAGTTCCAGGGTGAAGATGGCAATAGCCCCATCTTGTCAGTAATAAGAGGTGTGAGAGACATAAGCAATGATGGCATCAACAATTAAGAAACGTCTAGTGAGAATGCATAAAGTGACATTCCCTAAAATCCTGTTACTTTAACAATTTTCCTATTTAAAATAAATGGGAAGACTTTTTTTATTAATAAAATACTGTCAAATCTCTTCTGTTTATAAACCTGCGAGTTGCAAAGTTTTTCAAGGAAAAGATCAGGAAGGTTTTTTTCCTTGACTTCATTCTTGGAAAACATGCAATTAGTTTTGGTTGAATTACAAAATAAAACAAAATAAATTCTCATGCACGTGCCAAACATGAAAGACTTCAGTGAAGTGAATAAATTAAAAAAAGTTGTATGACACAAATAACAGAGAAGTAACCTTAGTAGAAAGCAGAAA
>JAYDZK010000268.1:34595270-34619575 GCA_034509185.1 Euphonia xanthogaster | reverse complement strand
GAGCTGGCAGGTGGCCGCGGCGCGGGAGGGGACTGAGTCAGCCTTGGCTGGCGGCTGTGGGTCACTGGGCCCGCGGGTGGGGAGCCCTGCTGCCCGCGGGGGTGGCACTCACCGCAGCCCTCCGGAGCGGCACCGGCATCAGGCGCGGTTCACCTGCGCTTCGGTGAAACTCGCGCTATGCGCTGAAATCCACCGGGCTTCTGCCTGAGCCACCACTGCCTTTGTCTTCTCTGATTCCTCTGTTTTGGCAATCGTGTTGTATAATAAAGTTTTACTTTCTACGTGTTTGTAGTGTGAAAGGCCCATGGATAAAAGTATCACAGTGATTGCAAAGGAGAAAAAAGCCAGCGTAAATATTCAGGATGATTATAATGGAAAAAAATTCTTCCTCTTCCCTCTTTGTTTTTACCGAGGTAAAAAAAATGCAGACAGGGATTGATTTTTTTTTTTTTGTTCTTTAAGTTTAGCCTTTCCCTTACATCTCTCCGTAGGTCATCAACCTGAATTTCACTGAATAGTGGAACTCCTTTTTTATTGAAGAGCAACTAATGAAGTGTTTTCAAAAAAGTATAAAATATGCATCCTTTTTTCTACATTTTGCATTCTTCATAGTTTAGGAAATGGCTACCTGCTTTTAAAAATTAAATTTTGGATAAAGGTGTACCCTTTCACATTACCATGTTTGTTTTTAAAGCTAGGCCAACATTTGCCACTTGGTCACATATATATCTGAAACAGCTTAAATAAATTCCATATTTCACCATTCAGAAGTTATCATGCTAGCAATAATGGAAAAGCTAAGATTGTTGGATTCATTGTTTCTTTTTACTGTTCTTGAGTAGTTTATTAATTAATGGGCTTACTGTAAGCTTGATTTTAAACCTCATTTCCTAACAATGTACCATTGTGTAAAACAAACTAAATGTGCTGGCCTGTGCTCAAACAGTTGAACTTACTTGAGTGAGTACTGACATAAAAATTTTGAGCACTAGTTTGTTGCAGTTTCTTAATTGTATAAAAGAGAGCATCATGTAGCTGCTTCTCTGCAGGGCACACTTGAATGAGGAACTTTATTCTAGTCACAGTTTCTCATAGCTGAAATATCTGCTTTCCCAAGGCTGTTGAGAGGAAAGTGCTTCAAAGAAAGGGAAAACTGGAAGAAAGATAGGCTTTGGTTTGTTTGTTGTTATTTTCTTTTCTTGTTAAATTGTGGCCTCTATCTCCTCCACCCTGCAGAGCAGTTCATATGTTATTTAGTCCTTAAGAGTCTCCATTTTCAGTTTGAGACTGCAAGTGTGTGTACACTATATACATGATTTTATTGTTTCACTAATCCTGATGGGATTGTTTGGGCATTCAAAGTTACTTGGCATACTCACAGAGACTTAAAAGAAAAAGGTGATATCTGAAACTGTTATGAGATAACTATTTGTGTGTTGTAGGTTCATAATTTTAACTTTTCCTGAAATGATTTGAAATGGTGTCTACTCTTGATTTTATAATAAAGATGTATTTGCTTATCACGATCAAGCAGGAGAGTACACTGTGAAGAATTTTATATTGAAGTCTCATGCTACTTTGGAAGTTTCTCTGGGTCTGTAGAGTAGTGGTCAATCAGGTTACAATTTCCTTCGAAATGTCCTATTTTGTCTGGATAGTTAAAGCAGTATATAAGGATGAGAAATTGTGGTTTTGTTTTTCTCGATGGTTGTCATCTTAGACTGCTAAAATCAACACTGTGTCAGCAGTGTGCTGTAGTGTGTCTGTGTTTAAGCAGTCCTCTTGCACACAGCTTTATTTTTAGGATTGTGCTCACTTTTCTTCAGTATCAGAGTCAGATGATTTGCTTATAGGGAGCCTCTTTTATAGTAATGTGGGCATACCTGATTTCAGATGATTATGACCCTTACTCTGCATAGGTTTATGCACCCAGTTAATCTACTCCTACTCAAAACTTATGTTAAATTGAAATAAACCTCTCAAAGTGTGCAGAATGGAGCATAAGTAGGCCTGAGTAGGATGTTAATATAGCGTGTGTGTGTATAGATACATTTATGGGTGTATATGCATATAGACACTCTATATCTTTATATGGTGGTTTTGTATATAAATAATACACATGTGGGTTCACATGTATAAATCTTAATGCTATATAGAATTTAGAAGTTTACATTTCCTTATAAACATGTATTTGCATTTACTTACATTAGACTAACTTTTGCACTTCAGATGCTGTCTTGTTCTTAATTTTGCTAGAGAGTATAATTGAATTGGTGATCTAATGTAGATGACGTGTAAAATGGAATGAGCAAAGTGTGGCTTTTCCTCTATTTTCCATGAGAGGCATTCCTTCAGAAGTTTTATCCTGAGATAACTGTAAAGACACTTCCTTTACAAATCTGAAGATTAAATGATGCATACCAATTTCTGGCATAAATTCAAACACATTTAAATCTGTTAAGAAGTGTTCTGAAGACAACAAAAATTGATTCCTTTGAGTTTGTGTGTTTTGCTTGTCTTGCTTAGAACTGGTGACATGAAAACCTTGAGACTTGTCAATGTGGGATTATTTTTTCTTCAGTTAAAATGGATCTTTAGCATTTAAATGATGATGTAGTGGACAAGAAATGAGGATCAACTTTAAAATATATGCCAGTGTTTGACTTCTCGGCTGACTCCCCCACAAGAACAGTGGGAGGATATTGTAAAATACAATCTTTGTTTTCTGAAGACAAATAGTATGAATTATTGCCCTTTTTTTCATTAGCTGCCCAGAGTAAAACCACTTCTCCAGGACAAAAGTGTAATGCAAAGTGCACTTCAATTGTGTGGAATTACCATGTTGTCAAAGATTTTTTATACTAAAAAGATAAATAAAGTAATCTTTATGTAACTTTTTAATACAAATTCACACGAGTTTAATTTGAAGGGAATCTTATTATTTGTATTTTGTGTTTTTTGAAATTCTTTGTCATCATTATAGCTCACATATGATGACTTTGGATACTGTAGTGGCATTGCCAAGTTTTGGAAACTGAGTTCTCAAGTAAATACATAAGGCAGTGTTATATGACTTGAGAGTGTGTATTTTATAAAATAAGTCTTAAGTCAGCTGTTAAAATCATATGCTGGCTTAGGCCTTCAGCACCTGAAGAGTCAGAAGTTGTGAGGAATACAAAAATCATAAATACAAGAAAAAATGTGATCAGAAACAGAGGAAATAAGGTTTGAGCTGCATAGGCTGTATCATTCAGGCTGATTTATTAAAGTGGTGTTGTAGATGGTTCAGTGGTTTGAATAATTCTGCAATTTTACAGTGGGGAAAAAAAAGTAATAAAGAGAGAGGCCATTTTGGGAAAGGACAAAAAGAAAAGTACTTGGTTCAAGTAGCATACTGCAACTGCAATACTGTGCCCAGATTCATATTTATGTAAGATTATCTGGTATTAAATTAGGAGAATTTCTATAAATCGAATCAAAAACCATTTTAAGAGTATTCCTGAGAATTGAACCAAACACATTCAGGAGCAGGTATGCATTTACTTTTGCTTCTAGTTGTCATTATAAGGAAAATCTAACTTATTCTTAAATAAATGAAAAAGGAAAACAAAAATTAACTCAGTTTTGTTTTCTCAGGCTGGAATCTCTTGTGGCCTGAGCAAAGAAAGAAGAAAACCTTTTCCAAAGGTTGATGTGAAAATATATTTATCTTTTTCTGCAATGTTTTTAAGCAGTCCTGGAAAACATGTGGGGTTTGTTTATGTGAATTATGGGGGTTTTGTTTGTTTGTGGGTGTTTTTGTTTGGGTGGGTTTTTTTGTTTGTTTTCCCTCCAAACCTACAGATTCTCCTAAATTAAACAAAAGCCTAGTGGTAATGAAATCAATTCCCTTGGAGTCGGATAGGTACTCAGTGTACATGAGGTACTATAGACATTTTTAGCTTCAGGATAAACAGAGAAACTGACAGGTTTTTACCATGCTGACCAAGAGTCATGTATCTTCATCCAAACATGCAAAAGTAAACATTCATGTATTCACAACACTGTTGTCTATGTTCTAGGAAAGTTATTACAGGTGTGGTGTTTTTTTGTCATAGTTAAATTCTCCTGGTGTCTTTTACTGGTGTGCACTTGGTAACAAAGCGTTAATTTTTTTTTTCTGGGAAGTGAGTTTTTCTCAGCACTGAATGTTTTCCTCTGCCTGTGTTGTGGAAGTATCAAGTTGTTAAATTGAATTTAAGAAATGCAGAGTGCCTTGTTACTGTGCACATCAACATTTTCCAAACTCAAGGGAGACTTTTGATGTTTACAGTTTAATCTTTTATTGACTTTACATTTATTCTTCTCCACCTTGAAAACTGTAAGTCGCTGTATGTAATATTAGTTTGTAGCTTAGTTATAGTTACTTTTGAACCATATCAGAGAAAATACTCGTAAAATATAACTTCAGTGAAAGGGAGTCAGTCTGAATTAGTTTAAAGGAACTGGGGTTTTTAAGAAATGTTAACTCTGTTATGTAATCCATCATGCATCCAGATAAGGAAAATGTGTTTAATACCACAAACTGTGTAGAGCATTTAAGAACTTCCTAGCTAATGATTAAAGACCATTGAATGCATTGTCATAGAATAAAAAATAAGATGGAACTTTAGATAGAGGACAGTCTTGTAACCAAAGCACTTCACATTTTAATTTTTAAAGGAATTACAGAAGGAATGTGTTGATCTTGTGTTATTTCCACTGATGCTTTCCCCAGGAAATACATAATTTCCATAATTATTTAAAGGAAGTAGAAGATGAATAGGCATTTGAGACGCTTCTCTCACTGCTGATGAGATTCAGCTCTGTTGCTGGAGAGAGGATGGAATGTATTGAATGAAGTTGCAACATTTCCCAGACAGGTGCCATGTGGAAATAGTATGGCATGTGCTCAGTGAATTTGGAATACCCAAGGTCTGACTGTCCCATAGAAGACTTACTGAGTGTAAAGCACATGATGACCTGAGAATGTGCAGGAAGCTCCGTGTGTCCTGAAAGTGTGGTGGGTTTATGTGATCTCTGCTGTGGATCATGTGAAACACCCTGGCATGTGTCAAATCCCTGTAAGGATTTGCTCGGACTTTGACTGTAGGTGTTTTCCTGCAATTTCTGGAAATCTCTCACAAACATCTGAAATTAACTTGTTCTTCTTACCTAGATTTTCTTTTCCCTCCTGTGTATTTGAAGAAATCTGCCTGTATGGTTACCATATGTTCATACTGTGTTTACTTGCAAGGAAGCAAACACACTTAGTGAAGTCTGCGTATTGTTAATTTTGATGTCTTATTTTTACTGTATTTTGTATATGAAACTATTTCAGCTTAAAACTTCTGCCAAATGTGTATTTGCTTTTTTTAGTGATTATACTGGCAATTATTTTTAAGATACAAAAATGTAAAATTAAAAATTAGAGTAGAGACAATTCTCGGTCTCAGTGTACTCAGTGTATATCTCAAGCAACCTGTGATAAGCACATGCATTGTTTGTAGATTTTTTCCAATTACAGTTGTGTAGGTTATCTCTGGCTTCTTGACTGCTTGACATCAGACGTGTTTATGTTGACGTTATGTAATATGGTTGCAGTTACATAGTTACAGTCAAGTGTATAATTAAAATGTCTCTTTCAAGTGTTTATCTGAAGTGCAGGTGAACTGTCCTCTAAAATACTTAGTTAATCTTCCCTGTAGAACAGTGTGGCTGTATGTAAGGTATATCTTTATGTATTTCTTTAGTCAGTGCTAGCAGTTGGCTTGTATATGTTTCTTGCTGCTTGGAGGAAGACTTCCCTTTCTTCTGGAGCTGTTGCATGCCTTTTGCATACTGTCAAATTGTCATTTGTAAAGTCTTCCTTATGGTGTGTTCAGGTAAAATCATAGAATGATTAGTGGTTGGAAGGCACCTTAATGATCACAGAATCATGGAATGGGTAAGGTTGCTCAGAGTTGGCTTCTGGGCTGCAAGCGTACATTGACAGCTCATTTTGAGCTTTTTGGTCCACAAACATCCTGAAGTCTTTCTCCCCAGGGCTAGTCTGATCCCTTCTCCACCCAGGCTGTACTTATGTGGGGATTGCCTCGATCCAGGCAGGACCTTGCACTTGGCCTCTTTGAACTTCCTGAGGTTGGCCCAAGCCCCCATTTAAAGGCTGTCAGGGACCCTCTGGACAGCTTCCCTTCCTTCCAGCTTGTCAACTGCACCACACAGCTTGGTGTCAGCAGCAAGCTTGCTGAGGGTGCTCTCAGTCCTAACACCGCTGAAGATGTTAGCAATTTCCATTTCAGTAGCACCCCCTGAGGAGCATCCACTCCTCCCTGCTTTCTGTTGGATATTGAGCTGGTCACCACAACTCTTGAGTGCTACCATCAAGCCAAATTTTATCTATGAAAGGTCCATCCATTAAATCCACATCTCTCCACCTTACAGAAGAGAATGTCCTGCAGGACCGTGTCGCCTGCTTTGCACAAGTCCAAGTATATAATGTCCTGTGCTCTTCCCTCATCCACTGCTGCTGTAACCCCATTGTAGAAGGCCACCAAATTTCTCAGGTATGATTTGCCTTTAGTGAAGCCATGGTAGCTGTCACCAATCACCTTATTATTTTCCATGTACCTTAGCATAGTGTCCAAGAGAAGCTGCTCCATGATTTTGCCAGGCACTGAGGTGAGAAAATAGTTGTTTCATTTTTCCATTTCAGACTTGAGTGTCACTTTTGCAGGGTTGATGGTAGAGGTTCTGCTAGAAAGGCTGCCTAAATTTTGTAGTCCTGTCTCACTTGCTACAAAATAACCTGCTCTGCTCTGGCATCCCTTTTGTTTACATTTTCCTTGCTTGTGGTTTTGGCATGAACATCCAGGATTTTGCAGACCAAAACAGATTTCTTTCGCAGGCTTTCAACTTTTCCCTTCTTTATATGCTTTTAGTACTTCTAGATGAGCTCTTGCTTTTTGAGAATTTTCTTTCTTTTTAAATATTTCCATCCAGGAAATGGTCTAAAATGATGGCAGACTTGCTGTCACTCAAAAACTATGTTTATGATTAAAAAAAATTTGCATATCAGCTTTTGGTCATTGAAAGTATCGAATATTGATGTATGCACTTCATGAAAGTAAGCTACTTCATGAAGCAGAGTTTTGCTTTCTAAATGCTCTTCTAGTTTTATCTGCTGAAACAACACATAAGGTTGGCAGGGTAGTGTAGTGTATCACACTATGTTGAGATAGTACTGTGGACATATTGCAGTGATTTATGCATAGACATAAAGTTAGGCATAAATGAAAGTGTATATATATGTTGTCTGCTTTCTCTTCCTCCACCTATTTGCGGCTTCCTTTTTCTTGTTCCTTCTTTGTGTTTTCTTCAGCTGAGGAACATTTTGTCAAGAGGTAAGCTTTCACTTCTCCAACTATACGATGTTTATATTCGTGTTATGATTGTATCTCGTATGCAGCCTGTTGTGTGTGCCTCTTCTGGAGTCAGAACCACATCAGAAACAGTATTATGACATTCAAGATATAAACATAGGTAATTATTTAGATAAAAATATTTAATTTTTTTAATTAAGAAGAATTCTTAATTAAGAATCAAGAGAAGAAAGGCGTTTAGAGACTTTCATTACTGGTGGGCATAAAAAGGTCTTCCCAATGTGACTTTAGGCACAGGGTGTGTACTAAGATCTAAATAAAGATCTATACTAAAGATCTATTAAGAGAAGCTGCTAACCATGGCCATAGTTGCCAGCTCTGAGCCTCTACCTTGTACATTTTAAAAGAGCTGTATCTGAACATGTTGTGTGTAGTCTGTAAGAATGTTCTTTTTCGTCTTTCTTCAAATAATTTTTTAAAAAGTCAACCTTGAGAAATAATTTTTTCCCAAGTGTTAGAAGACATTTTTATTGACAGCTTCTTAGATGCAAAAGCACAGGCAAGGCACGGCTGGGTCTGGGAGAAACATTCTGGCTGTGAGACCAATTGCCTGAAAGATGTTTGTCCTTAAAAACCTCAAATTGCCCGATCTTTCCCTCTGAGAACTCCCTTTACATAACAATAGAAATACTAATGTATGTGGGCCATAGTGGTCAAGCATAGCCTGCTCTCCCTGCCGGCAGTGCTTTATGTCCTTATTGCATTTATGGGTGCTAGCCTAGGGTCTGATTCCGGATGAAACATTTCTTAAAGCCCCTTAGAACCTTGGGCCACAAAAGGTTAAACTTCTTAAATTGTGTTATTAAAACATGGAGTGAAGGTCTGTGCCATGAAGGAAACCTCACTGATAAGGAGATGACAGTATGAACTGATGTTTTCTGTTAAGCTGTGATAATTTTCCCATTTTGCTCTGAGGTTCAGCCCCCTTTTGCATCAGCTTTTAAGGGCTGGGTTACACATTTGCTGTCTATGTGACAGGACTCCACGTGTGCTGATCGTGCTGTCTAATGTTGTAAGTGCTGTTCTTACCTCTCTGAGGATTGTGTTGCCACCTTGGAAAATGTGAAAATACCAGAATAATAAAAACACACATACTGTGAAAGCTGAAAGGTTGAACTCATGCCTTTTTTCTGTTATATTTATTATACTTACCTCTAAATAGAAGGAATGCAGCAAAATATGTTGAATATGAGTAGGAGTCTGTTCAATTCCAAACCCACATGGTTTTCACTGCATTTTTTCCTAAAGAGTTGGCTGTCCTACACTTAAAAAAAAAAGTTGAGTGAAAATTGAAACAATCTGGTCAAAGTCTGTGTGCACTTGTAGGGATGGAGGGAATTAAGTTAGGGGAAAAGATCTCTTGATTTTAGACTATGTGATTTCCTGATTTCTGGAGGAAAATTAAACATTGCTGTCTGTATGTTATCTTTCTCATGTAACAGTATGCCTGCAGACCATTTTGTCACAAGGCAAATCGTCATAGCAGCAAGAGTTCAGGTAACTGTAACAGACTGTCAGGCAGAAAATATAGTAAAATCAAATAGTTCAGAAAATAAAAATACTTGACCTCTACATCTAGAAATGTCTCTCTGGTACATCTTTAATCTGTGTTTATAATCATGTAAATGATTATAAACATAGATTAAAGATGTACCAGAGAGACATTTCATGGATTATAAACACAGATTAAAGATGTACCAGAGAGACATTTCATGTGGACTTGACCCAGGCTTAAATGATCATCCAATGTAAACCTCCTCTTTCTTTCTTTCATTTGACTACTTTTATTTAGCATCTCCCACAAAATTGGGGAGCTTCTGAGCTGTATTCTGGTGCAAAATTGGTTCTGGTTGTGAACCCTTAAGAGGAGTTGACAAAGCTGATAGAGCTAAACTCTTCCAGCTGGTGACAGAGGCTGAAACCAAGAATTGAGAGTTATGGTTTGAAAGAAATTCAGATTGGACACTAGGTAAAAATCTCTTTGATAGGAGAGTAGTGCAGTATTGCAACAGGTAGCCAGAGAGGTGGTGGAGACTTCATCCTTTGTTTTTGAACTTGGGTAAACAAAACCTTGTGTCAATGATAGTTCGGCTATAAGAGAGAAGTCAGACTAGATAACTTTCAGAGGTTCTGATGGTTCTGTGATTCTCAGAGTATGCACTGAATCTTTGTTTATATTTGTCCATTTGTTACATTAATGCCTAATAGATATTAGGTGACCTGTAGTATATTAGAACCTTATTATATATTGCTATATTTTTGTGTACAGGGAAGAAGTCCCTCCCTTCAGTACTTTGCAGTCAAGGTGTAGTGGACAGGTGGCGATTACACCACATCTTAAACTACATCGAATGATATCTCAGCATATAAACCCAGCAGTTTATTGGCAGTATCTTTGAAAAAAACTCCTATGAGAAATCCATCTTAGGTGGTGGGCAAAAGCACAGTAATTCCTTAAGGAAAATTATTAATAAAAACTACACCAATCCTTTCCATATGAAATAAAGACCTCAAATCTTACAGATTAGACATAGTTAGGCGAATGGCCTGCTGAGTTATCTGTTGTTATGGAATGGTGATGGATTGGTCTGTGCAGAGATGAAAGGAAGGATTGATACAATGAAGTAACACACCCAACTGTTGCAAAATTTGTTTCAAATGGAACAATGTACAACTTTTCAAGGAAGGAAGATGATACACGGCTTGAGAAGTGGACTGATGAGTACGTGTTTGATTTATCTGTCTTTGCAGGGAGGACGCATGCATGTTAGAGATGTTTTGCAGGGCAGAGGATGCATTATTTATTAGGGCTTAACAGGAAGAACAAGGTAACAGCCCAGCTAAAAATGGTGTTTGTTGTATTGCTTCTAGTTTTAACTCCTCTTTCACCTGTGCTTATTTTTCCTGTGCTTCCTAACAAGCTCTTGTTGACTGGTGACATTATATAATCTAGGCATCTAAAATTAATGTCCTGGACTGGTAGACAGTTGAGTAAACTAAGGGCATGAAGTTCAACCTAAAATTTGGCTGCTGATTTTTCTACATATTTTAATGTGCTGTGCATTCCCAGTGAGCACATATGTGCAATTGTATGTTCAAATTGAAGGATGTTAACAACACTTGGTAACATTCTGAGCACTGTTTCATACTGCAGTCACAGAGTTTTGTCAAATACCTTGGTCTACCCAGAAGGGAATAATTTATGTTGTTAAAAAAGGGAAAAATAAATTTGTGTCAGTTTTAGTAACAGTTGAGTAAGTCTCATTTTTCTGGGTATAATATAGTGAAGAGAGTATAATCCTTTTGCAGACAAATGTGAAACAAGAATTTCTAAACTTTTTTTTAAAGAATTTCTAAACTTTTTTTTAAAGCTACTGAATATCACACCTTTTTGTTCAAAGGTGGCCTAAGAACAAAAAGCTTAATATCATCAATTTAAAAGGTCAGCAGATATCTGCTTCCTTATTTGAGAGGTAAATAATCAGTATGTAAAGCTTGATAGAATATATTTGGAGGTGCCTCAGGAAAAATCTGAAGGGAAAAATACTTTTTTGTTGGTCTCACTGAGATACAGAATATATCTCCATCAATTGTTGGTGAGTGAAGGTACACTGTTTAATTTAGAAAGCATATTTTTATTCTGTTAACTGAATTTTTGAGAAGTAATGTCACTGTTTCCCCCCTCTATTTAGCAGTACAAGAGAGAGTTTCTGAAAACAACAAAAAATCGTTACATAACAAGAGGGGCTTTCCAAAGAGCAAGTCAAAGCTTAACTTCCATCTTTTGAATAGGAATGCATAAAAATCTTTCTCTAGTGTGGCTTGATTGTTATCCCCTTCTTTTCCTTATGTGTTTCAAACAAAAATGAATGTTGAATGTCACTTGCCATGTTGAAAACATGCTTAAATGAGTACTGATAAACTATAGGACAAGAGTTAAAGAAAATAATTGAAAATGCACCTTATGATAACTGCATTTATAAATATTACTGTTTCCTTTTAATCAAAGAACGATGCTATTTTTTGATTCCAAAGTTTGCATTCAGATTCTTATAAAATGATAATCAACCAGCTCTGTGAAAATTTGAAAATGGATGAAGCTTTAAATTAGAATAATCTGTATTTTTGTTCTTTCTTTGGACATGGGAACAAATGAAGGTTAATTGAATGGACGCTATTGAAAGAACTAGATCTTTTTTTTTTTTAATGAGAATTAAGTTTCTTTTTATTCTTTAATCCCTGCCCTCTCATGCCCAGTTTTTTTGGTTTTTTTTTCCTATTTATCAAGTTCAGTTACATTTGATGAAAAACTAGTAATAGCAAAGAAAATTTAGCTCTGTTTTTTTCAAAGCGGCCGACATCTGGGTAGAGCAAGGGGCCAAGTGGTGTTACTGAAAGTAGGCTGCCTTGGAATTCAGGTTTTTAGTTAGGAGAGAATTCATATGGGATGCAAACATTTCAACAGGCTTAAGCATAGAAAAATGTGTGTCAGAATTCACAAACTATTGTGAGATAAATACTTTGGAAATTAAGCCTTATTATTACCGGGTTAAATGGGTGCAGATCATTGGGCATCCTTGGGTTTAGTTTTGCCTTCTAGTTTGCCTCAGCAGATAACACTAAAGAAGCTTCTTACTGCGTTCTCTAGTTATGTGTGAATTCTTAAATAGTGATAGAATATTAATGTGCTTTCCTAAATTAGTTGTTTATTATAAAGGCTTTTCATCCCTGCACTGCTGAGGGGCTGTGCTGCTGTTGTACCCAACACTGCATGTTTACTCAGCTTACAGGATTGGCTCCATGGAGAGCACACTGATATAAAGATGAAATTTAACTTCTTGCAGGTTTTGGTAGCTTTTTTGAGCTTTCCTGTGGTACCTGCAGTGTTTGAAGGTCCTGCAGTGTTTGAAAGTTTAATTCTGAAATCAATTTGGACCAATTAAAGGTATAGAAAGAGTAGTCTTCCAAGTTAATAAACAATCTGAAAGTTCTAATAAAGATCTAAGTTAGTGATCTGTTCTAGGCAATATTCTGAGTTTTTACTGTCTTGCTTTGAGACTTCCCCCTTTCCCTGTCTGGTCCCTAGTGTATTTGGTATCTGCACTCTTAGGTTTTCAGTTTTTATTACTTGGGTTATGTATGATGTCAAGGATTTCTGAGTAGTGTTTAAGTCATTTACAGGGCTGCCAAGTGCCAATGAGGTCTGGTGCACTCAGCCCAAGAAGGCTCTGGGTAGCAATTGTGTGGAGAAAGGTAGATAAATGGCCATTGGACATTTCCCTAATTAGGTGTTTTAATGTCAGTGAACAGTATATTGGCAACTCTTGTCCCTGATTTTAGGTAATGATCAACTTATAATGTTTTTTAATTACAAAATAGAAACCAAAAAGCCTTTGAATACATACATTGAAGTAAATTGTTGTGAGGGAAGGAAGTTTTTAAATTTTTTTGGTTGAATTTTTACTCAGGAAAGAAAGTGAAGCACACTTGTTCTTCGTGTAATATGTATATATCTGCTCTGTGTCCTCAATTGTGTGCCAGGTTGTAGTACAGCCAGGTAAGCAAGCTACTATTGCTACAAATACAAATTTCAGCTAGCAGCTCTGAACCAGAGGCATGATTTGAAAGTGGTTGTTTGTCTTAGTAGGTATTTGTTTTCTTCTGACAGGAGGAAAAAAAAGATCTTTCCACCACTTTACCTGTATTTATTTTCACATTTCTGTTTCCTTGTGTGCAGACTTGCTTATGTCACACAGTTTCAAACACTGTTTATCTTCTACCCTCTGCTTTCTAAAACTACTTTGATGTGTCTCAGCTGTCTTTTCTTCTGCCAAATCCCTAACTAATGGCAAAATGGTGCTTTAAAAATTAATCAGACAGTTTCTGGGGGAATGAAAGAGTGATCTGCAGGTAATCACTTTATCCAAAGAGAAGAAAAATAGTCAAACACATGAATTAATAGCCCACAAAAAAGCTTAAAACTTAGAAGTGTGTGTACACTGCTGTATTTTGTTAAAAGTTCCTACAGCTCCTCAATTTTATTTTTCAACCCGTTTTTAAAATGTATTACTACAAGTGAATCAAACGTGAGTCATAAATCTGAAGGAATATTGGATGTAGTTGTGTTAGAGTATTCAAAAATTTCTTGAAATTCAAATACCGAATTTTGAAGTGTTTATAAAGCTGTGTAGCATCATGGTTTTCAAAGCAAGATGTTCTCATTTTCCACTTTTTCTGGTCCTGCTTAAAGATTTGTAAATTATATATTTTTATCTCTTACCAGCAAGTACCAACTTGCTCCAGGTAGGAAATAAATGCCTAGTTTGTCTTGTGTTATTTTTCCTACTGAATATAAGTTGCAATTTTTTTCAGGTGTCATTATGGCTATGCATTTCTTGACAAAAAATAATAATAAAGGAAGTCTCAATTTCACTGTAACTGAGACAGTTAAGAAAAGATGATGAATTCTGTATTTTTCCTTATGTGTTTCCACTGCTTGGTTTTATATATGGATTTGAATGAAGTTATGGGTCATCTGAGACAGTAGTTTATCTTGTTAGGATTTTGTGGAAATTAGTTGTATTTTCCCTGAAGAATGCCTCTACCTTACAATTTTTTTGGTAAAATCTGGCCAAACTTTTTGCATACAGATGAAATGTGAAAATGTGTTAATTTTGCGTGCTTTTTCAATGATATTTTGTGCAATCTCTCTAGAGGCCTTTTAAAAATAGATTTAATATAATTAGGATTTATCAACAGAAATCCATCCATACATATGGAAATTATAATGTGATCTCTCCTCCCCAAAATCAAGAAAGTGCAAATCAGTTTAATGAACCTGAGGGCTACATGAAGACGTTTCAGTGACTTCTTATCCTGTCAGTAATATGCTCTGTATGAGTTAAGTAAATGGGATGGCTGTTGAACAATGCTTATTCAGTCAGCTTGACATCTGCAGCCTAAAACTATCAAATCTGTCTCTCAGTATCCTGAGTGGTCTCCTTTTTCCCATTGGACAGGATTCAGAAAAGTGCAGCCTTGACTTTTGCTAAAATATTTAGGATTTCTCCAAGATCAATTAGACTTTGCAGTATGGTAGCAGGTGCAGATATGTTGCATATGGTAAGGCATACTGCATTTCAGTTGTAAACTTACTTAAGCTTTTTGTATTTGTGAGGTTGCTTCTTAAAAGGTTGGAAAATCCTTCTGACTGAAAGCAGCAAGCTGGAGTGATTTTCCAGAATCTTGTGGTCTAAACTGACCAGCACGTCTAAAAACGTGCAGGAAATTGCCATGCTTTAATAGGATAAATTTGTTCATGCTTCACATATATTGGGCACTTTATGATATAGCAGTAAAATGTACATTTAAAACCTTTGGTCATATTATTTGTGGTTATAGCTGTAAATCTGAGCAAAAACTAGATCCTCTGAAGTTATCTTCAATTTGAGGATTTTGTTGTTAAGATATTAGTTTGCATGAATGCTTATGAAAAAGGGTGTGCAGCTGAATGGGTGTGCTCTCACTCATCATATAGTAAACCTAATTTGTTTGGTCTTTGTCTCATGAAATGTGGGGGGAATCTGAACTAGAGTTCTAATAATTTCTGATTGCATCCATTTTTTTCCTCTCTCTCCAGTTAAAAATGGAATTACATTTTGTGTGACCTGCTTGGGATAATCGTGAAGCAGAAGCTGTGTTGTCATGACATAAGAAATCAGTTGAGTAAGCAATGACCAATTCAATTAGAATAGGTAACTTAAAATGAAAAGTTGGGGGCGAGGTGAGAAAAAATTGCTGGAAATGTGTTTATGTTTTAGGAATATTTGACTGAGAGCAAGGGCAATTTGTTTTTGAACTACAGAAACTACAACAATACAGGTCTAGGTTAGATAAGTAGCGTTTTAGAGCATTTTGGTTTGTCTTTATGGAGAAGGGATTGTAGAGGAAGAATTCTGCAGCAAAATTAAAGTTTTGGCTTACCAAATTAATTTAGTTCAAAAAATCTTTGCAACTCAATCTGAGGAGCATGACTGAAGAGTATCAGTTACATTTTTATTTCCAGCTTTTTGTTAAGAGCATGTAATTTATTCCCATAGACAAGCATAAATATTACATTTCATGCAATGGACAATGTATAATTAAACTCAGGAATACTATGCTAAAAAACGTACAAGGAAATGCTGTGCACAGTTTTAGTCCAGAATGAATCTTGTGTTGTAATCTTGACTGTGTTCTTCCAAGGAGAACAAATTTGATTTAAACTGACTTGGAATACACTGCACTTTTACTTTGGTTAGAGTTTGAAGCTGTAAAACTTTAATGTGATTTGACTTTACATCTTAAGAATATAATTATATTTAAAGCAGGACTTTTACTGAATATAAATATAGTAATGTCCCTAATGCTTTCTGTACCTGCCACAGATTTTCTCTTTCTGTCAAGACAAGGATAGTCACCTGCATTCCTTAAAGTAAATTAAGCAACAATAAAATAAATACTTGAGCCTGGATGGAAGTGGTCATTTAGATCTGATCTCAAAGCCTTGAGAAATAGTTGCCTGTGAACTTTTTAATTTGCCCTACACTTCCAGTGTTAGGTTGTTTTGTGTTTGTTTTTCCATCAACTGTTTGCACATGCATGCTTCTTGCATAGCTCCCTGAATGTCAGCCAGCACTTGAGGGCACTTGAGATTGTGTATCTACAAAAGGAATCTGTTTCCTGGGGAACCTGAAGTTTTTACTTCTTTTACATTTAGAATTCTTTTTGTGCAAGCCCAGCAATTCTTTCAGAGCTGTAGAAATACTTAGATACTGGTTTTAGGAGACACAAATAACATGTGAGTGAGTTCTTACTAGTCAATGCATGTGCTACCCTAGCTGCAAGAAACAGCCCTTGGAAGAAACAAATTTTCAGAGCCTCCCTGGCGTTAGATGAGTGAATAGGATTTTTGGAATGAAAACTAGGGAACAAAAACGTAGTGGAATTTACTGACAGAAATAATGGATGAAGGAGTGTACCCACTTAAAAAAAATTATTAATATCTATTAAATTTTCTTTAACCTGAGAATAAGATACTCTATAAAATGTGCAAACTGAGGTTGACCTTTGAAAAGGTAGAAGACAATTAGGGCAGAGCTGTAAAACTGTTGACATCTGGTTCTTTATGCAACATCTGTATCTGGAACCACTTACACGCTATGTTCTAATTTATTTGCAATAGCAGAGCAGGAAATCATGTTTGTACAGCTCACTGCACAAATACATTGAAGTAGTGAATATCTAGTAGATGTAAAGGGATAGGTCCGTGCTAGAGAAGGCCAACATGGAAGCATAGAATCATAGAATGTTGAGAGGCTAGAAGGGCCCTTAAAGATCATCTAGTCCCACCCTGCTGCCATGGGCAGGGACACCTCTCACTAGACCAAGCCTTGTCCACTCTGGCCTTGAGCACTGCCAGGGTTGGGGCAGCCACAGCCTCCCTGGGTTATCTGTGGGCTGTGTAACCACCCTCACAGTGAAAAAAGTCTTTCTAACGTCTTTCTATTATCACACTCATGTTTCCCCTCTTTCAATGTGTACCCATTGCTCCTTGTCCTATCAGCCGAGTTCCTGATGAAGAGTCCCTCTCCAGCTTTCCTGTAGGTCCCCTTGAGATACTGAAAGGTTGCTGTGAGCTCTCCATGCAACCTTCTCTTTTTCAGTCTGATTTGTTGCTAATTTTGAAGTGTGTCTGGTAAATAAGGCAGGGAAAAAACTGGTAAAAGAGAAGAGATAATGGCATAGTTTATAAAGTTGAGTGCCATTTTTTTTGTATTTCTCCCCATACCTGCTGCTAAATTGCTTTGTGGAGCAAGTTGAGTAACTAATACTGCACTGTTGCTTTCTGTCTGCTCAATCCATGAGACCTGGCTTGCTAAAGCATCAGAGCCTGCAACTGCTACTTCAAGAAGTGCTTCATTTTGAATAAATTAAACATGATATAACAAATACAGACTTATTTTGGGTGCAGGGAAGGAGCAAAAGGGAAGAAAGTGCTGTAGCTTTATCTTCTCAATTACCTTCCATCACCCTTCATCTCTATAACCATATATATTTATATAACTGTGTATGTTTATAACTGTATATGTTTTTCCATCTCTGTATATAACCACATATATTTATATAACTGTATAAAAAAGTGTTTTCCCTTAGTGTTCATGCTGTGGCTCTAACCACATCCCTTCCTCATATTTTGTGACACAGAGGGTGTGCCACCTTCATTTCTTCGTTTGCATTTGTTGCATATAATGGGAAGTACTTTGGAAGGCAGGCAAACGTGTAAGATCTAACTAGGCCCAGACAGCTACTTTTGGCTTACTCTTCCTTGGACTAAGTTCCTAACAATTGACAGACCTAATCATATTTCTCATTTCTTGTGCCTGTTATCACAACAATATTAAAAAAAATATTAATATACTTTAGCAAACAGTATCATACAAAAGTAATTGAGAATTTCTTTTCAATTGTTATTTAAAAAAAGATCAGCATCTTCAAATAAGTTGCTCCATACTGTATCCAAACAGTAAAGAGAAAACAAACCAATTAATTCCAGGCATGGATTGATGGAGGCATCACAAGTAGTATAATTATAAGTGTAGTGACTCACTAGTATGGTCCTGCAGAGCAGATGGAGTTTTCATAGACAGCCTTAATTTTGGCACTTTGAATTTTAAAATGTCTGGCTTTGCAAACTTAAACATCTTTTTGTGTATATTCAGATACATATACTGTTATACTGATTCAGAAACATACAAAAGGAATGGAAGTTATTTGTACCAATGTCCATGTGCTTTATCACTGGATTTGAAAAACTGAAATGCTTCTTACAGTTTGCCAATTAACCTAATAATCCAGAGAAATATGTGTAATATTTTTGTTTTCATCCTGCAGCTGGTCATATCATCACATTCAGTGATGAAATATTCTATGTTTAGAAAATATCTGTAAATGCTTCACATTTAGAGAAATTCTGAGATAGTGTTGTAGTTAAATACTTTTGCCAAACTGTAGTAGTTCAGATGATCAAACTTTTTTTCTCTTTTACTGGGTCTTTTGTTGAACAGTATAGCAGAAGAAAATCAGTGCTGGAAAAAGACTTTGATCAAGTCATATGGTTCTTATTAATTACACTATTTGTACCTTAGTCAGATTCATACTCAGAAACAATTACAATTTCTACTTAGGTTCTCTAATAAAAAAGTATATTGCATGCATTTGGTTTAAGAGCACTAGTATCTTAAATGAGTGTATTTTATATAAAATTTCCTCCCAGTATATGGTATCCAATGCTAATGAGTGGCGTAGTAAATTGAATCCAGCCTCATCATCTTAGGTCGAGTCCAACCATTGCTCATTTCAATGACTTGGAACTACATGGTGCAATTAACTTTGCTTCTTCTAGAGATGAGATGTCTTGGCTGTCCCTTCTGCAAATCTGTGCAAGCCTTCAGAGGTCCTTTAAAATGGATCCCCAGAGCAACTACTTTCTGTACTAGGAAAAAAGTTTAAAAAATTTCCTGCCTCATGAAGGACATTGGGTGTGGGTGCTATTACTGACATTTCTCTACTTAGAGCATGTGCAGCAGGAATTCTGTTTCCTTTCTCCTCAGTTGCCTTCACTTATTTTTGCTTAAGGGAGGAACACAGAAAATGGATTGAAGTGACCATCGCATATGCCGCTCCGGTGGTGAATAATTAAAATGTTTATTTTGGGTTTTTAAATTTTATTAAGTGATACTTTGTTTTTCTTCTGGTCTCCATGCTGCACCAATTTGCCTCTTGGACCTAAGTGTTTCAGTACATCAAAGATCTCACGAGTCAGGCTGGCTGTTTGTCTACCCCAGTACACTGGTCTCCAGCAGTAATTGTTAGGTCATTAAGGAGGCATCTGATCCCTGGCCTCCTCTTATAAGCTTATTTCTCATGCTGCCCCCATCCAAGTTCCAGTCATTTATTAGGGATTTTAGAGAGCATATCCATACTTATTTCAGGACCAGCTTTGGACATGTGGTCCATTTATTTGTGTTATGTCTTCTTGATTCTGTTGATACTTCTGCTTCCACACTTTTTTCATATGATTGGGAGAAGATCCCTATATGATCTGTGAAAAAAAGAGCTTAGAAATTTTCTGTAAGTCTTGTGTGCTCTCTGTGTAAGGAACCTGAGGCATTTCTTGCTAGAGTGGTATTTCCAGTTAGAGGGAAAGAGTTGTCAATACTTGTTAGGTGGAACATTCTGAGAGCAGTGTGTGTAAACCTTTTTCTCCCTTTTTCTCATATCTCATAGCCCTCTTAAATATTTTGCACTGTATTCTGGGAATACACTAGAAGATTTTGGAACTATGGGCCTGAATAAAGTGAATGATCAATGCAGCCGAATCAGTTGGTCAGTTGTGTCACAACTGTGCCTTGCACCCTTGTTTCATGAGTTCCTTACAGGTATTCAAGATTTGTGTGTACAGTTTTAAAGTGGGGAAAAGAGCAAGCATCCTCTGCCTTGTGATGGATAGTCTGCTTGGGTTGATTTGGTATGGACTAGCTGGAAAGTTAATGAAGCATGGTTAAATTATCTTAGCCACATTTGATGCTGTAACTGTTTATTTTTAGCTCATCTCAGTTTCAAAGTAGAACATGTTTCAGCCATAATGTGAGCATCAATCATTTGTTTGTCCATCAGTCGAAATTCATCATGACTTGGGTTCTTTGGTCCTGAATTGAATATTGCAAGAATACTAGATTTTTCAGTGTATGGTTTTTTTTCCTCAGGAAGCCTGAAAAACTCTACATGTGATGCCTCACTGTGATAATGTATATAGAAGCTTCCTGTATATTTACCATAATTGTTGCTTCTGAACAAATTATGACATGTCTCCTTACATTTTTGGCTAGTGAGGGTATCGTACAGGAAAACAACAGTTTCCAATTTGATATTTGTCATGCCTTTTTTTCTAAGGTTTGTCCTTCCTTTTATTTTGTATTTCTCCTGGCTGTACATTAAATATTTCTTTAAATTTTGGAGTTTCCTTATGCATCTCTAAGGCATCCTAATTCAGAAAAAGATGTAGAAAGAGATATAACTGAATGTATACACTAGCAAACATGCTTGCTGTAAAATTATGTTTATTAATGTAGATAAAAAATAGAGACTGAATTGTTCAGATAGAAAGGTTTCTGCATGAAGCAATAATATGCGGTGTTTTTTGTATCCTGATGTGTTTGAAGTTTGCATTATTTTTGTGATTCAGTTGATCTGATGTCAAAAAAAGAGTGACTTGGACAGTTACAGCTTTTTCAGATGAGGAAATAAAGGGAATGTCTGCGCTGCAGTCATGCAGAGATTTGCCTTCTGAAGGCCAGTGAGGATTTATGCTGCTCACAAGGTGTTAGGAAGACTGTACACTCTTAAGTGGCAATGGATGGCAAGATTTTTATGCATTTTTCTTTCCCCTCATATCCCAAATAAGGTCACCAATTAATTTTTACATCTCTCTTATCAGACTGAATACTTTGTGACATGTGCTGTACAGATATGGTTCCACAGCTGAAAAAGACAATCTGGCAGGTTGTTTTGGTTTTCAGCTATTTGGCTAATTGCTGTGTATGGACAAAGCAGTAAGTGGAAATAGAAATATAACATACGAATTTTCATTTTCCTGAAATAAAAGCCCCTACTCAAACACTGTTTTTTAGAAAAAGCAAACAAAGACTTTACCTACTTATAGGTGGTATTTTTTTTTCATGGTGTAGATTACATTTTTTTTATATTTAATGTGGAATTAGTGTCATATGATGACCTTTCAGCTTTTGAATCACTTCTTGCTTGAAAAATAATTATTCCTAAGAAGTTTGGCTATGTAGCAACAAGGCCTTTCAATATGAAATGACTGTATTTCATTTGGGTTTGTTTTTTTTTTTTTGGCTGTTGCACCTTACTGGGGTCAAAGCATATACTATTTTATATTGAATCTCTTCAAAATGTTTTGGTTTCTGATTCTTTTTCTCTTCTCTTCTCTCTTATGGTAAAAAGTATTTATTTCACATACTGTGTCTTACAAAACTCCTTAGGAAATTTCTGTAACTGTCTTCTAAAGATTGCACTTAAACGAAGAAGGGAATGTTCATACACTTGTTTTATATGTGTCTGGCTAATGTGTTTCAAAGTGTGTCTAAAACCTGTAAAAATTTTAAAACACAAGCCTTTCTTCCCAGAGTCTTTGATCTCTCTGTTTTGACATACTGCTGTAGATAGAACTGGCCTTACATATGGACTGTGATGTCAAATGTGGCATGAAAGTGCTGACTTTAAGTTACTATTACTTTCAATATTTTGTCTCTGTTGTGAAAATTTTACTCATTGATGCTTTTATGTAAGTGACAGAGTCATTACATCACTCAGTGCCTCATATTTATTCATGTTTGGAAAGGACAATTATATTTCAGTCTTTTTTCAGTTATGTATTTTGAGATCAATGGGCAAAGCTTACAGGAGTATTCCTGGTAATAGTAATAGTAATTAACTATTAAAAAATTATTTCTATTCAGAATAAGAATAGGTGATTAATAAAGGGTGTAGAAACAACTAGTGCTATGAGGGCAAAGTTTCTATGTGGAAAATAGATGTTTTATAGATGTATGTTTAATTATTCTTATAGGAATACAGTTAATGTGTTATGGTGCATATCAGGGAAAAAAACCTTTGTATTTTAGTTCATATTAGTTCTGAAATCATAAAAGGAAAAGACTGATGCTTTAGGCTTTGCTATAAACAAGTGACATTTCTGTTTGGATTTTGGAATGCTAACATGTATCTTTCTGCTGTTATGTCTCTTTTTGTCATGGGTCATGTACTTGACTCCTTGCATTCACACCTCTTTCAGTGATGCACAATCGAGTGTTTATGTAAATTCACCTGGGGGCCAATGTCACCGTTTTCCCTTGTTTCCCATGGTGTATTGCTAAGCAACATGTGTACAAACATCAGTCTTTGCTTTCATTTTACCTCTTTCCTGTCCTTCTTCAGTCCTCCACTTCACTAAATAGTGACACAAGTTTGAAAGGTATGTATTAGCTTGTCAGGCGAAACAGTGGTTTTAGTTTGTAGTCTGTGAAAAATGAAAGATGCAGTAGATAGTGAGGATTTTGGATGTTGGATGCTCTTTAGATTCACTACTTAAATATTGATCACATTCTCAGCAATTACTTTATTTTCCTTGCAATCACCTCATTTTTATTTTTATTTTTTCCTTTCTGGAAGCAATAACTCATTAGGATATTTTTACACATCCTCAGCCATATTCACTGAGGAAAATAGTTCTGGAATACTGTTGTTCTCATGTACACACCTGTTACATTGTACCTGTACTAGGTATGGGTAAATTATAGATGTGTCTATTTTCTATATTGCTTAAGACATTTTATGTCACTTTTTAGATTCCTGAAGTCTAAATGGTAGAACATGATACAAATGTGTGTGTGTGTGTGTGTAAAGAGAGAGACAGGATTTCCTATGACTAGAGTTTATGGTGAATGGCATTTTACATTCATATATAGCAAATTAGATTCTGGTAAGGGAATTGAGGAGGGAAACCTCAATAGTCAACTGTATTGAAAAACAACTCATAGTCAACAGAGTTAAGAAAAATTGGAAGTAAAGGGCACGTTTTCTTGCCTGAGCTATCACTAAAGGCAAAACTCAGGAAGGGGATATATTCAAAGATGTTTGATCAATTTCATTTTTATTTTCTGAGCAATAACTTTATTTTTCACTACTATTTTACTTGCATAGTGAAAAGAATGTCTGAGATTGCCCCGCACTGTGTGGACTTCCCTGCTTATGTATTGCTATGTTTTTATGTGGTGGTGTGTTCTGACTACCTCGTCTTGTTTTTCCTGGTTTTCTAGAAGGAACAGTTTCAGAATTTCTGAATATGAGTTATCATTGCTTGTCCTGCTTGGACTAGGAGCAGTTGAGTATATTGTTTACTGATGGCTTGCTTTGTAACTATACAGGATTTTAAATCTGGTCTTCAAAATCTGAACTGCTTTCTCAGATTTTGCCATTAAAATTATTTTACAGACCTGAAATCTTGTACATATTTGATACTATCATTTGCATGTAACATGTAGCTGGAGGGGATCACTAGTATATTTATTTGATTTACAGTTTCTACTTTTATTGGAAGACTGATGATAGCCTAGTTCCTATTTTGCCTTTCCTTTTATTTTTTCCATTTTTGAGGAGAAAAAGAATGTCTTTCCCAGAATGTTTGATTATACAAAGGTGAACTCCATTATTCTTCTCATTTGATATTCATCAATTTGCATGTTAATGTTTTCAGTGGAGACTGAATATGCTAATTTCACAGCTTCTTAGCAGATTCCTTAATCATGAAGATATTTATTTGTATGTTTAAAAAGAAATGAGGTAAACTGCCAACATTGCTTCATGAAATTATGCTACAGGTCAATCTGAAAATTGTGACTGCTGCAGGGGCGTTGTCTCCATAGGGACTGGAACCAGCTATCCCTGAAGTTGAAGTTAACTGTAAGATTTGGGCTGGTTCTGGACTGGTTGATTTCTCTGTCTTTTAGCTATGGTTTATGTAAACAGTTAAGCAAACGTTCAGGCAGCAAGTCAAGTCAACAGGTCTTCCAATCTTTTTTGTATATGTTCTTCAAAAATATATTTGTACACATAGTAAATATAGGCACCTTCTTTACATTCAGTTGTGATTAGATGGATAAGGACTTGATTGCTTTTGTCTGTTGTAAAATGGTGTTAGCATGATGAAAACCAAGAAGCAAT
>JAYDZK010000268.1:34562912-34595170 GCA_034509185.1 Euphonia xanthogaster | reverse complement strand
ACCAAGAAGCAATGTTTTAGAATTAATATACGTTAGAAAAACTAGAAAGGTGTTGGTAAGACTTTCAAAGCTTCTCTTATGAGGCTAACTGAATTTTTTGCTTAGGGTGAAGTTAATTCCCTCCATTTCTGCAGAGATAAGACTGTTATGTCAGGGTGCAATAAGCTAAAATGCATTAAAATAGTAGTACAGTTAACAGATTTGCTGTCCTGGTAGCACTGTAAGCAGGTCCACTGTAGGGTTGGGAGGATATTTGAGATATACCTGAAAGACATTGGGCTCTTCTACATAGTGAAGGGGGGAAGTAAGTTTCAGAAAACAGTTTAGAGTACCTCTGTTAGGATTTGCTCTAATGGCCTGTTTTACCTCTAATATAGTCGCCCTCCTGGGCAGCTGGTGGTGCTGGGACTGAGTCCTGCTGAATGACTGGGAACTCTTTTAAATATGTTGAGATTTTTTTCATAATAGTATTAGATCGCAGAGCAGTTGAATTTGAACTGCTTGCAGAATATTATTTCTTACACTTGCTGGATATCGTTTGTGCCACATTATCATTGTATTTAAACTTGATTAATATGTCTTCTGATTTAATTTTCTTATACTGTATGGTAAATGCTGAATAATTATGTCTGTAAATTCATGCAGTTTAGAGCTTATTCATTGCATTTCATAGTCAAATTTTACAATTGTCATTCAGATGTCCTCATTTAAATGAGATCTGCATCTCATGAGGCTATCCCAATAAGAAAAATTTAAATAAAATGTATGTTGTCTTGTTATTATGATCTCTGTGAAGAGGCTTTTCTCTTCAGCTGTGTTTCAATGTTAACCCAATTCTCCATAGTTATTCCAGTAACGTTGTTTCAAAGGAATAAAACATTAATTATATGTTTTTTCTTGAAAATATACTCCAACCTTTAAACAATCTATCTATAATATGTATTAAGCACTGTTATTATTGTAGTAATAACTAGTTGAACCTTGACTATAGGCTGATGTCTAGAATTGATATTTTGGTGCTCCTTAAATTAATTTTTGTTGCCCCTTTTTGCAAAAAGATTACGAAGGCAGACTGATACCATACAATCTCTTGGAGCTAAGTTAACATTTAAAAATCACATTTTTAAAATAGTTTCTTAAGAGGAATAATATGGTAACCTTCAATAAGTAGATTTGATGAGGTGAATGCCCTTTTCCAGACCCAATTTCAAATGAGACTAAGTAAAATCAATACTTTTAAAAAAAATGTGTTCAGCAGAAATAAGTGCAGTTTGCAACAAAAATACTGTTTCAAACCATTTCTATGAACAAACTAAGACAGATTTTTATTCTCTAATCACATGTTTAGGGGGTCGGCTATTTAGAAGATTTTTAGCTTTCCAGATGCTCAAACAATGCCTCTTAAATACAGTATCCATAGATTATCCCCAGAATGCTGTAGATTAGCTATTTTAAGATTTGAATTGTGACTAAAAGCTGAGAAAAGGCAACAGCAGTTGCAGTTGCAAATGTGTTGTCTCCGTTAGCTCATTTAAAATGTATTTATCAGGGAAAGAGACAAAGTGGTCTGTGTCTGCATGCAACACTGTTACTTCATTAATATTTTACATACATATGTGTGTATCTATAAATAAAACCTTTATGTGAATTCTGTCAGCAACAAAGAGTATCCAAATGAGAGGCCGGTTTTGTTTGTTTATTTCACTAGGAGGGCAGTACAAGTTGTGATCACCAAGGACTGATTAGCAAATTTTGGACAATAATGAACATAGTTAAATTTTAAGTAGAGCTTCTTTCTGTTTGTTTAGATGCTCAGAATTTTACAGTTTTGGCAGATAAGTTATTTTACTGAACAGTGAAATACAGTACTTTTAATTTGTGTTAATTTAGTAATTGTAACTCTTGCAAAAATATTTTTTCATTGAATAGTTTGTAACATGTAATTTTTAATCCTTAAAATTAAGGATAACATATGTTTACTTTAAGATAATTTGCTTTAAATATTTTTCTTACTTACAAACTATACTTGCTGGATCTATATCTTGCTGGGCTACCTGATTTAGCCAACTTAAGGCAAATCAAGTTTGAAGCTCTGCTTCTTAAAATCTTTAGGTTGAAAAAATCTCTCATGGGGTGACAGATTCCTCCCAAGCATCCACCCACTCCAGCATGGAGCTTCTCCTCCACAGGGTGCAGGTTGATCCATGCATCAATGTGGACCTCTATGGGAACAGCCAGCTTCACTGTAGTCTGCACTAGGGGCTCCAGAGGAATCTCTGCTCCTTTTCCACTGATCTGGGTGTCTGCATGTTGTTCTGCTCACATATTCTCACTCTACTCTTCTCTGACTGGAGTTAAAACTGTGCAAGGTTTGTTATGATTTCTTCTTATGTATGTTGTCACAAAGGCGTCACCACCATCTCTGATCGGCCAGCCTTGGCCAGCGGCGTGCCCATCCTCGGAGCCGTCAGGGATTGGCTCTGCTGGACATGAAGGAAGCTCCTGGCAGCTTCTCACAGAAGCCACCACTGTAGCCCCCCAGTTCCAAAAAACAGACCATGCTAACCCAATCCAGTTTGACTGCTCTCACTGTAGAGAGCACTTAGATTGAGGTGCAACATTTCCTCATGCAGCTTCTACCTGTTGCCCCTATTTTTCTGCATGGCTCCTTGTGAAGAGGGAAGTTTCTGTCCTCATTGTACCCACCCTTTAAGTACTCAAATATGAGTATGAATGGGTTAGTACTGTTTTTGTGTTTGCCTCTCTTGGGGAATTTTCACCCAAGTATCTGGGACACTGCAAAATATAGATTAAAAAAATATGCCTTCAAGCAAAAAGAATACAATAATTAAGACATTTTTTGCACTTCTTCCAAATTTAAGATTATGTAATATCAGCATGCTAAAGGCTAAGCTTCACTGTTTGTTGAGCAGTCCAGCTGCAGTTACTGGAAACAGTGGTTCAAATGCATCAGATTTCTCTTGTCAGCCTATAAGCTGGTCTTATTACCAGCTGTGTCTCACATCCAGGACTGACTGTGAGTTAAATGCACAGAGGAGTTGGAGGCAGTGAAGTGTCAGCTATCGGTGGAGCACTGATAACCATCTGAAGAGTATTAAAAAAAAATAAAAAGGATTGTGTCATTTTTTCCATACCTCACATTCTCTAATATGAAAACATTTTTTGCTCTCTGTTGTGTGCTCAGAATAACACTGCAAGCACTGCTGGGTCTATAGGGCTGTTCTTGTTGCAGATAACTCACTTGAAATGCGCGTGGATTGATTAAAGTGCTGAAGTGCCCTGAGCGCTGACTCCCAGCTGTGCTCGTTCTGATTGCTGCGCACGGTGTGTGCCCTGTGCCGGGAGCTTTGCTCATGGAGAACTGGCAGGCATTTGGTATAACCCTGCTCAATATTCATTGTGTAATAAAACTGGCAATGGGGAAAAATGGGCTTAGTATTCTCAGGTGTGAATGGCCTACTGAAAGAAAAGGAAAATCCTGGCATTACCACAGACTTCAGTGTGGAGATGTTTAATTTTCATATACTTTCTATATATAAATGCTAGCTGTATAACTAATAGCACAAACTAGATGGTTTACTGAATCATGTTGTCATGGCTGAATTTTTCCTCAATTTTGCCTATCAAGGCTAATTTTCTGTAAGATCTTGTGAGATTTTTTTATTTTTACTGGACTGATCTTACTTGCATTCTTGTTTACTGAAAAATACTGAAGGCAACATGACAGCAGTTTCTGAAGGAGGAACATTAGTTATTTTTTAGTATTAATCATTACTATGAAATTGGAAACTACAGAAGGAATCTTGTTATAGATGATTATTTTATTGTTAAGGTGCAAACTANNNTTGCTGGTATTTAAGATGGGCAGATGACTGGCAGTGATACCAGATCATCACATGATGAGACTTAGGAGGTCAAAAGACTGTAGTGAAGCCATTGTGTTAATTGTTGGAGTTACTAAATTTGATCTGCTGGTGACTGAGCTCTTCATCTTGAATGTAATGAATACTTATCACTAAACAACTATGTATTATTTATTCAAATCTTTCATCCAGAAAACTAGCTCATTTTCTGGGCTGATGGGAGAAGAGTGACTGTGAGTATAATCCATGAGCTAGATACTAGTAGAACCAGTCAAGGGATAAATATCCTTAAATATACAAAGAATTTGATTCACTGAGTTTTCAGCACTAGTTCACAGTAATTGGTTACAAGTATGTACTTGTTGTATAAGTACTGATTCTGACAATAAATTGGTGTGCGATGTGAGTGAAGAAAGCTAAGACTGGTCCTTTATATTATGGTGTGTTTTTTTCATTTGTGCATGTGGTTTGGTTCCAGCTAAGAATTTTCTGGCTTCTAATTTTTTATAGTAGAGACATATTTCAGATTTTGCCCTGCAAAGAGAGAAATTTTATGAAAACTAAACAGGCATTTTTATTTTAGAAAATCTAGCTATTGGCTAGAGTCACTGTTTTGAGATGTGAAAGATTTATCACCAGCACTGGGTTGGATTTTTCACTTAAATAAGCTTCTCAGTGTTATTACTGAATGAATAGTAAACTTACAATCTAAAATCTGGTAACTGTTCCATGACTTCATTTTTACTTCTACATGCATTTAACATTGAAGTTAAAGTAGTTGAAATTAATGTTGTATTCAAGAGCTGTTTAGCCAACCCTCTTGCTAGCAAATGGTGGGCAGTAATAGTTCCACTTTCTTCATCAGCTTTTAAGGGAATTAGATTTCAAATAAAGGTAGTAATGAGAATGAAGCCCCAGATTTCTCCTGTAATGATCATATATGACTTAAAATTCTTGTACTTAAAAATGGGTTTGAGACTAGCAGCAGTTCAATAAAATTGCTTGCCCTTTCTTGATTAGTAGATGAACTTTTTGGAGATCCTCATTTAGTACTGTCTCCAGTAGGCCTAAAACTGCAGAATGAAAGATGGCTCTTGTTTCACTGAAGCTTCGCTGTCGTACCTTTCGACTTTCGAGCCTGCCAGTGTGTGTGATAGAAGGCATCAAAATGTGTGAGAAATGACCCAAATGCAGAGCTGTTATTTGCAGTTATCAATACAAACTGTTATTTTGCCATAATTGACAGATGGTTTTGCACTCTAATATCTGTTTTTAAGGATATTTTTACACTGATTTAGACAGAGTTGTGTTGCGGGTTGTGGGGGTTTTGTGTGTTTTTGTGTGTTGGGTTTTTTTTGGTTTTGTTTTGTTTTTGTTGTGGGAGGGTATGTTTTTTTTGTTTTGTTCTTTTTCCCCCTAACTCAGTAGACACAAACCCCATGAATTAATGGTACTCAGCAAGAAGGAATTGCACTGTAAAAAATATTGGAGGCATAGAGTAACAAATTGGAATTTGTTATTTGAGCTGGGAAGCACAAAAGCTGAAACACACTCTGAACCCTCCTGAAAGTTCTGGTGAAGAGCTGGATGTTCTAGTTTGAAATAAATTTTTTTCTTTCTGTGAAACTCTGTAAGATCTGAAGTTTATTTTCCTGCAGAGAGGAAAAATACTTGAGAATTTATAAAGCTGGATAAGATGAAAACTGTTTTGTTTGGAGTTCCTTGGCAGGCTCATTTTGCTGAAGCAATGACAAAGTCTGCTGTTAAAGTGACTTCACCCAGTTCTTCCCTCCTGTCCAGTTATTTACTTGGAGTGAACAAATGGTAATTGTAGCTCTGCTTAAACACTGGCATTAAAATTAATGTATTCTTAGGAAGTTCTTATTTTCATACAGGGCACGTCATGTTTTCCTTAGGTGTACCATTTCAAAACTAGTGTCGGGACCAAAAACAGATTTCTCCAGTTTGGTATGATTTCCACTTTAATTTTCTCAGAACATTAAAGTGTATCTTTTAAAATGAAATTAAAATTTTCTTGAGCAGTTTACAGTTCATTGCTTGAGAACAATGAACAGCAGCCAGATTTTTGCAATATAGAAAAGAATTGCAGTTATTAGGAGGTGGATTTTAGGGTTTGCTGGCCTGTTATGAATATTGCTGTGTTTTGGTGGAGGGTTTTGCTTTTTGGGGAGCTGTATAAAAACTGACATGGTTTGCAATTATGTTTTATTACAGAGAGTTTTGTAGCTTCCATTGTGCTCCTTGGATAGATTAAGAGATGATCTTTTTGGCTCATGTCTTAACTGTTGATGAATAAGAAGGTAATGTGAGCAGTAGAACAATATTTTTGCAAGACCATAAAATTTCCATAGATCCTTTACTGGTGTTAATTACATCAGAATTCTCCTATGAGAAGAATTAAAGTGTCTGGTTTGAAACATCTTCAACCTCGCTATCAGCAAGGTTTTCTTCTATAGATTACTTCTGCAAAGTAGAAATACAGGAAGCTCTGTTTGCTGTGGAAGCTGTGGTGTTGCTGTGGCTCTTGGGTGAAATGGTGGTGGAATTAAAGAACCTACTGATAGTCTGAGGACCTACCTAAATCTGGAGCTTGGTGACCTACCTAAATCTGCAGCTTTCCATCTGAAATGGGTTTTTTTGTGGAGAATAGAAGAAAGTTGATCTTAAGAGACATTTAAGTAAGGTAAAATGATAGGGTCCAGGTCAGGAAGGCAACTGTTTGAAAGAAATCTGAGAGGAGAAGTAGGAGCAGAAAGGAAGAGATGTGTAAGATGAGAATAACATGGTAAGGAATGTTAAGCTAGTGAACAACTACAGGAAGTACAAAAAAATGAGCTCTGAAATATTTTATTTTTGTCTATGAAACAAGCCATATTAGGTATTGTGGAGAAGAAAAGACAAAGCCCACAAAGAAACCCCAGAAGTAGAGGGAGATAAGAGGCATGAAGGCAGACCATTTGGGAATACTGACTTGTCGCCATTACTTCATACTGTGCATGCTCACAACTCTTGTTCCCTAGCATGGCCTTGTAAAATTGCTAGTCCAAAGTTGTTTATATGCAGATCTCTCCTCAGGCCCTTCTGTGTGTCAGTAGAGCCATTTCTGGTATTTAAAAGTCCAGAAAACTGATTTCTTACTACACCTATCCGTCTGTCCATATTCTAAGTCTGCAGCTTTGCTTACTCCCAGTGGATTTTAGGGGTTTTCTTCAGCATTTGCTGAAGGTAAATGTCAGTGTGTATCACTGACAGCTGCATGGAATGTGTTCATAGCAGCCACCTTTAAGCACTGTTTGAAATTGCTCGATGCATTTCCTGAAATTTCAGTAGAGAACTGTCACCCAGTATGTTTAGTTTCATACACATGTGCATAAATATACATATATATATATAGTTTTTCTCTTGGTGTTTCTATTGCCTTTAACCCATTGAAGATCTAATGCTTGGAGCTGTCACAGGAGGTTGCTTTATCTCATCTCCTGTCTGTTGCTATAAATATTTCTGTCATAATCTTAACAACAATCTGTAATGATACAAAATTTACCAGTTTGCAAAAGTATTCTCAGAGCTACATTTATGGGCTAACAATGAGTTTAGTATTAAAAGAATAAAGAATGAGCCCCAGAAACAGCTTGTTTGTGATCTAGTATCACTTCCTACCCTTGCATGCATGTTTTTTTTTATACTGTGGGTTGGTTTTTGGTTTTTTTTTCTTCTCTGTTTTATATACCTTCTGGGGGACTACTGGAACCTTTGTACAGGGTTTAAAAATGTGATAAAAGCAAGCGTCAAATATGTTGGTTCTTTATGTAGACCAGAGTTTTAGTATGATGAACAGCAACACCTAGCCTTTAGGCATGAATGTTCAGCTGCTGAGAGCTTCAGCATTAGGTACTAATGTGGGCATTCATACCCACTGCCCCTTGCTGTAGTAATTCCCTGTAATTTATTTACTTTATCAAAGACACCAACTCTAATCTGACAGCATTTGCAATCTGCCAAAGTGTAAAACTGTCACAAGATGCATTTACATATATAGCAGAATCTGCATAGCTGTACAGGAGGTGAAAATCAGTCGCTATAAACCTGTGTCAGTGAAGATGGGATTTTGTGTACAAAATCTGGCAAAACAGTTTATCAAATTTTGAGCTGTCCTTGGTGCCGGATGAGAAATGGAAAATTTTATGAGGAAACAAATGACAAAATTTTCTATCAGTTTATTATAGGACAAAGTACAAACAGTAAAGTAGCCACTCAAGTATCGAAAGCTCACAGTACATGGATATTAATCACTGCCTAGAACATGTTGCTAAATTGTAATTCTCTTTCAGAGGCTAGCTATTTTTCAAGGTGACCATGCTTTCCTTCAAAGCTTTGGCTTTATTTTAGCATTTGATATCTTGATATAGTTATTGAAATGCTCAAAGATAAAAATAAAGCAAGTGAGAAATCCCAGACAATTTTATTAAACATGAGGATCAGACTAATGGTGTTGATTTTTGTTTTGGTGTTTTGTTTTTTTTTCTTTTGTGCATGGTTAATTTTGGGAGTTTTTAGTGTTTTTTTTTGTTTTCTGATGTCTTTGCTAAAGATGAAATTGGGATTTCTGTCACATACACAGATGAGTCTATTAGCAACACATGTACCTCAAAATAAAGTTTAGTGCTATGAGCTCTTTGTGCTTACTTATATATAAGTTTCTTTTGTAAAATAATATATCAGGACAAAAAGTTGAGGACATCTGCAGTGTTGTGCCGCTTTTTGCAATAGAGGAGTTAAAGTACAGACAGCTTCCATGATATGCCAGATCACAGGCAGTTTGTTACCTTTCCAGCTGTTTGCTATTTGCTCCATGTGGATCAGCAAAGACGGAAGAGCCATGCCCTGGATTTTAGTGCTCCTTCTCTGCTTGCATTTGGCAAGATGCTACCCTTTTAATATTAGTTTATATCCTGAAATATCCCAGTGATACTCACAGTATGGGATGGTGTCATGAAGACAACTGAAATTTAAACCCCAGGAAACTAAGGAATGAAATGTTATTTTATGTATATATACATGGTCTATGCTGTTACTGGGATATAGTGTGAAAACTTTGGCAGAGCAGCTGCTGGGTCAAGGCACATGGCAGCAGAGTCTTGGGCAATCCCAGTGGGGAGGCAGAGGCAGCCAATGCTCAACATGTGATAGAAGCTACGTAGAAGAATGCTGTTCTGGTAAACTCTGTTATTACATGTGGAAGGAGCAGCTCTTGTCTAATTGCTAATGAATTGGTAGTAGACTAATAAGAATGAAAATGTTGGGGGATATAGAAGTAGCCTGAAGCTGCAGTTTGGATGATGCAGGGCGAGGCACAGGTTACCTGTCACAGATGCAAAATTGTTAAAATTGTGCAATAAAATGCTTCAGATATTAAAATACAAGGCATGTCTGTGACTCCTCTGTCTGGTAGCATTATCAAGTGAAAAATGAATGTTGCATGGTGGGACTACAAATACACATCTATTGTGCTAAATTATCCTGGATGGAGGAGTAATGTGGAATTGCATGGCATCACATAGCATCACACAGCTTTTTTTAATGCAAACTTGTGAAAATTGTAACTAATAGAATCATCATTAGTTTCTAAAATTACTGTTTCTATTAAAAGATGTTGAGTTCACTGACATTTTTTTTTTTTTGTCAAAATGTAGCTGTTTTTGCTAGATAAAATTGTGAGTTGTTGCAGAAAGTGGAGTGTCAGGAAACTGAAACTTTAAAAAACAGGAGATGAAGCATTAACCACCATGCTGATATAGGAAGGTCAAACCCTTAATTTACTCGCAGTTAGCTTTACTTAGAAGGTGGAAATACGTGTGCTTTATATTGTAATGAGAATTCATGTAGATTTGTTCCAGACTCACTAATTAAGTACCACTTGAAATTAATGATTGTTTTATGCTGAAAGCATATTTATATTTTTTCTTTTTGTTGTGGCAAAGGATAGTCCAACATGAATATTTATTATAACTTTCAAGTTATTTAACTAATTTTACGCAGTGCTTCTTTATTAGTGCTTCTTTTAACAGTTTGTTTTTCCCATATCACTTTTAGAGTAGGAATGCAAGAAGAGATTTTTGTTGGGATGCTGAAATTGAACAAAAAGTTTATTCCTTGTCCCCCCTGAGAAAACAATGTGAAGTCAGGCACTTGGATTATTGTTTCCTTTGATTTATTTTAATGTTTATAGATTACATGCATAATTTTTTAGTAGATGTCAGACCATGTGCCTTGAAAGCATCTGGGGTTTTTTGTTATATAGCTGGATAACACATCATGTATTCTCACCTTCAAGTTAGTAGTATTTAACCTTTCAATTTCCAGTACTTTCCATTACAAGAGGCGTTTAATGGCATATGCATTATGCATGGGGATTTTGACTGTATGTTCTTCAGGTGTACCCTGTCTTTGCATAAAAGCACTCAGAAATTGCTTCTAATTTTTCAATAGCAGATATCTAAGAAGTGGGATGATTGATCATAAAACATTCCTGTTTAATGGCCACCTTAAATTTAATAAACCTGAAAATTTAGGTAAGTTCTAGATTTGGTAGTGTAATATACTTACTAATATACTATAGTTTTTCCAAGACTGCTACAGAGAAAAGCTGTCTTTTGATTTCTGTCCATCACCTTGGATTAAACATAATTCTGATACTTTTAGGCACTTGATTTTGCAAGAATACTAGGTTAAAATTTCTAAGCAAGGAATACAGAGGAAGAACTTACAGGAGAAGTAGTTAATATAATGCATAATTTATCTTGGACTGTGCTTTTAAAAACAAAAAGATAATATTTTATTATGTGTCAGACCATTGAGAGGGGACTTTGGTAATTAAAGGAAATAAGAATTTTTCTTTTCCTCATCCAGAGTATTTACATTGTGTTGCCTGTGTATTCAGCTTTAAAATCTTATGCTTTGACAGTCCATGTTTTCTGCTGTTGGCTAGTAGAACTGACTTTGTTCTTCCAAGCTATTTTGTACTGTTGTGAGACTCAAAATCTGTTTTACAGATGAGGTGTATGATCTGTATCATTGACACAAAAAATGAGTGATAAATGCTTTCCCCAGCTACCAATACAAACAGAAATGTTATAGTACAATGATGACTTAGAGTGAAATCTAGTATTATGCAAATATGTCTTTGTCTTGTCTTAGCAAAATGAATCTTAAAAAGGTGATAAATTTTTGTTTTAAAATTCTGCTGCACTGGTTTTGGACCAGGTGGTCCAACAGGTAATTAAATTTGTTTGTCCATTCCATCATGCATAGTGTTCTCTTTTTGTATCTCAGTCAAGCTGAGGCATAAAAGATGCCTCTGATAAGTGCCAAGCAACGTAAGCCCCTGTGGAGACCTACATATATTATAGAAGGTTATGATGTGAGGTTGTGGAAATTATAAGCTTGGATCATCAGCTCTCGTACGGCTTTAGATTTGAAAGACTTTCTATTTTCACGTAATAGATTTGAAAGACAATCTGTTTTCATGTAATAACATGAAAAACAGGTGATCTGACTGTCCAAGTATTTATCATTGTGTGTAAGCCTAACTTCAGTGAGTCTTTGTGGTGGTCACTGGGTGAGTGGGACAGGTGAGAAAGGACTGGACTGCCAAAATGATGCTGTGGTTTCTCAGAAGCTGGTGGATGGGTCATCAGCAAAATATTCTGCCCAGATAACACAAGTGCTTTCCCATGACCTTTACCCTTCTCCTTCCTCCAGTTTTTGATGAGGTGTGAGGCTGCTGGTCCATTTTGGTTACGAAGATGTGGCAAGCAAGAGACATCAGAAAGTGCCATCAGTGTGGTGTTTTTTATACAGCAGAGACAGAATGACCAGAGTTGGTGCTTTCCTCCAGTATTCTGTGGCTGAAGAACCCTTACTTTTCCTTTTTCTCAAGCTTAAGCTGCAGGCTGCAGCCTGTCTCCTAGGCAGGACTCTGCTACTGCTCCATCCTTCTGCTCTTAAGGAAACGTGTTTGAACTTTCTGGCTTGGACTCCTTGGCATTTATATTTCTATTCAATGTAAATTTTTATATTGATGTGTGAAGTAAGACCTAAGTGTTGGCACACCAGAAAGATGCCAGTGTCTTGGGGAGGTTGGACTGTGCATTGTGTTCTGGTTTGCTGTGGTTTGCCAAAGGAAAATACTAGTCCTGTGCTAATGGGATCTCTTTCATCTCTCTCTTCATGCTTACAAATACTAAGCCTAAACAGATTTTATTTTGTGTATACAAGCATGCATTCAGATGTAAACACACATATATGTGTACATAACAATGTTTAAGCTTTTGTCATCTACAAGAGAGGCCTGGGGAGAATGATGTTAAAACTTGTCACATATATTCCACTGGGAATGATTGCTGTTGGAAAGTCTCTTGGGTAAAATCGTGTAGTCAATCAGCTAAAGTTCTTCCTGAATTATTTTTACTTTTCCTATAATTCCTTCTGTCTGATGGTACTTAAATTATTGGATGAAGTGTCAGTGAACTCTGCTCTGCAATGGCACACATCCACTGGTGGCGTTAGCTGCTGGATAGATGCTCACTTGTTGCTGTGGTAACCCTGTTCTGAGGAGCAGGAGAATGAACAGGGAGAACTTTGTATAACCAGGAATGCCAGAGCAAAATGAATATTCCTTAAACCATCATGGATGTTTTAGAGATCATACTCATTTAAAAGAGAAATGGGAGATTTGACTTTCTAGAAATTCAAACTTGATTTTGGTTCTAGTTTCTTAGACTGAAATGCAACATTGCTTTGCCTTTTGTTTTCATCAAGGCTGAAGTTCCCACGGGGAGGAATTTCTGGCAGTAAGTGATTAGGTATTGTGTCAGGTAGCTTTAGCAGGCAAAGAAATACACTGTTTATTCAGAGGGCAATCTAAAGTTATGTGGTGTTACTGTAGCCTCTGTAGCTTGAGGTGCTTAAAACTCAAGGTATTAACTGAATTCCCATAGAGAAGTGTAAACCCCTCAAAGATTGATTGAATCCCCTTGTTGTTTCTCAAGCTGTGACAAAATGCTGCTGGTTGTTTCTGTGCAGTGGAATTGCTAAGCATGTCTGCATTCATTGTGGTGTAAATACAGGATGTGGTTGTGCTGCTGTAGCCTCTTTCTTTAAGTTTGGTTTGACTATTTTCAAAGGTATGACTAAGATGGTGTTAATGCAGAAAACTGCCTTTAAAAAAATAAACAGTGGATCATTCTTAACACTGTGTACTTTTTTCAAGTATAAGGTTGAGATGCATATAACTAAATGCAGTGATGCAGCTCAGTCAACTCTCAGTCCCAATTAATTTGCTTCATATTAGTTTGAGTCTCTTTAGATTAAAGTTGATAAGCATGTGGGGGGAGTTGTCAGTAGATTTGATGGAGATGAAAGATATGAGGTTATGAAAATAATTAGGAATAAATTATTTTAAAATACAAAATGAATGTATGGTATAGAATTTAAAATTACTAAAATTATAAGCAAATCAAAAGAAACTATACAACCATGAAAATTGTATAAGCAGATTTAATAATTCTCATATGAAGAATGCAGAAAGCATTAATCAGAATTTGTAACAGTTGCCCTTTGGTATGGGAAATTGCAATATTTGAAAAAGCCATACTGTCACACTAGAAGAGAATAAAACTTAAGGCAGGAAGTAATGACAACCTGAATGATATTTGAAATACCACAGAAGGAATGGATGTCAGTGGTAGCAATGGAGCTTTATTGGAAATAAGTACTTAAACCTGGTGAAGATAGCACCTCTGTTGTAATGGCTGAAGGCTTTCCAAAGTATGAGGGAAGATTTATGTTGTTTCATTATGAAATTTTAAAACGGACAGAAAACTATGGTCTTTGACTTTTGTGGTAGGAAAAGGTAACATTTTTGCATTAACTGATATATTTGGTGCATTAACTGATATATTTGGTAACATCATGCCAGCCCTTCATTAGGGTTAAAATATCTAAGTGGCTATACAGCTAAGTACAACTGAGAACATCTGCTCTGAATTTTTGTTAGTTGTGTTAATCCAGTATTCAGTGAAAAGAAGCTTGGAACCTGTAGGCAGAGAGAAATATTAGCAAAGGGATTGGCAGTAAGTTTGTCAGCCTGTGTAAAAAAAGGGGAGCAAGACAAGTAATTATTGCTTGTACAACACTAGAAACTGTTTGAAGTTCTATCTCATCACAACTGCAGCATTAATTTATTTTCTTCACTTCTTTCTGCCAGTAGCTCATTTGCCAGCACTGATAAGTCAGTCCAGTTTGGGATTCCAGTTCACCTGTGAGATGGCACCTCAGAAATAAATCATCTGTGTACAAAAGACTCACTTGAACATTACTATTAACAGAAGTAGCTTGTTGTAAAAATACCTAAACAAAATTTTCATTTAGTATATAGATAGTGAAGCAACAGAGAGAATATAATAGACATATTTTATATATTTTATATATTACCATGATGTAATGCAGCTAGGTATATGCAAAAAGGTTACAAAAGTTCTTAGGTCAATAGGAAAGAGTTTCTGGGCTGATGAAAGTAGAATTAATGTGTTTGGTTTTATATATATATATTAATCTTTAAGAAATTTCTGGAGGAAAGCTACATTATTTGAATTACTATTAAAGTATTTGCATCTAGCAAAAGTTAATGCTTTCTGCATTATTTCTTTGTCATAAGCCAGTATAAAACCTGAAAATTTAGCTCTGGGAGATTTCAACAGATTTCAGCTTTAGTATTGGCATGGTTCAAAAGATTTGACATTGCTTCAGCAGCTTATTCTTTATGCCTACTTCTAAGAGGATAAAACTGATTAACAGATTAGTAATAATTTAGTATTTTGGTAAGATTAATAGCAATGTGTATGTCTTGGGGTTTTTTGGGTTTTTCTTCTTCATAAACTCTAAATAGGATTGTAGAACTGGCAAGGATCTCCTGTGTTAGTGTCTGCCATTGCAGACAGTCGTATGATTCAACTTGTGTCATAAAATTGTCAAACTTGATTTTTAAGAAGATTTGGGTTTCTGCTCCTGGGGCTTTACTTGGAAAAACTGTCCAAAAGATAAATTTCTTCGGAGCTATGGAATTATTTTTAAATATGCAGCATGATTCTCTTCTAGTCACCCGGTAGTCACTTTTGTTTGCTGTATCTTGGGTTTTCTTGTTATTTTCCTTCTTTTCTAGATTGCTACCTCTGGAAGCTTGTCTTACTTTCTTTTTCAAGTTCATTCAGACAGTTTTACCATGCAAAACTTTGTCTCACCCCAGAAGATCCATTATGTCTTTCCTAAATTCTGTTAATTTTATCTTGTTTCCAAAGAATCTATTTGGTATTTTATTTATTTATTTATTGGCAGTGGAATTTAGGGATTACGCATTGAATTCTACCAGTGCTTTTTGCTAAAGCATGAGCAGATCACTCTACTGAATATACTTAGAGTCAAAGCTACAGATTTTTGTCTGTAGAGGCACATCTCCATTCTCATATTTAGCTCCTGTTGAAGGTGAGGTCAGCTGGCCATTGTTTAACAATAAATTTCTGCTGGATATGAGGCAGAATGCTGATGTCTAATTTAGTAAGAGATTGTGAACACAAAAGTTGTTTCTGAAGGAGTTTATGATGTGTTCAAAAGAGGGTTAAAGAGGTTACTTGACATGGTCTGACTATTTTCTGATTTGCCAGTCTAAATCAGAATTTTATAACTTCTGTTTTTCCTGATAAAGTGGGCAACAATGTCTCTGCAATGTACTGGTAACACATGTGGAGTATCTGAGATGACAAGAATCTGGTGAAGCAGAGCTTTCCACTGCATTTCACGAATTATGAAACTTACAAAACCCTAATGGTAGAAATAAAAATTATATATGCCATGTATCAGAAGTCAGGGTACAGATGCTGGAAGTCTTTGGATTTAGTCCCTATGTATGTCTGTCCCAGTTTCTAGCCTAGCATTTAGTTTCCTTTTGAGCAGTCTATAACAGCACTCGATTGTCTTGTACTTTTGTGTCTCATTTATGTACATTTTATGTCTCCTTCATTCCTAGGATATTTGCTACACCTTGTAGCTGCTAGTAGCCTTACAAAAGATACTACTGCCTAGTCAGGTCTGGTGTGCTTGGATTTTATCAGTCTTATTAAAAAACAATGAAAGAGTATTTTTGTGTCTTTAGATTGGCTCATTTAGTAGGTAGCGATATGTGAAGGAAATCATTAATATATTAAAAAGAGTGAGCGTGGCATAAATGAAACAGCTAAGCTAAAGTATCAACCTTAGAAGTTTTTGAATTTGAACTATCAGTGGCCTTTGATAGGATATAATTGTGGATAGAAATGTGAAATACATGCCCCTTTTACATTTTCAGGCCTTGCAAAGAGCACTAGTCAGATGACAGATTCTGAAATGTTTCTTTCTGCTCTTCTTTAGGGGTAGGAGAGGGATAGTTGTTGAATATGAGATTAAGGTCTTTCTTCATTGTAATTCTGAAATCTGTGTTCACGGAATTTTGTGCCCTGGTTTCCTTGTATGCCACTCATTCACCAGCATTGACCAAACTTAATGTTCTTGTTATTTAAATTCATCTTCAGTGTTCCTTTGTTTTTCTTCTTCCTCTAATCATAGTTGTGGAGGTTAAAAAATATTAATCAATTAGTGAAAATAATCTATGTAGCAAGTTTGCTTTTTTTATTAGGGAAAAAGCTCTTACATTTTAATTTATTTCAGTATGCATTTTAATTTATTTCAAAATCTAAAGGGAATACATTTGTGTAAAATGCTGCTGATGCATGGCAAGTTATTCAGCCATTGTGGTTGGCAGACATGGGACCCTGTGGTTTAGTGGCTTCTTATATCTTTGTGCAGGCACAGACTTTGGAGGAAGGAGAAGGGTGGAAGGGAAAGGTTCATTTGTTTCCTTATGATTATGTTTTTATTCAAAAAGAGTTGATAAGTTTGGTTTTTTTATTAATTTGCTTCTCGCTATTTTGAAATTTTCTTCAAGAACCTGTTTCAGAGATGACTGCTGCATTTGAAATACAGGATTGGGTGTCTCTTTGAAATGCCATTCTGTTTTGAAAGAACACCTACCATTTAAGTAAAATTATAGTGCTCTGAAAGCAAAAAAATAGTCTTTTGTCACTCCTGTATATTTATGCATATTTCATTTTAAACAAAAAGGAATTTTTTCCAGCTTGGCAGAAGTAATCATTGGCAAATTTATTTTTTTTTTTAACTTTTTAATATACCAGTGTGAAGACTTCTCTTTCTGTCTCATAATTAATCTTAACAGCATGGATTTTTTTTTTTTTTTTTTAACTTCAGCTTTTTCATAAACACAACCATTCCATTCAGGATTAAATGATTCCATTGTTTTGGTTTTGTGGACTTTTGGGTGAAATTAAATGCTTTTCTCTTGGATCCAGCTGTAGTTCAGGGGAAGGGAGGAGGAGGCTGATGTGATGTGGGGAAGTTGGCATGGACTCTTTGGTTGTCATACTGAGTGGGCAGACTAGCTGTGAGTGATTTGGCCAGCTTTTTTTTTCTTTTTTCATGAGACAACCACTGCAAAGTGGTCATTTTCCTCCACTTACATGGTTATAAAAGCTTTAGAACAAAAAAGAAACTGGATTGTATTTAGGGGAAGATTTAGCAAAATAGAGGTAAGTTTGCAAGTTGGAAACATCCTGAGTGATGGTGAGGCATGACAGATGTATTATTGCACTAAAGAACATGAAACATTTTGTCTTCTTCCCTTTAAAAGTAAATAAAAATACACAGTTGCAAAGAATATTTCTAATGCTCTATCATTGTAAGCATCCAGTTATTACAGTTTTCTCTGTAATTTACCTTTTTCTGAGTGGTGTATTTTTTGCGTGTTGAGGGAGATTATCTGCACAGACTTCTGTAGGCTGTAAACAGAACTTTTTGCTGCAGCCAGGTTTGTGGCTGTGGGCTGAGATGATCTTCAGTCTCTAATCAGATCAGTCCAAAGAGGGAGCAGTGGGCGGGAAGGGAGGGAATGGTCAGAAAACAAGAAGCACAGTGTACATGTGCATGTAATTTAAATTTGCACCTGCCCATGGTGCCATGTCTGTGCATGCAAAATTGTTTCTGGCCCTAGAAATTTGGTCTGTATTCAGACTTGGCTTTACGTAACAATATGGGCATTTTATTTTGACTTCTTTTTGCTACTTGTTAATTTTTGTTCATTTTTTACTGGGTTTTGAATGTGAATAATAAAAATCCCTTTCTCCTCCATGCATAATTGTCAGTGAATGATGCTGGTGAATCTTTTGGTGTGGAAAATGTGATCCAATATACATAGAACCTTTGCTTATATGCATCCAATTAATGGAGAGGTTGGACTTTTTTTACCTTTCTTATTACATTTTAAGTTTTAGTGTGGTACAGGTTACAAATGCTCAGCACAGCAGTAAGAAATGAATGTAAACCAAATTAATCTAGTTCCTAAAGGTCAATTTTCACTTACATACATAAGAGCAATGACCAGATGCTTTTAAAAATCATGGCCTCAGCTGTTATTTTACCCTGCTGAAAATTCCAGAAAGTCAAACTGGTATGTCAGTGCATAGTATCCAGTTTCAAGTGCTCATTTACCTTATTGGAGCATAGTAATTAATGACCACTGTATGTTTCTAATGGTGCATTGCATTAAGTGAATCAAAGGTGGCATATCCCATGAAGCATTCTTCAGTGACTGCTTTAGGGTTTTGAAATGTCATTTGTTGTTACTGAAGCCATACGTGTTGGCAGTTCAACTCAGCATGCTGGATCACTGCAGTCAGATCTGTGCTTGTTTGAAATGTTTATAGCTTTGTTCTCACAGTGGTGCACTTGCTGGTTTTAAAGGCAAAAAATAATTGAGGCAAAATTACCTGCTGATAATATGTTATTAGTTGAATAAAAGTGCTTGTTGGTGTGAGAAAAAAAAAGAGAAACCATTCACAAAGCACAAATATTATCTCTACAGTACTTTGGTAAACATTGCAAGGACAACCCCCCCTCAAATTTTCTTTATGCAGGTACAGAGGATCTGATACAGTGAAATAGATCTTTTTGTCATGATAACACATCCATCTATTATTTCATGGTTTGATTTTGCATAGTAAGAATACTGCCACTTACAGAGAATCAAAACAGTTGAACAAGCAATGGGAAACTACTTAGATTTATATGTCTAAATGATTATTTAAGTGTTTTTATGATAATAGTGACCCTTTCAGTGCTTGTGGAGAGAGGAAAGTATTGGAGCTGATTGGCATGAAGGGTGTTATGTGGCAGTAGATGTTTTTGTATGGAGCACCTTGAATTCAGTATTGGGCATGGGAAACACCGGTGGGTTTCATACATAAAGAGTGTAGAGCAGAAGCACCCGGCTGCAGCTGGGCTGGCTTGGTTTTGACTCTGGCATATTGTCAGAATCTGTGGGCCAGGAGTCTCCTTGTGAGGGGCACTGAGAATTTGTGGCTTGCTTCCATACAAGTAAAATGTCTGTGGTCAGAACTAGATGGATTAGCCACCACTGTTTTTGAATTAAAAAATGTCATTACTTTTTTTTTTTTAACTTGCCGCTTCACTTGTTGCCCCTTCTGCAGGCACAGGGGAGAAAATTTGAAATATCAGGCAACAAAACTCAATGTTTTTTATTGTCTTGCCTGGAAAGATGTGTGTCTCAGCTATGAGAGGAAAATTCAAGCAGTTTAACTGAGTTACTTGATTTTAAAATGGTGGTGAATGAGGCTAGCTGCCTCACCTGTTGGTCCCTCTGTTTTCCTTTCATCAGAAGTTAGTCTCCTAATGTTTTTACTCACATTTGTAGGGTCACAAAACTTACGGGACATACGGGTGTCTGCCCCCTTTGACTATGAACTTTACTGCCCATCGTCCTGCCTCTGATCTATTCCAAAAGACAAAGGTGGCCCAGGAACACCTAATTTTGTATATTCCTTCTCAGTGTATGAGATCTTGATCACTCAGCTGCTGGCAATACAATCCCCTGCTCCCTGCAGTCTACTAGTTGCTAGGATCTCTGTATATTAAGTGTCTGTCTTTTCACCCTGGCTGGCTGGGTGCCAAATGGCTGGGACTTCAGGCAAACAAGATTATTTTACAATGACTCGTTTGTTTTTAGAACTTAGAAGGGTTTCTTTATCTGTTAAATGAAGGTCTAAAAAGTTTTCTTACTTTTTGACAGCTGCTTTTTCTCTGGCTGGAATAGAATTTTGACTTTGCTTGTAGTGCTCTTCAAATACTGTGGTTAATCCCAAAGACTTCAATTTCTCTATAAAAGGCAGGAAGCCATAATTTCCTTGCTCTAAGCGATATATTTTTAATATCATATTCTGTATGAAAATACCCTGTGAACCAGAAGCTTCAAGGAGCTAATTCACCTTTTTGTTCTCAGTGTAAATTTCTTCTCTGCATCATTTATAAGTTAGCTGTTCTGATTTTAAGTAAGAAAAAAACAATCTTTGTTTTATGGTCTTGTTTAAACAATTGTTAGGAAGGTGACTATAAAAGAAAAAAGAAGCTTCCTTAAAAAGTTCTAGCATCAATTGTGGAACGCATTTCCGCAACTAAAAGTTGTAACACTGCTCAATGAATGAAATGTGCATTCAAAAAGACTTTTTAAAAATAGAGTTTTCAGGAAGGCAGGAGCCAACAGTTGAAATTAAATATTCAGAGACATGATTAAGTCAATATCTTTTCACAAAAGCATTTACAATTTTTTTAGCAGCAGGAGAACTTCTATCTCATCAAAAACAATAGGGAGTAAGCTACCTAAAGTCCAAAATCAGAGGGGAAGAGCCATGAGAAAAGTTCCAGTCCCTTGTGCCTGAGAACAATTGTGTCAAATATCTTCTCTATTGTAGTGAAAGAGGTGAAATTTAGTAAGTGTGAAATTCTGTACTGGAAAAATGAAGTACTTAAGTAGGGCAATATGGAAGTGGGTATTTGAACAACCAAACCCATGCAGGAGTTTGGGGTTGACAGTGTGCTCATTTCATGTGTTAGATACATGATTTCATAGATGCACATCCCAGACACATTAAACTCCGAGACAACTTTTGTCTTGATGTTTAAAAATATTCTTGAGGCAGATAGGTCTAACTGAAACTAAACTGTCAAATAATCTGTCAGTACTAGTTGGATGGGGGTGGACATGTATTCACCCACGCTGAGATGCAAATACTTCCCTTGTGAAATGTGGCAGCTATTTAGGAGCTCTGCACAGCCATTCAGGATAAAAAATGAGGAAGTATTTATCCAGTTGAACTTACAATGTAAATTTTAGATAATCAGAATGGAAAGTCACAGGAATGTGATTTGCAGAAAGGAACATTAAACCGTGGGAATGTACATAGTTTTTTTACTTTGCACTGAAAGTTGGTTTTTTTATGTCTTACAGGAGAGATATAGATTTTCAAAAACCCAAAAGGATTTCTTCCTATTTCAAGTCAGAATCAGCTCTGTTTGCACCTGTCTTTGTCTAACCTGTTCTGGGAACATCCAGTGATGGAGTTATCACATGCATCTTCCAAAAGACATTGCTGGTGTTTAAACTATCCTTTTCTCTTAATATTGAACTTTAATTCACTTTATATGCACATATTACTGCCTATCTAGAGGCAAAAGTAAGGGCTGTCAGAGTTTCCTTCTGTCTATCTTCTTTCACCTCGTCTTTACATCATGCCTTTTGTAGCACATTCTGCAAAATTTTTTCTGCTGATCCTTGGACTGTCTTTGGACACACAGAACTAGACTGTATGTTACATTTGAGGTGTTGTCAATGCCAAAATGATTGTCAGGATAATTTTAGATACTTGTTGTATTAGATATCTCTTTTGATGTCCTGAGATTGAAAGAAAAGGATGTTCTGAGAAAAGTCCCAAGAAATCTGTTAGCCAGTCTCTCCAATTTAGACTGACAGTGAGCGTTTTTGCAGAATATGGCATTATAGTAATTTGTTTGAATACTTTTTTGTATAAGAAAGCCATAGGAGTTGTCTAAATTAACTCCTTTTTAAATAGAGTGTCTCTATTAGAAACAAAAATCCTGTAATGTGGAAATAGCACAGCCATATTTGTTTTTCAGTGAGCACTTGTTTTTGATGCTTAAATTAAGCAAGAAAAGAAGTTGGACCAGCAAAATAATTTGTGTAATCTAATTCTACATAGCCTCAGCTGCTAGAAATTGGAAGTTGCAGCTTCTTTGTCTGCTAGGCAGATGAATCAATAGAAAATCAGATTTCTCTTTCTAGTACTGATGCTTATCAAAAAGGATCAAATCCTGACCTGCCTTTAGAAATTAAACAGTTTAATCCCCTGCTGCCATGGACAGGAGAGTACGTCTTTCAGTTCCTTAATTATTCTACTAGTCCTTCTGAATCCTTTTGCCAATGGCCTAGTTTTTTAAATTTTAAATGTTAGGTATGAGAAGACTTGTGATTGCATTTATATCACTGCCAAAAGCTTAGTAAGTCCATATGCTTTTGATATTCCCCAATTTATGGCAAAAACTATGTTCACTACATGTGTTCAAGTACATGTTCACCTAATGATCTATTACACTGGCTGAATTTCATTGTTGCTTTTTAGAATAGAGTCCCTTTTACATCAGAGCAGTTTCTATTCCATGTTTCCACATGTCTGAAATAGTATTTTGCAAAGTCTGAATCTGTGTCACTGTAAAGCTATGCTTGCATTTTCCTCATTCCATAACCAAGTTATCTAGTTCTGCATAAGCCAAGGTAGTTAAATATACATAATAGTGTCTGTCATGTTTTCATTTGCTCTAGTATTTTGAGGAGCCTACAGTTCTGTGTCCTTTTATGAAGAGCAGCAAATAGGTTTTCTTCATCTTGATTACTCTAGAACCCAATGACTGACTTTCCAGCTGTTTCAGTTTTGCTTTTTTGGACTTGACAATATGTGTGCAGCTTTTGTGAGTCCTCTTCAGCATCCATATCACCTGATGCTGGAGTACAAAGTGTTTAATCGTTAATATTCAATAATATCTTTCCGTGAATGGGAAAGTGATTGATAAATCTTTGTGGGTGGTGGAATTGTTAAAGTTCTTTTTGTTCCTAAGCTATTAGCAAAACTTTTAGTGTGCTTTAAATGTGCTGACAGTGATACTTCAACATTACTTTGGACTTCTTCCTTGGTATTCTACAACTCTAACATTTCTATTTTTATCTATTGCTATCAAGTTTCTGTTTTGAACGTTATAATTCTGTATGTATGGGGGACATACCTTAAAAGCTCCTTTTTGTGACCTGGCAATTTCTGTGTTTAATGCAGTTATTTTTTTGAAAGCAATAAAAATAAAGAAAATTTTCCTTAAGGTTGATTCCTATACTAATCTTTTGTGTGTTTCTAGATTAAGGGAAGGCTTAAACAGATGTTGAATCTTTATGCCTCTTTGTGCTGTGTGTTCCTGCAGTGAATACATGCAATTAAAGGAAGCACTGGATGTGAATGGTCCCATTACAGACACAGAAACTTTGTTGTGGTCTGCTTGTGATCCCATTCTCCTTTCAGTGGTTTCCATTTCTTTACTGACAGTGTCCTAGTATCATGATTAGGAGTCCATTCAAAAAGTTGTAGACTTCACCTTTGAAACATTAAGGTAGGAAGGTGTGGAACCCAAATGGCCCCTTCCCAAGTGATTCACTCTCTAGAAGCCTGTCTATAGCTTTCGTATTACTGTATAAAAGCTGCCATTTTTTGTCATGTTAAAAAAAGAAGAAAAACTCCTGTTATTTTCCTTTCCCTAAATAGGTATTTGGTAAGGGAAATCCTTTTGGGTGTTGTAGACAATGAAACTCAGACTTCCTATGACATGGCTTACTAAGAGCTACAAAGCAATGCTAAATCTGCATAAAACAATAATTTACAGGCACTTTTGTCCTAATGTTTTTTACTAGCTCTTATGGATAGCTTCCTCTTAGTGTTTTGGAATAGGGAATTAATGTGTACAACATGGCATTATGAGTTGTTTATTCTGAGTTAGTCATCTGATGCCCACTACAGACCTGGTTCTAGGTATGTGTGCTCATGCTTAACTGGTGTCCAACATGAGTGCCCTCAGCCTTTTCTTCTGCTAGAATTCCCTCCTGACTATAGTCCTTACAGAATTAGGGAGCCCAGTAATCCTGTTACTTGGTGTTGTCGCTTTATTATTAAGGATGCTAGTTACTAATAAATGGAAGTTTTGTCCTTTATTAATAAGGATCCTAATTATTAGTAATAAATGGAAGTAAAACTGACAACTAAGGAGCAAGCTGATTATTAGTACTAAAAACTGTATCAGTATGATCATTAAACATTCACGTTTCTATCACATTCAGTATGAGAGTGCCCTTTACAAGTATTTTTCTAATGACTTTTAGTGTATTTCCTGAAATATAGAATTAATATTGGGAGTGGATGAAAGAGTAACTAATTTTCAGATTCTCTCTTAATATTTTACTTAAAGTGTGTGGGAATTCTGCTTTTTCAGGAGTAAACCGCATACTTGGGAATACTTTATTTAAAATAGTACTCTTCATCACAGATATTTTATTTCCTGTTTCTGTGCAAAACAAAAAAATATTTTTAAGCAATTATGTAGACTGAAGGAAATGAAGTTGATTTTGAAAGTACAGCAGAGGTATAAGGAAGTCTCTTAGGTCTCTTACCTTCATTGGATCTTTTGAGATCTCTTACCTCAGGAACAGAAGGTTTGACTGCATGTAAGCAGTTTGTGTTGTGCAATCTGTGTAAAGATCAAAGACACTTGTAATACATCTGTGTAGTCTGCTGAGTGAGGTACGTGACTGGTGACTAAGTCTCCTGAATTGATATAATGCATCAATGATGCTGAAACGCATCTGGTGGTAGACTCTCACAGAAATGGGGGGTTTGGGGTTTGTTTTATTTTGTTTTGGTTATTTTATTAATAGTGTATGGAATTGGCTCTTGAAGTGGTTTCCTTTCATCTTTTTTAAACTAGGAATCCCAGACGTAGTATATGGCAAAGAAGTAGTAAGACTACAGGTTCAGAAGCAGTCAGTACTTGTGAGCAAGGGGCTCTTTAGATGTTTATATGTTAATGGAACTAGAAAAAAGAACTTGATTTTTTTTTTAGTGATTCATCATCCTTTTTCTGCCTGTTTGCTGAAGGGCATGAAAGTTTCTGCTCCATTTCTCAACCTCCTTGGTGAGAAATGCAATCTGTTCGTGAAGTGTCTACATAAATGGATGCCTGTCAACAATCTGGCACTTGTTGTCACGTTCTTCTCCTAAACATTTCACAGGATGTTCCATGATTCTACACTGGGGTGGACAGTGTTGAGCTGCACAGAGAATGTGTACAGGAACTGTGGGAGCCTTTCTGCTGTGGTCCCCCCGTTGTCTTAGAGAAATGTGGCATTAATGGATCAGGGTAGATCTCAAACTCTCAGCACGAACAACCTAGAAGACAGAAACTCAAAAGTGGGCTCCCTCAGTGCTTCTGCCCATGAAAATTTTCAATTCAGTAGTGCTGTATATACAGATGTGGTAGATGTGATAATGTTTTTGCCACCAACAGGATGCAAAGACCAGTTTATATTGTGTCTCTTTGTGATTTAATTACTATTGCTTCTCTAAATGTTTCTATTGAATTACCCTCTTAATCTACATGACAGAGCAGTCAGCTATACAAGTGTGCTTTGATTTGCATTGCACATTGACTTCTAGAATTTTTATGTGACAAAATTGAGTGTTTTCTCAATTTCTGAGGTATTGAACTTATTCTTTCTTTGCAGCTTCTTGACTCTGCATTGCCTCCATTCCATTGGAAGTTGTAATAGAATATTCACAAAATGCTGAGGAAATAATAGTAAAAAAAATTAGTCTTAGAGAAGACACATTATATCTGAGAGACAAAGGCTATTTTAAATTAAGGTAGCCCTTTTATGGTATTAATGAAAATCAACTTCCAACACATAATCAACATATTTTTGGTAACCCATTGCATGTGGTAATTCAGAATAAAGTACTTCCATAGAAGTTTCGATGAAAAATATATCCAATATTTTCAATGGAAATGGAGATGTATTTGTATCTTGTGATAGAACAAATAGAGTAACACTAATTATGCTAAGGTTCTCCTTGTTTGAGAGAAAAGTGTTATTATTTTAGGTTTTTCATATTCAATTGCCGTGGTGGATTGACCCCAGCCTGCAGCCACTTGCCAGACAACACAGTTCAGGAACTGTGAGAGGAGACTCAGGTCTGGTTGCCCTGAACTGGGAGTTCTTAAAGTCTGCACGGAAGTAGCATGAGTAATGTGGTGTATACTCAGTAATTTTGGCAGTGAGCAATTTGCGTGACAGAAGGAAAACTGACATACAGTGACAGGAAGCATAGGTAGCAAGAGAACCTCTTTGTTTGGAGAAATACAAAGGAAACAACTCCTGCCCTGAATGGGCACAGGAAACAACCTGTACTAAAAAAGGCTGCCAAATAGATTGTTCAGAGCTCAGGCTCTCTCCAGAAAAGCCATATTTCTTTGTTTCACCATGGCCATATTTTTTCTTTTTCATGGGTAGTTCTGTGAAGGAGCTCAACCATGTTTTAACTCTGTGGATCTCCACTGTTCCACAGCCAGTCCAATTCAGTGTGTGTGGGCAACATACTCTGTTCCTGATCTAAGAGAGATGAAAGAATCTGATTTCTGCAGCAGATCACCGCTGCAGAGATAGAAAAATATTTGTATGTGCGTATTTGTTATCTAAAATCCTGTTTACACCATAAAGCAGTCAATAAGAAGCTTGGGGTTTTCAGATGGCCCATTTGGAAGCTGCTTACTAATGGGTATTCTGCAGGTAACGAGTCCTTTATAAAACATGTTTGTACATCAATCATTGTAGTAAAAATGTAAAAAGAATAATGAATACTGTAAATAAGGAAGGATGCTGCCACAGTAAAGCATTAAGAAGCTTAATTGATGTTTGGAATGTACCACATGGTGATAGCTCTCTGAGGTTATATCTAAAAATATATTTATAAATAAACCGAAATGAGGATACAGGCTCAAGCATTGGCCCAAAATCACATAAACTTTTCAGTTGTTTAATTGCATGCTTCCTGATACAGTTTGAACTGTGCCAAATCACATTCTTTCAGATGATGCTCAGACAGTTGGGGTCCTAGCATGCGTAAGAAACCATTTAAAATAAGGAGTGGCAATGTCATCTCCCTGCTTCTGTGGAAAGAAGTCATCTGTGTGGCAGTGAGCCACTTCCATGCCACTTAGCTGTGGATCCAGGGAATGGTTCCTGGCTGGTATAGTCAGTATATTCTTAGTAACTTGTCTGTTTCACTTAGCAGTTAGATTGGAAGGAAATTGCTAATACATTTTTAGGAATGCAAAGGCAAAAAGGGATCAAAGACCAATTTGCTGTTCCCATTCACCACTTTAACCCTTGTGAATCTGACTCTTGGCTGTCCTCAAGGGTCATGAGACAAGGTCTTTCCTGTGTCTCTCTTCTAAGTGTATTTTCCTTGCTCTGGTCATCTCTTCCTCACCTTTCAAGATTTCTTTAGTTGCCCCTTTGCCTTTCCAAATCAAGTTATCTATTTATCTATCATTTGTGTGTTTTTCTGAACCTGTGACAAATGGGTTTGACCTGAGCCTGTCTTGGGTAGTACTGCAATATAGGCAGCATCAAGTTGATTGGTACTACTCATACTTTACTTTTCCTTCCTGTATAACTGAAGACTGATTGCCTGAGAAAAATAAAAAAGAAGGAAAAAAAAGATAAGGAAGTAGTTTGTTGCCTATCCTTGCTGTTTGTCTGCCTGGAAGTGCAAATGTGGTTACTGGAAAGGTCTAGGGTGAGTCACCATTTCTGAGATGTCTTAAGCACGGAATGTGACATCCTGGATTGAGGTGGAGATGCCACTGCTGCTGTAACAAGCTCCACCTCCTGTTTGTACGCAGATGTTGCTGCATATATTCTGTATAGCTGTGCTGTAAACTTCTGTTTAAACTCCAGAGTTTGTGTTACTTTGTAGTAACTGTAGAGGTGTAAATGTGGCGAAAGTCTTTGGACACTAACTGATGCTTCTTACAATGAAACCGTGAAGTCTTCTGGTATTTTCTTTATGCATAAGACTAATATTTTCATAATAGCATAATAATGACTGCCATAACCAAGTGAAAATTTAGGCAGTCCTCTTGATGAAACATTGGCTTTTTCAGTGTCCTGATTTTGCTGTGTTCTGACCGCTGTAGGTAAAGGAAATTCTGACTTCTAAAAATAAAATGCACTCTTATTTTAAGAATATAAAATAAAAATGTTTCAATTTGGTTGATATGATTGTTGAAGTTTTGTACGTGTGTATCTTTATACTAAAACAGGGGTATTGATGTAAGACTATTTATTTACTTATTTATTTATGTATGTTAGGGTCAGGTCAACAGTCTTGTTTGAGTTAAACCAAGGTTACTTGTGTTTTAGCCAGTTAAGTTAACAAACATTCAGTGTGACTCAGCTTCTCCGCATGCTGTGCAGACATTGTTTAGCCCACAGCCCTTATGTGTGCTGGATCAATGTCTTGGTGCTGTAAAAGACTTCCAGGTTTTATCAAAGTTTTTGTTGCAGGTGCTGATATGAAAATCACTAAGGGCTTCTAAAAACCTAACTAATCTGGAAGAAAAAAATACTCATCACTGAAAGAGACAAATTTAATTTTAAGGAAAAGTTCAATGATGACTGAAAAATTTAAGAAAGCAACTGTCAAGACTTCCTAGAATAAAGCAACAGAAACTAACCCTTACAGAAGATGTGCAAAATTGTAGTAACATATAAAAAGACAAAAACAGGAAGATGACTTTTTTTTTCACTCTTAGCAGTGAGAATCTTTCTGCCTGTATGTTTCAATTTTTTTATGTCAAAAGAAGTATTTTTGCAAAATTTTCACAGCAACAGACTTATTTGACTATTGGACTACATTACTAATTGAAATGAAGCATCATCATTGTTTAGAGTATATGTTTTCCAGTTCTTCCAGGTTAAGTTCTTCAGTAGAAGAAATTTATTTTTCATGTGGTTTTCATTTGACATAGCTACTGAACTAATCTTTCTAATACATATTTATTAAACCAAACTAGTGAAGTGTTGTCTCACCTTAGAGAGTTTTATTTTTCTTTGAAGTTAATTCTAAATTGTGGTTTACCAGAAAAAGAAGGCAGAGTAGGTTTCAATTCAGATAATTGTGTATATGATTTGTTATTATTAATTAATTTTTGAAAGCGTCACAATTCAATTTGGATATATGCTAGCATTTAGATACATGAGTTCTAGTAAAGTTTCAGTCTCTAATAATAAAACCATTTGATTGTCACAATAAATAGAGTTTTAAATATGACTAACATTTTCTTCTGTCAGCTTCTCTTTGATCCTTGTTTTGAGAAAGACTTAATAACAACACGGTTATGGATGTACATAGTTCTGCTCATATTTGCATGTGGAGGGACCAATGCCATTGAAATTACTGACTGATGTGATGGATAGTGGATTAAATGAATTATTGAATAGTTATAATTAGACATTCTAATTATTGAAATTTGAGTCTACCTTTTCTTTTTTTTGTAGTAACACTTTAAGCTTTTGAATTGAAAATCCAGAATTTTCATAATCACTTGGCTTCTATATGGTTATTGGTAAAATATTAGGGCGGATTTTCTTGAGATTTACAGTTGCTAAGGGTAAAAACACTTCATTGCTTGCTTCTGTGTTTTATCTGCTGAGGAAAGATTAGTGCTGAGGCTCCTTTTACCCCATGTTTTATGGATGATCTATTGCCAAAGTGCCCACAATCTGGGCAATAACAAATTGACTTATAATAACTTGAGATCCTGATCAGCAGTCTTTTTTAATCTGAAAGCATAATTTTATTTTGTATTTCTTTAAAGTTTTATGGGTAGATAATCATGATGTAATATTTTTAGAAAATGAAAGTGGAACACAGTTTCAGTGTGCTTATTACAGGTGACTTCAAAACTAATAGCACTTCATTTTTTTTACCATAAAAGCTACTACAATATCATATATGTTCTATACAAGTATTTAGACAGCATTTCTTTTAGTGCTCAGTGTTTGGAATAGAAGTCTGTTATTTGCCTGTTGCAGTTTTACTTGTTAGTAAGTTTATTTTTTCACTTATATCTGCTCATATTTTGGTTCTGCTTATTGGTGTTAAAACAAAGGGGGAGAACTCATTTTAGAGTGTTTCCCTTTACATTCTCTTGAACAAAGACAGGAGGGTATCAAATAAATAACAACAAGAGTGGGGATAGACTTGAGTTGATTTAGAAATTTTGCTAAGGTAAGTGATCATGTTAAAAAGCTAATATTTCTGTTTCTAAAGAGGAGGCAGCAGGACACGTTTGAAATACACAGCTAAACTGTGTATTAAGTTAAGCAAGTTACTATGCTGTAAAGGTCATTTATCAAGTTTCACTTGTAAACTAAAGCACCTTTGACTGAAGCCCAATGAAAGGCCATTAAAGTGTTTCATTTTGCTTCTCACTTGGAGCAGGCAAACAAGGTGTTTATGGACAGCTCTGATATCTTAATTGCTACTGATGACTTGTTAGGCAGCCAGAAATACATCCTGTTTCTGAACCCGGTGTAAGCAAGTCTTCCACTCCTGATTCTTACTGATGTACTTCCTCACTATGGCAATTATGGTGATTATTTAACTCTAGTAATTGTGCTTTAAGCAGCTATTCTACTGAAAGAAGGCCTTCTGTTAGTACTGGAGAGTTTAGCTCCAATACCGTAAATTTCCTGCTTTATCTCGTGTTTAGCAGAACTGAATGCTGTTTGTGGTGGTGTAATACCAAGCATCAGGGCTTCTTTTTGTTTACTTTGGTCTGTGCATATCAGCATTATTGTTGGCAAGAATAAGTTTAGCTGAGGGAATTTTTGTCACTGTTGCCACAGTTGGTCCTTATACAATGTTTGAAAATCACACCATCAAAATGACTGCTTTGACATGAGAGTAGTGTATCTGCGGAAAACAAATTCAAACAGAAGATATTTCTTGTATGTAATTTATCAAAAAATGCTGTGATTGAATTTACTTTTTTCTACAGAATATAATAACTTGTACCTCATGATACACATATTCCTACATACATACATGGTATGTGTAATATTGCAAATACTTTCTTAGGTAGAAAAAGTAGAGCTATTTGAAAAAAGCAGATGGAATGGGAATATAAAGAGAGAGAAAGGAATTTAAATCATAATAAGTTTAGAGGGAAATGCCTCTGGTATTCCTGAAATCCAGTGAAATGAGAAAAAATTTTGCGATTTTTGAAAAGGATCATCAGTTCCCGTTTTGAAGAATATTTCACTGCCTCTATAAAAGAAAATCCTTAGGAATGCCACTGTGCTTGTGTATAACCTCAAAACATATCAGTTTATTTCTCTGGCTGTACTTGTCATTGTGTTTTTTTCATTGCACATTGCCAAATCATGGAGTAGTGCATTGATGTAAAATTGAGTGGATTGTTTTGTAACATAGAAATGGTTTCTTGGTTGTGTTTTCAGAACAAAGTCTTAGTTCTTTAGGCTGGGAGCATGAAAAAGGTGCAAATTTTTTTGCTTCAGAAAGCAAAAAAAAAGAAAAAAAGAAAAAAGTTACCTAGATAATAATCTCCAGTGTATAACCTCAAAGTTTTAAAAAAACATGTTTAGTTTAAACAGGATTTAATCTGATTTTGAAGCTCCAATTTCTCTGCATTGAAACAAATGATTATGATTAAATTTTGAAATATTGTTTGAAACATTGTTTTATGTGCCTGGTAACTTCAGTCTCAAAAAAATCGATATTTCATATTGAGTTGCCGTTTAAGCATTGCATCTTAAGCGGAGCTAAAATATATTTCTTCTGGTTTCAAAGCATCTTTTGGGCAGACATCTGGGGAAAGATCACAGAATAATATAATATAAACTAGAAGGGCACTCCAAAGAACATCTAGTCCAAACTGCTGGTCCAGGTCTAATTGAATCATCTTACTCAGGAACTTGTGTGAGGAAAAAGTAACCAGCAGTGGCTGCAGGATACATTTACTTCTTTCATTTCCTAGTGGATTCTGCATTGTTCACAGGAAGAGAGAGGCAAATGAGCTTGCTTGGTGGAAAAAACATTTTAGAATATAGTGATAAATATTTTCATAGATGAAAAAATATATATCCTATATGATACTAGTCTGACATGTGGTCCAGTCTGCCCTGAAAATTTCATTATACAT
>JAYDZK010000268.1:34551029-34562878 GCA_034509185.1 Euphonia xanthogaster | reverse complement strand
AGATCCGTTAACCCTCTGACTGGTGCTCTTCTCTTGGGTTTGTTTGCAGTTTCCCGAATGCGGTTTTTATGGAATGTACGACAAAATCTTGCTCTTCCGCCATGACCCTGCCTCTGAAAACATTCTCCAGTTGGTGAAATCAGCTGCAGATATCCAAGAAGGAGACCTAGTTGAAGTTGTCTTATCAGGTAACTAAAAAACAATGAAAATTACTGTCATTCATTTGCAAATGAAAATATCCAGAATAGTTTTCTCCCAATTAGATTTTGACCCAGCATAGGTGAGAGTCCATACAACCAAAATTTCCTTTTTCTTGATTCCTTTCTCAGATGTATATAAGGTATATTATGCCTTTTACTTTTTTTTTCTGTTGCCCTGTATATTTTGTAACAACTCCTTTCATCCATATTACTAGTTAAGCAACAGGTTAACTAGTTAATAGTGTTAATAAACTAGTTAACTAGTTAATATTAATGTTAATAAGCTTTTTTTCTTTATGTACAGTGCTATGAAAATGTCCCCTGGAAACAGAGTAATTGCTTTTTCAAAGCCCTGCATAATTATGCTTGCCAAGACTGCTCTGACTCTTTACATGATCTATTTTTTTTTAATTGTGAGAGGAAGGGGAGAGCACAATTATGTGACTCAAATATAGAAGAAGTCTGAGGATGTCATTAGGTGTCAATAGGACTTGTCAAAAGCTTAGATGTAAGAAGATACGAGCTTTGTGACTCGGAATGGTGCAAAGTTTGCATGGGTGTGCAGGAGAGAATGCTGGAACCTTAAAGATTTAAAGGTGCTATTTGGCAAGTAAACCTTGGAAGATGGTTGAAGGGCTGAATTTTTGCAGTTGAGACATGCAGTTAGAGCATCTGGAAAGATGATTAAGTACAGAGACATGTATGCCATATGAAAGTAAAAATTGCAGCTGTGGAAGGGTGTAGGATTATTGAAGAGAAAGGCCAAGTCCTCATGGATGCTGAAAAGAGTGGAAGTTAGGTCACATAATCTAAGCCAACTGAGCTTTTAAACATAGTTTTCTTGTGTAGGAGACTACTCCATATTCTATGTTTAGAATAGGAAAAAGTGAAATAAGGAATAATGCATGTCATTCCTGTAAGTCATCATTCACCTCTTCCATATCAGGAAATAAGCTTTTCACTTTCAAAAAGATACCAGTAATCTGAACTTAATATTTCCCACAGAACATAATCACTCCACATCAGTAATTGTGATGCAGTGAAAACAGTTAACAAGAGCTTCAGTGCTTTATTTGATATATTGTTTATATGAAGTGTAGATCACGTACCTTCTAGTTTGCCAAAATCAGGCAAGTAGCTGTTTAAATCTGTAGGCACAAAGAACAGCTAATGAAACTTCTAGTATGTCATGGCCTGACTGATGGCACTATTACAAATTAAAACCTTTAGTTAGATGTCTGAAATTAAACATGTTTCCTCAATAAACACTTGAAAGCATTAGTGTCCTCCCCCAAATGAGCTTAAACTAAAAGCAGCAATTCATTTTTGCAGACTATTCCTGTGTTGTGTAAAGAGGGGGAAGTATTCCCAGTTCTGCAACACTGAAAATGAGAAAGAAATATACAAACAATCTGTAATGTTTAGGGAATTATTCAAACTAGTACAGGTAGTTTTTTATTGAAAAAATATTCAGACATAGTTTAAAATTATTATGGATTTTGACAATAGTGCATATCAAAGTAGCTGTAGATGGGTTATCTCCTTTTTAATTAAAGGACGAAGTCTAAATAGAGGGCCCTAAGAAGTCTTTTTCAGTTTAATAATATGCACTGAAAATTTATTTTGAAGGGATTAAAAAAAGCCTTCTGGAAACAGAAGAGAGTGGCCTTCAGCACTACAGTGTATGATATTGAATGCTTGAGTGGTGGAAGGACAAATGAAATACAATGTGTGTTCAGATGCATATGCTGAACTGGTTGAAGTGTTTTATTTCTAGCCTTCATTATAGAGAACTAAACAGAATATACATTCTAAAACTCTGTAAATTCAAGATATATTATGGTAATTGTTTTGAGTGTCATATCCAAAAGAGGCAGCAGAACACATTGTTACTGCTATGGCTTTGCTGCTGAAAACTCTTTGTGCTTTGGGTCAGCATCCCCTGAGGCACTGGTATCTGATGTCAAAAGCTCTACTGATCGACTGCATTCATTTTTTTATTGCTCAGGTCAATACTTTTCAGAGTACAGAAGGCTGAACTGTCAGTCCTTGTATTCAGGGTTATACAATCAGTAGTATGCTTTTTTTTTTTTCATTGTAGTTTACTTAAAACTTTATTTAAAAAGCTGAACCACCCATGATTTTTTTTTCCTACTGCACATATGTTCTTGGCAGTTTAAGGATTAGTGATTGTTTTCTGGTTTAGAGCTTATATTACAAGTTCTTGAAAGAGCTGAAAATTTTCTACAGAAAGTTGCAGGGGAGAGGTTTTGCTCACTGTAGCTGAAGCACCTTAGTCTGTTTTAGTGAAGAAAATTGTACCTGTAGATGGCATGCAATGTAACTGAAACGGTTTGTGTTAGAGCAAAAGATTTCTGGTGAAACACGAGACATTTACTCAGCTCATATTGCAGCACCTGCCATGCTTCTGTGTCCCTAATGAAAATTATTACTTGCATTTTGCATTGGTGCAATACAATGTAGTATTTTAATGGACTGCAACAATCATGTAATGTGCTGAGCAAATGTTGTGTGTCTGTCTGCTGACTCCTCCAGAGGAGGATAAGCACAGGCTGTTGCAGGCAGCCAGATGAATTGTGGTTCAGTGTCAATATAGATTCTGGCATTTTGGAACTGAAAGGTCAAACATTGTTATAAGAGTGGAAGCAAAAGTGTATGTTTGAGTGTATGAGATTTGGTTAGCTGCACACTAAAAGAGGAAAAGGGAATTTTTATTATGAATGTAGTAACCCTCAAAAAGAAATTGTTTTACTTCTATTATTTTTTCCTTTTATTTTATGTATTTTTAAAAATATCTGTTTGAACACTTTATTTATGGGATTCCGATAGTGTTTGTATAGGAATATGGGAACACTTAAGAAATTAGAACCAAAAATTTGTATGTTGAATACATTTGGTTTGAATCCTAGGCATTCATTGAACAGTATCACTAATACCCTTTTGGCTGTAACATATAAATCATCATGTTTCTGTTTTCTTAGCTGTGTATTTTCTATATTATTTTTTCTTCAAAATATTGGAAAGCTCATTTTGTCTTCAGATACCCAAAGGAAGAAAATTCCTTATGACTTCTGTGGAAATCTCTGCTGATGTGTTCATTGAATCCAATATATACTTAGCTCTATGCATTTCAGACTGAAAAGGATCTGAATCTTTGGAGAAAGGATTTTATCAAAGTGTATTTGTAGGAAGGGTTCCTTTTATTAGAATACCATCAAAAGTTAGTAGGCAGCCCAGAATCAGGCAGCAAGGTACAGAAGAGGCAGTTTAAGGTACAGTCAAAGATGGCTGGAAATGAGTAGTCAGTCATTCAAAAACACTGAAAGAAATAGAAACCAGAAGTTACATCTTTTTAATCTTTTTAGATGTTTCTCCCTCTCTCTCCCTCTCTCTCTCTCTCTCTCTAAAATGTAATTTTCCTGTTTGCTCAAGAGAAGGGAGCATATTAATGTAAAGTGAGTTTTAGCTAAAAAATGTCCTTCAGTCTTGATGTGATCAAGTAGTACTTGCTGAAATCTTCAACTGGACTTCTGAAAAGTTAACTTTCATGTTCCACTCATGAAATAAAGGATGCAAACATTAATTACCAAAGTACCATAATGTAAAATTCACAATAAATTAGAACAGAATGGATTATTTTTGCTGTGACAAACTCTCTTCTTTAACTCCTAGGTTTTTGGAGATTTTCAGTGTTGTTTTGACTAGCTTATAAAAATAATTTATTTCAACTGCAATTTGTTGATGCCAATGAACCGAGATTAATGATGGGTGCTGTCCTTTGTACCCTTTCTTTGCAGAGAAGTTAAATAGTTAACAAGTTTTTACTTTAAGTCGTTACCTGAGATCTGGAAAGTAGATCAGTTAGGCCCTTTCTGAAATGAGTAATGTGTTGAAGGTGTTATTTAAAGCTGTCTGTAGATGCAATTGCCACTCTTCATCTGTGTATCTGTGACTTTTTTCATAATAACTGTATTTGTTGTTTCTTTAAATGGAGGCACTATAGAACAAGCTGACAGATGAGAATTGCTGTGCTTCTGTACATCTATATTCTCTTTTTGAGTTCTGATTTTGAGGACTTCAAGGAAACAATTACTTTAGATGTCTTTAGACTTGTTTTGTCAGGGTAGTTTGTCTCTTCTCTACCTTGTTCACAAAATTTATTAAAAAATGCTCTGTAAATTTGCCAGGTCTATTCATTATATAGAGGGGAAAAATGGTATATTTACAATTTTAATATGGGTTTGTTTATAAAAAATCTATCTTGCTTTTACTGGGCAAAGTTCCATTGAGATGTAAGCGGTTTTTGTCTGCTGCTGGGAAGCAGACAGTGAAATGTTAGCATCTTGTGTGGATTAGTGGAATGTACTTCATCTGCTTGCTGTGACCAGTTGTGCTCAACTTGGCAGGATTTCTGAAGCAAGAAAGTCAAATAGCAGCTATTTTACGTTCCCTTGCTGAGCTGATGAGGGCAGGAATTGATCCAGTGCTTTTGTTAGAAGCTGTTTCTGTTGTGATGTCACATAGATGGCAGATCACCTGGTTGTTAGATGTGGGCCTTTTATTTTGATTCAGTACAGTATATACTGCCTATGATAAAGTATACTGAGCTGAATAAAAGCTGTGGATAGCTGTACAATTACAGTAAATGCCATTTATCAACACATAACAGGATTGTAGTGTTAGTTCAACTTGAGATGAAACACTATGATATTGTATCTCTGAACATAATGTTATAGTACTTATATAGTTGGTCACAGTTTGTGATTTTGCTTTGTTGTGATTGAAGAGCATCCTTCTCTTGGTGCCTTCATGGCTATGTTAACATGCTGGTTTTTGGTGTCTTGAGAAATACAAATATCTTTATTCTAAGATGAAATCTTTAGCAATTATTCTTCGTGTCCTTTCAATTTTCTCTGTATGTAATTTTTCTTATTTCTATAGAGATAAGGCTCATTCATGATTAGGTTTAAGTTGATTGATTTTATATCCCTCACTGTTCATTAGTCTAACATTGTTCTTGGGTCATGAATTTCAGATAGATGACTGTGTTTGAAGTTGTCAGAGCTGAAAGATTCTTTCCTTTTTTTGTTTATTTTTGTCTCATTGTCTTTTTATCCATATATAGCTGTGTTAATTGTTAGTTTCTGGACAGTGCTTGTGTATGAGAGGTCACTGTTCCACTGCTACCTAATAGATCAAGCATCCAAACATCTATAATTGTCTGATTTTTTGAGAGAATTCATTTTTGGTTTGTGTGGTCTTTAATGAAATTGTCAGTTCATTTGAGATATTTCACTTGGTTTTCCAGATTTAATGCAAACACTCAGTCCAAATGCTCATAAAGAAATGATGCTTTCAGGAGAGAACAGGGTAAATGCTCAAATAGATAAATAACTCTTTATGACTTAGGAAGCAAAGGGTAGAAGTGCATGCTATTTTCACAGAGCAAGCAGGTTACCAGCAAGGTGCTTAAGTCTGTGCTGTTAAATACATTCATGAATGATCTGGAAAGCATTAGTAGTGGTGTCAGGTGTAGCAACGGAGCAGAAAATGGCTTGTAACGTCGCTGCCCTTGTGTCATCCACCTTTGTCACCTTCTCTGCTTCAGAGAATGCCGATGTTGCTTTGAGAACTCCAGGCTTAGTGGATTTTTGTCTGATCCAGTAATTCTTAGGCTTTTGTATTCCTATCACATGATTTCACTGAAAAGAGACATAATTCATGCCACACCACTTTAACAGGCCTCACCTCAATAAGTTGTACAGCTGGCTTTTCAAGAAAAGTGGTTTTCAAGAAGCTGATTAGCTACGTTAATTGCAGTTAATGCGTTAAAAAATGCCTGTCAATTTCCAAAGTGGACCAAATTAAATCTTGATTTTACTTGTATATTATCTTTATTTCAAAGCCTCTGAAGTTTATTAAAACCCTTTCTTCTCCTTAAAGTATTCTTAGTTCAGTGAGGCATTTTTTTTACCTTTCTTATTAATTTTTTCTCAGTTTTCTTAATATGATACATATCACATTCACCCTTTTAAAAAATATTTTAGATACTATAATTTTGACTGAGTTTAACACAATCCACTTAGTAACAGTAACTCCATATGTTATTCAAGATTAATACTTCAGCAGCCCCCATGTCAGCTGATCCTTTCTCAAAAGACTTGAGGTGATGAATGAAACTTGGAGTCTGCAAAAGTTGTCCAGTGTTTTAATGGATATTTGTTTGCTCATTTAGATTTGCAATGCAATGCTATAATCTGATTAGCATTCGGAATCAATATGGAAGGCTTATAATTAAAAAGGCATTGATGGAAAAAAGTGCATGATAATAAAAACTATATTTTCATTAAAGGATTCTGTTTACTGTTTTACAAATTTATTTACTATTTAGTCTTTCATTACATCTATAGTGTGTGAAACTTACATATAGCTATAAATTATTTCACAGGATATGTCTTTAATAGCACTTGAACTTTTCTTAAAGAAACAGTGGCAGAGTCCAAATTTCTTTTTGTGCACCTCATCACTAAAAATCTTCAAGCATGTACCTTCAATACATGTGTGTTTATTTATTTAAAATTTATATATGTAGCTGAAGTTACAATATTTTTTTTTTCTGTACACTAGGGGCTGTCTTTTGCACACCCAGAGGTGTGTGCACCTCCCTTTGGAGACCACTGCTATAGGTTCAGTTGAAGTTGTATATAAGGAAAAAAAATTCATCTCTTTTTGAAATTTTTTCAAATATTTTGGTAAGAAAACTTCAATTAATTTTTTTTTCCTTTTCACAGTTCTTCATATTCTGCCAGTTGTTTTTGCTACTAACACAGATGTTAATTATAAACCTGCTACCATTCAAAGAATTGTCTTTTCCTCACCAGCTGCCATCCCCTTTCATGAAATAGTGACCTCCCCAGTAGGTAATTGTCACTAGCTACTAATTTAATGGGGAGCAAGCCTTGCTTCAGCTAAGCAGGAAACTCTTTGTTTTGTCGTGCAGGGTTTTGTTGGATTGACTTGTTCTGTAGTTTCTTTGACCAATACATGCTTGATGAAACATTTGTATCAGTATGTTTGTTAAATGACAGTAGTGGTCCTGAATAGAGAGTAGCTATAAATGATTCAGCACATTGAAAAATGAAGGGTAACCCACTTGGAATAACTTGGCCACTTGGAATAACATCAGACAGTTTATATACATGGTCAGCAGTGTATTCTACACTGTTCAGATGTATGTCAGGAAAAAAAATCTAGTGTTTGGAGGATCTCTCTGCTTTTTTCGTTTTTCTGAAGTTGTTGTCTCAATAACTCGGTGCTTCGGTAGGCTTCAAATTAAATATGGCTTATGAAAAAATATATCTTTCAATATCACTGTTGAACTCATTGAATTTATTTCCATTGGCAGACTGCTGGCTGTGATTTTGAAAGAGCAAATAGAAATACACAGTCTCATAGTAATTTCCAAAAAATTGTGTTTGCACTCCTTCGTGGTAAGATACACATCTTCTTCTAGGAAGTGCTTGAGGTTTGTAGCTAAAAGTGGTCTGAGTACAAGCAGGCAATCCTCCTTCCCTTGGGGAATATAACAATTTGAAATGGCAACTAAGGAGAAGGAACTGAGGAACTGCCACAGATTGCCGTCTGCTGCTTTTTATATCTCGATGGTAGTTGTGACTCAAGCCTGGAGGTATTGTCATTCCAGCTGAAATCTGGCTCACTCTGACTTTTAAAGAGGCCCCAAGAATGTTTCTGTTAACATGGCTAAGATGTGACTTGTTGCCAAAAAGAAGGTTGAAGAGCTTTCCTGCTTCTCAGGACATGAAGACTCCTATCACTGCAGTGCAGAAGTTATTCTGCAGCAGTTAGGTTTGTTTCCTGGTTTGTTGGTTTTTTGTTTTGTTTTGGGTTTTTTGTTTGTTTGTTTTTCGTTTGGTTTTTTGGGTAGGTTTTTTTTTTTGCTTCCTCTGCTTCTTGAGTCCAGTAAACTCTTACTCATTTCCTCTCCAAACAAAACAATTCCAGTCTTCCAGTCTTTTAATCTCTCTTTATGTGGAAGTCTCTTCCATGCCTCTAGAGGTTTTCCTCATATGTCACAGCTGTTCAAAGCAACTGAACACAGAATGTCATATGGGGAATATTAGTATCACCATTTCCTAGTGTTAAATTTCTAGTTATTTATGTGCATGGGTGAAATATTGGGTAAACATGTTGTGAGTAGAACACTTCTGTTGTCTTTAGTGAGGAATAAACATTTTCCTTATGTAATTTTGACCTTCTGATCTCCCTGGCTAGGCATTGGAGATGTTTCTAGGATGAGTCATTATTGAAGTTTTGTAAACAATTTTAAAAAATCAACCACAATTCAGCACAATAATTAATTTATTTCTTCCAGGTTATGTCATCTTGTGCATTTCTTTATCATTTTTAATTTCCCTTTTCCCTTTTCTAGTGTTATCCTAGAAAGATTCAAGTGGGGCTGAGAAAACTGAATGGTTCTATACAGTCTTGCTTCTGTTCCATATCTCTGATGGTCTCATCAAAGGTCTGAGACCTTAAGAAAGCATTATTAATCAGATAGACACTAAAGCATATTCCAGAAGTGGTCATACTAGGATTTGTTGTTTCATCACCTTTCAGAGGCTTCAGGTGCAGCTATCTGGCATTTATTTCCCTTGGGTCCTCTTTCTCACCCTTCTTGAAGGTGGAGAAGACATTTGCCTCCCTTCAAAATTTGGGCATTTCTCCCAATCACCATGATCATTCAAAGATTGTTGAGAGTGGCCTTGCAAGGACATCAGCCAGTTCCCTCCCTGGTGATACTGCTGAGTGCATCCCATCAGGGCTTGTGGACATGTAGTAAAACTATGCAAAAAACCCCCAAAACAACCCACTTGTATTTGTTCTGTAATGTTATATGTTTATAAATTCTTGGGGTAATTCTAAAAGATATCTAAACCTTTGCAGATAGGTAAGAGTATAGTTAAAAATAATTTAGTGTATGCAGAGGTGCTTCCTTCATTCCTTACCAAGTTCAACATAAGATTGTATTTTTAATTCCATTATACTTTTAGCCATTAGCATTTATTCACCATATAACAAAAAAAAAAATCTTAACCTTTTATAAAAGAAACTTGTGGAAATTAAATATGTTTTACAAGTGCTATTAATTCTTTTTGAGCACCTCTTCTTTTTGAGCTTTTTTTCAGAATCCTTGGAAAATAACTGTGAAGATCATTAAAAAAAAAGTCAGAGGATATAAAAAAAATTAAAGGACTCACAGCATTTACTTTAAGATAATAATTTAGATCAGTCCCAGCATGGAAAAGGAGCAAGAGATTTTTTTTTTTTCATTTGGGTTTGCTCCTTAATGCCAGTAGTCAGAATCAATTTTGAACACTGCATCAATAGGTCCAGTAAACCTGCAGAGTATTTAATTTTGTTTCCTGTGCTAAATTGATACCTTTGCAGTGTTTTGTGATTAACAGGGCCTGAAGCTGTGAAGTAAGGTATTGCTTTTTTTTCCACTTGGGTGAGAAATGGGTAAATCCATAATGAAAGAATTGTGTGATGGGATTTCAAATGAACTTAAACCTAGTGAGCGATATAGTTTGTAGATTTGAAACTGTGAAATCATTCACAAGCAAATAGACGTACCTAAAAATCGAACTTTAAAAATTCAGAGTGTGCAGATGGATCAAACACATTGACTCATAAATGTTAATCTTTTATTATCAGTCCTTAAAATTCTGAGCTAGCACTGGACAGATGCTTGCAAATTGTTTATTGTCCCCTTCAGTTTATTACTGAAATGTCACATCACTGATGAGACAATGCAAACAAAGCCCATAGTGAATCTGGATACTGAGGCTTAGCAAGGAAGGAGATGAGAGCCTTACTTGGACGCCTCCTATGCTGGCTCATTTGCTCCCTCCTCACCCTTACATTTGCCAGCTTCCCTCTGCCCTTCTCAGTAAGGAGGTAGCTGCTGGCCAAGGAAAGTTGGGCACAAAGTCTTGTTTGTTCATGCTGTGCCACCACTTGCAGCTACCAACCTTGGGCATCATTGATCAAAACTATGGTGGTGGTTCTCTGGCCTCCACCTCTCTCTGATCTCTGGGATCTTCCCCTCTTTCCAGCATCTTCCCCTTCTTTCTGTCATTACTGCTTCTTTTTGGGACCTTTCTTTTCCTTTTCCATGGCTTTCTGGACACCCAAGCTCATGTTTCCAAATTAAATGGTCCGGGTGCAGCAGCACAGCATATTATCAGCCTTGTAGCAGGTGATTCAGTTTCTTGAATCTCTGTCACTGGAGGATTGAGGACATGCAGCTTTTGATTAGTCTGGGTATTATAAAAAGATTGCAGGTAGCCTGTACCAGGTGCATTTAGAAAGTAGCAGGCTTCTGCTCAAGAGTTCCAAATTCAGTTCTGAAAATGTATCTCTCCCTCTGTCCCCACCTCCTACCTGAATGTCAATTTAACATTCCTAATTAGAACTGTTTTTACCTAAAGCATTGGGATAAAGCAATAATAGGTAAAGAAAACAAAATGAAGTTTATTGTATTAGAAGGATTTTCCCTGTATGTAAAATCTAGAATGGTAAAATACATTCGTATCCAGAAATGATTCAAATTTTCCATTTTGAAGTTACCCTACTTCAAAGCAGAAGAAATAAAGAAAGAGAATGATTGTAAATGTGCACGTATATAGATTTGAGGAAGTGGTTAGTTTAGTTTTTAATTCAGATTTTAGGGTGGAGATCAGATATGGAGTCTTTGGCCTGTATGAACTGCCAGAACTCTGCTAACTTAAATGAGACTCCGGAAACTCAAACTGTATTTGATTGCCAGGATTGGAACATTGAGAAGAGTAAAATGGTTTTCTTTCTCTTAGTCCAGCTGAGCTGTATACTCAGTCATTAATTGTTATTGTTTAACCAGTGCCTGTAGTTTAGTAGTGTATTTTGTTGTGAGTTATATTTTTTTTTAAGTGATGGATGCCAGCACTCCTTGTTAGTAAGGACTCAAGTTACAAATGCTTGCGGGACCTCAACAGAATACATTACTCTTAAATGCATTCCAAATGGGAGAAGGTAGCAGGAGAATGCCTGCTTTTTCTAGCTGCAAGATATTGCTAATTTTGTGATTGATGGTTTCTTCTGCCGTGAGAGGCATGGATGCAACATGAGAGAGCCCATTATGTGAAGCTCTGTTACTGATAACAGCAGGATCTCACCTCTGCTTATAGTTCAGAGCGCTTTTGGACTTGGAACACAAAATGGTGACGTAAATAATTTGCCTCTTTCTGAATGCAAGACCTTGCCTCTCTGACTTGCAATGTTTTACTTTCCAGCTGTGCTGAATGATAGGTCTGCTACTGAGCCCAGAACAAGGAGTACTAGCCATTAACAGCCAAGTCATTAATAGACCTGATGAAGTAGTCTTGTCAAAACTGTTGCAGTTTCAATGCCTGTGTTTTGGTGATTCTAGGAAAGCTTAAACTGATGATGATAAGGTAATCAGAGAGTTAACAGTGCAACTGTGTCATATTAAGGACATAAAAGTGCAAACTTTTCTGCAGAGTAATTAAGTTTTCTAGGATGTGCTTATAGCCATATTTGCAGGCCTAC
>JAYDZK010000268.1:34507848-34550929 GCA_034509185.1 Euphonia xanthogaster | reverse complement strand
CCATATTTGCAGGCCTACCTTTTTTTACAGCACAATTTTACATACAGCCACAAAGTTATTTTCACCTCATCAATACTCTGTCAATGCAAAAGGGTAGTCTGATTACAGAAGCTTTTTACCAAGAGAGGCCTCAATTTAATTTGGAAAAAAATATACATATCTTTCTCTTCATCAGCAGGGCTTTGGGTTTGTTTTTTTTTTTTTTGGGTTTTTTTTTTGTTTTGTTTTGGTTTGGTTTTTTTTGTTTTGTTTTGTTTTTTTGTTTTGCTTTGTTTTGTTTTTATTTCAGTGAATAAGAGGAATATTCTGAAGGTTAAAGCTTTGAATGTTAGTGGCTATATGAAAGGCTTCCTAGACATGTAATTTATAAAATTGACTGACTAGATGGTTGGAAGAAGTTTGAAAGGAGAACCTAATTTATAAATCACGTCCTAAGGCAAAACTACTCATGGGAGATTTTGATTTCAGGTTTGCTTCTACAGGGGGAATTATATATACTTCTCACAACCCCCAGGTTTTTTAAAGCTATTTCAAGACAATATATTTTTAATTCACTATCTAAATTATTAAACTAATTGAAGTTAATACAGTTGCTGATTTTTATTAGGCTATTTGTAGTTTTGGTGCACTGTTCATACTATTTGTAAAACTACCCAGTAAATCAATGTACCACTCCTCTCCAGTCTTCCAATTCAGTAAGCATCATTGATTCAAAATAGAACTTGAATACAGTCATAACGTTAGGTTATGCAATGCAATTGTCATGAACTTAGATGCATAAATCCTTTGCTAGATTGAGATGTGGAGTATTTTTATTGTACATATCCCTTGTTTTAATAGTGGTTTGGTTGTTACTTACATGCTTCTAGAAACAACCTCAGGAAAGTATTTTCTTCACATCTCTAAAAGTTCACATCTCTAAAATTCACATATATGTTATCAAAATTCATGGCTATCATGCCTTGAGGGTGTTAATAGTAGAGTCTTCCTTGTCTTCTCCTAGGAGAGCTGTGCATACTCACTGAGTATCGTTTCCATCAGCTTCTTGGTTTTATATTTCCACATGTAAATTTAAGGTAGAGACACAGTAGCAAAGAAGGGTATATTGGAGTTCTATTGGAAGCTGGTAGTGCATAGTGTTCTAGTTTTGGTCCATATCCCTGAAAAAGCTCCTACATACATGTATACATATCTTTTCCATTTGCAAAGAATCAGAGATGTAAGTCACAATATTCTTCATAAAGCTGTAGGTAAATATGCTATGCAAAATCAATGAAAAAAAGTCTGGAACAGAAGAGATGAGGCTCGAAACTCCAGATGGAAAGTCTGAAGGAAACAAGTGGAGAGATGGGAAGGCTTAGTGATACGTTTATAGTTGAGTTCCTGAGCAGATGTTGTAGCATGTTGTAGTATGTTGTGTGACTGGAGTTTCCTAAATGCTGAAGACCATGTCTTCACATATATATATCATGATTTCATAGACCAGGCTAGAGAAGAGGAAGCGAATTATCAAGGGGTCAGTATGTTTTGCATCTGTAATTTGATCTTATCCAGCTGCTGACCTATCACAGCTCAATTGGTACCCATATGTGGTAGGACCAGAGAGGTGTCTGCTGCCTGACAGTGACAACTTTTCCTCCTGTGGCTGCATGCTGGTGATAATATAGGCCCTGAAAAAGAAATTCCTCTTGAACTTCACAGATCAGTCATCTCCTGGGTGGGTGTTGTCTGAATTCCTATCTTCAATATGAAATTAAAGAGGGAAGTTAATACGCCTGTATTTTGTTTTCTTTGTGCAAGTGAAGTATACAAATGTATGTTTGTATTTTAATAACATCAAAATATATTTTAAAGCTTTGAGTGCTTGAGCCTTCCAACATATTCTTTGATTTGGTTGGAAGTGCAGAAAAACATCTATCAGTGTCCACAAAAAGATGATTCACTCTAAGTCCTGAAGTAAAATCACAAGAAATCTGTTCAGCATCTGAAATGTGTTCTGAAGGGAAGGTGTCAAAAAGCTGGAGCCAGGCTCTTTTTGGTGGTGCCAAGCAATAGGACAAGAGGCGATGTGCAAAAGCTGATGCATGGGAAGTTCACCTGAATATAAGCAAGAACTTCCTTACTGTGCAGGTGACTGAGCACTGGAACAGATTGCACAGAGAGGCTGTGGAGTCTCCCAGACCAGAGATGTCAAGAACCATCTGGAGCAATCCTGTGCCATGTGCTCTAGTATTACCCTGCTTGAGAAGGGAAGTTGGACCAGAAGACCCACTGTGGTGTCTTCCAGACCCAACCCATTCTGTGATGAGCTGTGTTTTCTAGTAGACCAAGGAGAGCATTGTGATTACAGGGTGAGCATTGTCTGAACAGTGAATTTGGCCACTGTAGTATGGAAAAAAAAATAGAAAAAGAATATATTTGAACCAATGCTTGAAAGCCCTTGAGTGAAAAATATGCCATACCTAACATTTTAGATAAATACAAAACTATTTAATTTAGTTTCAGGATATTTCTAATATGTTGCACTGTCTTATGAGGTCCTAGTGTTATGAATTAAGTAAACTTTTGTAGCTTTTTATGATATAATACAGAGAGAAGAAAGGGAAATCCTGAAATAAACTGTTAAATTATTTGCATTGTTCTAGTAAAAACATTTTGAAAAAGTGAAGTTCGATATGATTGGAATCATTGGATTCCACATTTGGGGTGGTATTCTAAATACTTTTGTTAATAGATCTCACGACTGGTTGAGACTAGAAACTTATTTTTCTGTGAACAATTTTGGAAAAGAGTAGTGGGTTTTTGCAGAGAAGCAACTGAGAACAGGGCATAAGTCTTTATTGGTACCTTCCTCTTGTTAGTTAAAAATGTTTTCTTGATCAGTATGCAGATTTTTGGTTCTCTTTTCATTAGTAGAAAAGGAGCAACCCAGGGTATTTGGATCTTGTAGGAATTCCTCTGAATTGAACCATTAAAAAATGGGGCTGGGTGGGGGAAGTGTTGTTTTGGTTTTGGGTGAGTTTTTTTTTTTTGTTGTTGTTTTTTGTTTCTTCGGTTGTTTTTTTTCTCTTTTTCTGTCAGTTGCAAATCAGAAATGTATTTCTGTTGAAAGACAAGCTATTTCTGTTAAATGCCTACATACCTATTGCATTCATCCTGATGTCAGTGAAGAGTAAGCACACAAATAACTTGTAGTGTTGTGGTACTGGTTGTCTCTGTATTATAAATAGTTTAAAAAACATTTTAGTTAGTTAAAGTTTGCACTAGTGCCTTTAACTAGCCCCTCTAACTTGCAGCTGTTACACCAGTTGCAGGTTCTTGTCACTTTGTAAGATATGCACAACCATCTTCCAGGTTGCCCTGCAAGGTTTTTTTCTCTATTGAAATTTGGGTATATCATTACATGTTTTGTTTTTAAGCTCTAATATATGTTTTAGCTTGTGTGATCAGTTCACTGATACCAGCATAGGCTGCTGAATTAATCATACCAAGTGATCAGCAGAAACAGACTATTTTAGATGCAATTCCATTTGTCAAAAAAACCTTGCAGTATTTCTTTACTGGATGTGTTCAGTTTATTTTATGTACATACACCTTGAAGGTGTAGTGAGTAAGCCTGTAAAAAGGTGTAGTGAGTAAGCCTGTAAATGAGTGTTTCGAAAAATTTTTGACATTTGATTGAACTGTGACAGTTTCGGTAAATGTTGATACGCTGTTATACTCCTGTTTTTGATTGGAAAAATGTTGTCAGAGACGTCATTGCTGCAGGTTTGTAAATGCAGCTTTATGCTTTTTCCAGTGGTCATTGTAGTATGAAGGCATATCATCACTCTTTATATCTTCAAAATATTATGCAGTGAACAATTCCAAATCCAAGGTTCAGCATCATAGTGGCCAAAAGGAGTTTTGCTTTGTTCCATGGTGAAGTACCTAATAAGTGAAGAACAGTAGTCATGTTACTTTCTATTTATGTTAATTTTTTGTATGATCTTACTCCTATAGCTTCTGCCACATTTGAAGACTTCCAAATCCGGCCCCATGCTCTGTTTGTTCATTCATATCGGGCTCCAGCCTTCTGTGACCATTGTGGAGAGATGCTGTGGGGGCTGGTGCGTCAGGGACTCAAATGTGAAGGTAAGCTGCAATGAGATGTAATATTTCAGTCTAAAGCAGTGACTTCCATTCTACTTCTCTGTGTTGTGTCTAATGCTGCTTTTAAATTAGTTAGAGACTGTAAGACCTGTCAAAGGAATTAACTGATTAAAGAACTTATCTTTTTGACTGCTGTGAGGTGTCTTAGATATGGCTCTGTAACCTTGAGTGTAAAAACCTTTGGTTGATATGTAGTTTTAAGAAAAGGCTGCATGTCTTACTCTTCCCTTACAATTTTTAATGAGCCTGTGTCTTGCAGTAATTCAGATTATTTAACTGAAGTTACTGTCAATCCATATGAAGTTGTAATAGCTAAGTTTTCTCACTTTGCCACACCTATTTGACTTCTGGTAGACTAAATCAAATAGAATATACCATTTGCAGTGAGACGTCCTTACCTTCCAAGTGCTGGTCATAGAAATTTCTTGCTCTTTGAGACCATAGATTTTTAAAAATCAGAGAAAAACCAATGGTTGTAGATGTATCTATTTGGAGCTGATAACATTATCTCTCTAGCAATTTGCTAGAGTAAAAGAGCAGGGTAGAGGGAAAAGTTTCATCAAAATTATGGCTAATGTTTTTGAATTTGTGTTGTTTTTGAAAAATCCAAAATGACTTGCTTTTTTGACTAGTAAACCATAATCGGATGGTTTTAAATTTTTCTTTTCAGGATGTGGTCTGAACTACCATAAGAGATGTGCATTTAAAATTCCTAACAACTGCAGTGGTGTACGGAAAAGACGCCTGTCAAATGTATCCCTAACAGGAGTCAGCACCATTCGAACAGTTTCTGCAGAGCCCTCCCCCAGCGTGACGGATGAAGCCCTTCTGGTATGGGATTCCCTAGTTGTAGAGGCCATGGGAGGAGCTGAGAAACAATGGTGTTTAGTGCTATAGAATCTGGTTTTGCCTGTTACAGACTACAGAGGAGGGTGGTATGCAAATTATAAATTAAGGGAAGGCATCTTGACGTAAAAGGGAGGTCACCAGCTTAAGGTATGTAGGTTTAAGGTATGTGTCACTTCTGATACTCCCAGGAGTCTCCTCATTTGTCAAGAATTAGGTTATTTTTAAGGCCTAAAACGGCCACCCATGCTAATATAAGTAGCTGGATCTTGAAGAATCTCCTCTGGAACTATATGTTGAATTTCCTCTGTATCAGACCATTATTTCCTTGGCTTATGAAATAGGAAAGGTTCTCCTTGTCAGAGCACTGTGACCCAGACACAACAGCACTAACCTGAGTGGCTGTCACAGTCAAGTCTGTCGTTAATTAGTTGGAGACTGTGTATTTGGCATATTGCTGGGTGTTCAGAATAAAGTAGGAGAAATCTCCATAAGTTCCTTAAATGGCTCTTTGTGGGGAAGGTATTTATATGTCTATATTTAGACGTGTAGAGGTATATATAGATGTACAGTATACACAAAAGCACGTAAATATATAGCATACTTGTATATTTATTTGTATATTAGTTTTCTGAAATGAAAGCAAAATGTTGATTGGAATAAATGACAATGATACCTATTTTTTATTTTTAGCATGTTTGTTCTTTTTAGCACTCATGGTCATAATATACTTGAATAGTTAAGATTTTACACAGTGTATAAATGAATCCACTCCTAAGTGAAGGTTTTGAAAACCTCAAGGTTTAAAAGAGAGGAAAGAATTTATAAGTACACACAACAATTATCATGTTTTCCTCTCAATTAGAATATTAAACTTATTAAACTTGACATACTAAAAGGACACTATTGCAAATTATGTAGACATGGTGTTAGATGCAGTACCATCTATGAACCATAATTATGTACTTATGCTACTGATTATCATTAGTCTAAAGCTACTTGGAAATTAAGGTTAACATTATGAATCTGTATTTTTAATTGAAAAGCTGCATAAATGAGTAAGGTGCTTAAGTTCTGCAAACTACAGCAACAAATGTTTACGGATTAATCATAATTCTCAGCAGGTTGTTTCAGAAATTACTTAGGACATGACAGAAAATTTTGAGGAAGATTTGCCCTAATTTTGATCTCATTTATAAAAAAAAAATTTCTTTAAAAAATGGTATGAGTGAGCATCCTGGTATACCATTTATAAATATTCACTGTACAGTTAAAATGTAGCAAAAAATTTTCAACTTGAAAACATTTTAAATTATATGACTATGTTGTTTACTGACACATTCTGATACAAAACAGCCTGTTTTGCAAAGCTATATATTTCAGAATGTTTGACAGCATTAAAATTGCCAGTGAGGAGATGCAGTAAGTGTCTGCAGGCTATACTGAGGCCATACTTCTCTGAGACCTTGTAAACATTGGAGTCCCTGTGTGGATGATTCAGAACATCACACATGGTCAAACACGTGCACACCCAAAGAAAATAGATTTGCAGTAGGTAAAGGGATGGGCCTGGAGAAATCAAATTGTTTTCTTATCTCACTTTTATTTCATGAAATCCTGGTATCATTTACCAGGTTTTTGGAAATGCTCTCACACATGGCTTCTATATGTCTTTTGTTCTGTTTATTTTTTTTCCTTTAAATGTATTTTCATTCCTGCCCTCCCACCCTGCTTTTTTTAAGTGCCATGAGCTTTGTCAGTTCTCGTGTACCAGATCTGTCCTTTGGACTCATTTCTTCTGCAGTGCTTATGAGATAACTTTTATGGCAGTTTATATGGTGATGCCAATCAAAACATGCACTTTGGAATGTCTTTCATTTTTCTACAGTCTGTGTGAATATACTGAAAAACATCAACTTTGTTCATAAAAGTGTACCATTCATTAATAATATTGAGGTGTTACATGAGTCACTGCTAACAAAATATAATCTCTGTTATAGCTATCAGTTCTACAAATAGAACTAAAATAAATGTATTTTTACCCCTAATTACCATGTAGAGTCAGAGCAGTTGAGAAAGAATCATTTCTGGAGATCTTTGATAGATGTAATTATCAAACTGAGTTGTTTCTTTTTTTTTTTTTTTTTTGTTCATGTTGTGTGCACCTGATAGGAGACACAGCATGTAAACTTGCCTTCTGGAAGAATGGCATGTATAAAGTGAATAAGTTATGCCCCATCTTATGAAATTTTGTAATCTAAAAATCTTTGATGCAGGATAATGTGGAATAATGCAAAATGTACCTATACTTTAATTATCCTTGCATAGGGAACCACAGAAACAGTTTCAGTTTGGGTATGAATGTTTTCATTGGCCAATAAAACATTTCATTTGACCTGAAAATTAAATGGGGACTATATTTGAGTACAGCTTTAAAAATCTACCTCCAAAGAATAAAATCTTCTTTTGATTCTTTACTTAGTAGTGTAAAACTCATCAACAGAAATACTAAAAACAAAGTAGAACTAGGAGGATACAATGCAAGCAAATTTTTATATGTCTCAGCTCAAATGCAGTTTTAAGCATTTATTCTGTAAAAAAAAATGAGAGTATAATATGATCCCACATTCATGCTTGCTTCTAAAATAACATTATTTTCTGTCGTTTTCTCCCCCTTATTTCTTTGTTCTGTTTTCTTCTTTCCAACTACCTGTCAGTCTCCTGTCAGCCCTGGCTATGAGGTATGTACTGAATTTACTCCCTACCATGCTATTAGCAGCATCCTCTTTCATGATTATCAGTATGAATTTGAAGGCATGAAGGAATTAAATCAGATTAATGAAGTCCAGATTCCAAAGTGAAGATCATAATTCTTATGCTAAACAGTAAAATTAGTAAATATTAAAATATTTCAATATAAAAGTGACTTTTGTGTTGTGTAGGCATGAAGGAGGTCATTGGTTAGACTGAAACCCTATTTTATACTGATAGTAAAACATGGGAAAAAAAATTAACTTCACTTTCAGGACTTAGTAATTTACTGGAGTAATGTAGAAAATAAACATTTTATTTTTGAGCTAAACAAACCTCACATTCAAATGCTTACCAGCAATAAACTTCTGACACCATACTACCATTGGGGTAGCTCTTTCTTTCAGACTGTGGTGGAATTAAAAAAATTAAAAAAAAAACAGTGCAGGATTCTATATTTCTGTAGAAATAGCCATGTACAGTGTACAAATAAGTTACAGGTCTGTGTAAAAACAGTGTCAAATCTAAATAAAAAATAAAAAAAAATAGTGGGTGATTAATTTCAGTGATTGCTCTCTTTGACTTTCAGTATGGATTTTCTAGAGAAGTTAAAGCTTTTGAAACTAAGAAGTGTTGGCATCTTTCCCTTGCAGCATGTAATTGGGATGCACATGTTAAAAATACTACATTTTAGAAATACGACATAGTTAGTCTGAGAAATATTTTGTTGTGCTAAAATGAAGATTTCCGTGGCCAAGCATCTATTTCTTTGAAATAAATAACTTTATTTCCTATAATCATAGAATGGCTTAGGTTGGAAGGGACCTTAAAGATCATATGTTTCCAACTCCCTACAATGGTTAAGGTTGTCTTCCACTAGAGCAGTTGCACCAAGCCCCACTGAACCCTTCCAGGGATGAGGTTTCTATTTCTTCCTAAAAGACATACATTCCTACTGTGTGCCCCAGAATTCCAGCTCCACAGAATATCCATAAAGCAATACAAACATGTATATATAAACCACAGTTTTTGCAATATCTAAGATAATTGAGTTCTAAATACAGTGCTGTCTGATAAATGATGAATTCACCAATCTAGATGATGGTGGTTTACCCTAAAGTAGCAGTAATTAAAGATAGGTGTCGAAAAAAAACATATTTGGAGGAAAAACAAAATTGTATTCCTCTTGTGAAAAGAAAACGTGTTAGCTATCTATAGTTTTGCTTCAAAATACATTTATATGACACAATAATATTTTATTTCTAATTTTTAATACATGTTTCCATTATTTTGGGAAGTTTTATTTGTTTTCTAGAAGTAACGAATATAGTTAGGTCATTTTATAAACACACTTGAAGTGATTTCTCAGGAAAAGTTTAGCTGAGCTTTGCTTTAAAATAGGAATGATGTGTCTCATGGGGCATAGGTAAGTGGACTGTTACATATTATCTTTGCTTTTTGAGGAAGAATCAGGATTTACAGTTCTTTTTTGCTAAATAATTTAAAATGTAAATAGTTTTAGTTGAAAAGACTATTTAGGTATCACTGACAGAATACAAAGCACCAGGTGTTGCTTGCCTGTATAGATTTGTTGTAAGCAGAGCTGGCTTGAGGCTTTTTAGCTATATATAGAAGAGCGATTCTGCAGAACTAGGACAGTGGGAGCTCTGGGAGGGAATTGTCTTGAGTCGTGTGTGGCCATTTTCTCATTCTTCCCTCACACCCAACACTTAATACAGATGCCCTTCTGTCTTAGCCCACTGAAATAAGGAGTCCTTGTTTCCAGTGACTCGGAAATAGCCACTATAAGAAGCCTTTGTTTTCCACACTCCTATAGAAGATGCATCTCCTTTTCCCAGTTCCAGTCCCTACAGAGTCTTGTGTAGAGACTCCCTCCCCAGCTCACTGAACTGGAAAAAAAAGGCCCTTGAGGGAGGGAATAAGAAAGTGCTGGGATATTGCAGCTGAGAGCATCTTGGTGCCTTAAACCACTTCTAATTACAAGTCCTTTTCTAATGGCTAAAGTAGAGTTCATTAGACCAAAGATCCTCAAAGGCAAAATTAATATTTTCTTTTGAAGGCGCTTGAGTTAACTGCGAATTAATACTGTTCTGTTATGTTTTATTCTTGTCACCCTCAAGTTACCTTTCCATGCTCCAGTAATACACAGTGCACATTCCTCTCTGTCTGAATGGGAATTTACTTTCAGTGTGCCCGTGTGTTTAATAAAAATGCCTATGGATAGAGCTCCTGGAGTTTGCTCCAAAATCTAGAGTTTATTTAAAAATAATAGAAAGTGAAATAAAGGCTTTGAGTAGTTAAACTGATCCTAAGTAGTGTTCACATTGATCTAGTGCCAGATGCACCAGGTGAATATAGGGTCATGCATTAAACAGAACTAAGGATTGAGAACTCAGTGAATCTGACACTGAAAGTTGAATATAGGAATTTGAATTAATTCCACAATCCTGTATGCATAATTTAATTTTCTTGCCTTTTTACAATAACTTAAAATAGTTAAACAAATTAATGGTCAAAATCAAAAAGTATTTCAAATGTAGTTCTCTTAAAGTATTGCATATCTGTGACATTCAAAGTGGTACATCTAAGGAGAATTAGGAGCTAAGTTCTTGTAGTTTCGAAGTACTAGCAAAAGGATTTGCACATATTGAAAATTGCGCACATTTTACTTCCCCGTCGTATCTCTGAGACATCATTCATGATCATTTAGGTGTTTGCGGATTCCAAAACATTATTTTGAGAAATAATGGGAATCAACACAACCTTTTATTGCCCACTGTGTGGCCTAGGTGTGTTCAGTGGTGCTTTCCCTCCCTTCCAATATGTAATCTTGCTCTTCTGTATTGGTAACATAGTACTGCTCCCACACTTGCTGCAGGCTTCACCGAGTAGGTTTGTCTATATCTCCTCTGTCCAGAGCCAAAACTTTCCAAGCCAGTGCCTGTGGTTAAGCTTAAAGACCTGCCAGTTATCCCTGATTCGGTAAGGATGGTGTGTAGACAGTGGCAGATGGAACACATTTTTACAGGCATTGGGGGGTAACCTCAAGATTTTATATGATAGGATGAATCAGAATAGTGCAAAGACTATCTGAAGGGTTTTGTATTGCACTATAATTTGGCTATGATACCTTTGTATCATCATGTGTGCTTTTTCTCCCCTTTTTATTAGCTTTATTCAGCAGGCATAACAAAGCTGCCAGGTCTGGCTTCTGATGTGGACATTCTAATACTGCATGATACTTCAATGAAAATATTTTATAAATTAATATACTTAAAATTATGAAGTACATGATACAAGATCAGACTAAACCTAATATTTTTTAATGAACTTGTGTCTGTAAGATGCAGGAAAAAAAGCTTTGTGCTATGTAAGTCTTACTATGGCTGCTGGTACTAGCAAATCCAAAAAGAAAGGGCTTTTGTTTTGGGAATCCTCTGGTTCTGAGGAGTCAGCATAGTCCTACAATGCCTCCTGAAACCCAGTAATCTTCTATTGGTACTTTCCAAAATAAGGCAGGTTACAGACAGAGCATTCAAACCACTGTCTGCTGCTATTGATGTCTGAGCAGAAGAACGGCGTATATAATAATAGCCATCTGTGGATAGTTTAATATTAAACAGCTTGTACTCAAGTCAGTTCTTTAATGTGTTTACACATGGGAAAGTAAAATGTTTTTTAGACCATAGCTATCTAACTGTGGTGCTTGTGGGATTAAATCATACACTTGACTTAGAGAGGAGTGCAAGAAGCCTTGAAAGACAACACAGTTGATTGCAGTCTAAGTGTGGTGTTTCAGTATATTGAACTGAAGATGTGTTTCTTTGAATTCACTTAATTGCAGTCACATAGTTTAATTTGTAAAAGAAAGTCAACATTTGCATTGCATTAAAAACAGAGTTCCTGTGGTTACATAGATATCTAGCACCTCACTTGACAGTAGCTTCCTGTGAAGAAATTGTGTATGAACATATTAAGGCTTTATCCTCTGCCTTTAATATAGGAAGGAAATGCATGTTTCAACAAGTCTGTTTCAACACTAAAAATGAAACTTCATGCAAACAGTTATTGCTGTTTGTTTTTTTAAAGTAGACATCACTTTTCTCTGTTGTCTTAAGTAATAAAAACCCCTAGATTGTAATAGTTTATTCATTTGTTGAGGCAAACATTTCAAAATTGTAGGAATACTTTTGTTATTTCTAAATGAATATCTCAGTTTAAACTACAGGAATAATGTTGCAACACTTCTTAGATGTTGAGCCTGCAAAAGGTTAGCACTTGTTGGTGTAAGTTTTGAAAAAAAACATATATTTAGGAGCATATAGGTTGTGTAGCCTGTTCTCTTCTGACTGAAGGTTACTGACTTGAGCATGTTTGCACAAGCATGATTGCCAAAATGGAAGTAGTTGCTTTCTGACTCTTACAGAACATGAAGGTTTTTGGTAAAGGTTTTCAGAATCCCTGGGATGTGTTTAGTAGGACTGTCAAAACCTTTTAAAAGGGGTGAGGCAAACAGCAGTCTCTTTTACGTTTTAGGCTAGCCCATGCAGCTGGATTGCAGAGCTGGTCCTTGTCTTTGTTCCCAAGAGCCCACTGTGTCCAAGCAGTCAGCTTTTATTGCTTCCCATTAGTCCCTTCAGCATCTCCCTGCAGTTTCTTTGGTTTCTGTGCCTGGAAGGAGTAGATGTGAATGCTACAAGATGGTCAAACTCATCCAGGTAATAGGAACAACTTAATACATTGGTGGGGAAATCAGTATTTATTTCAGTTTCTTAATTGCATTTTGCAGTGTATTTGGAGTAGAAAAGACAGGAAAGATCTGCTGAGCTATTTTTACCTTTGGGGGACTGTCTTCTTCCTCCAATGACTGTACAATGATTTTATGCTTCTGGCTACTGTAGACAAATTGTTGTGTCTTCTAGTAGCTTTCAACAAAGCTCACCAGAACTCACATGAGGAGATTCAGTATATTCCAAAAATTCAAAGAAATTGAACAAGAAGAAGCAAACCATCAGTTAAATAAAAGTCACGAGGAATGCCCCATGTTGGGGAAAAGATTGGCACGTCTTCGTTCTTGGAATTAAAAAACCAAACTTTTTTTTTTTTTTTTCCAAAGTAAGAGTAAGCAAACTGGATTCTATTAGATATTCTCACAGTTAAAACATAATTCAAGTATCTGGATGTGATCAGTGTCACTGGCTTAGTTTGACAGTCCAGTATTCAGTATATGCACACATTTCTTGGTGTTCATTGTCACTTGAAAAATCATCTCTTGAGCTCTTAAAGTATAGATTACCTTGCTGGGATGATTGTTCTAAAGAACTGTTTAGTGTTTGGAACTGAGCAGGCTGTGAGTTTCCATGGTGTAATCTGGTTAAGCAATCATTTCCTGGGAAGTTTCCAGACTTGCTGAGTCAGTAGTCTGGCTGGCTACCAGGAAAAACTCATTTATCTTTCTAACAAACTGGGCACGCCAGCTGAAGGAGAAGGTGCTTTGTGGAGGAGATTCTTGCTTTTCCAGTGAAAATAGTATAGTTCCTGGTTTCCTATGCGTTCAGGGGCTTAAAATTGTGGCATCAGATGCTGGGAATGCTAGAAGTTAGCATTGAGGGATCTTGACAGGACTTTTGGACAATATTGGGAGGAGAAACTTATCTGGCAAGAGGGAGGAGGTGCTCTTCCTAATCAGTCAGTCATCAGAGGGTGTGGAAGGTGCTCCAGCTGCCATGAGTTATCTGTCACCAGCTTCCCTTCCCCTGCTACCTTTGAGCGGGACCCAGGGGGCCACATTGCCTCTGGTTGCAAGAGGGTGGGAATGGAGTCAGGCGTATCAGGACTGGGCATACAGGAGTGAGACCAGATCCATGAATTCTGATGTCTTTTCTAGCATGGGAGAAGGTGAAACTTGGCTTTACCTCTTGACCTGAAGTCACTGTAAATTGAGAACTGCTGGTGCCTTACATGGTGTGCTACGGTGCTGGCATGTAGCAGCCCAGCACTTGTGGAATGGCAAAGAAAAGCTGAAATACTTCTCTCTATAAATTTGACTTGAAGACTGACATCTTACATTAGGTTTTCCAGTGTTTTATCTTTTGTTTAGTATGCATTACTGCTTGAGTTGTAGAGAACACTTACGAATTACTAACAAAAGCTTAGTTAATTGTCTGTTCAGGAGCACAACTTCACAGCCATGTGAAATGAGACTTGAAGTAATTATTTCAGAAATTATAACTGTGCATTGACTAATACAAATTTTGAGAAAAAAACCCTACCAAACAACACGACAAAAGCTTTATTAATTATAACTCTATTTGATCAAGGCTGATGGTATGATGAGTAACTGTTTCAGAGTTATCTCAGAAACAATCAACTCAGTGTAGAGCATCTAGAATTCACTTTTTGTTCAACCTGACATTTTCTCAGAAACATACACTAGCACATTAAAACTGAAAAATTTGCCATCAATCTGAGCAAAACATATACCAAATAATTTGTCCCACACTTGTACTGTACCACACCTGAGATTTGATCAGACATCTAGGTCAGAACCAAAGCTGTAGGGAAGGCCGTCTCTCTCTGTTAGTCATAACTGCCCAAGATGAGTCTCAGTACATTTCAGCAGCACTACTGAAGTTTATAAAGCCTGCAAGGCATTTGGTGAGGAAAACAGCCAAACCAGCTTTCTAAAATCCTTTAAGCATGAAGTCACCTAGGAATAAGTAATTTGGACTTTGCTTTCAGCAGTATTCAGTTGCCAAAATAATTTTTGATTAGGCAATAATTTGGAAAACGAAGACAAAGAGTTATCATAGAAAATAGGTTTAATTTAGATTATGTTAGTCAGGATTCTAAGAGAGATGATTGCATTAGGAGATATTTGAATCACTTTTACTGCAGACAAGGGTAAGATTATCAAAAAATTGCTCTAGTGGTAAGAATGGTAAGCTGAAATATTAGTTTGTTACAGTGACATAATGAAAGCAAGCACTAAGAACTCTTTTCCTTACATATTCTCACTCCTTTTCAGTTAAACTTCATTTTAAGAGACTAGCATCTCTACATGCAAAATGTCCACCAAATGTTCAGATTCAAGAAAGAGAAAGCAAAGCGTTGTGACTAATGCATTGCAAGTAGTGATTAGAAGTAAGAACCTTTAGGAATTTTTTTTATTCAAAAAGAAAACATTTACATTGAATTGTAGTATGCCACAAGTAAAACTCTTCTTGTGGATGCTGAAGAGCAAACTCAGGGCTGACTTTCTGGACACAGAGTAGGTTTGAGGCTGTAACTTGTATAGCACTGAACTAGGACTATGAAGTAGAATCAGTTTGGACCATAATTGTTTCTATTCTACACCAGCATAAAACTGCAAGAACTGCATCTCTGTTTCTCACTGCTCCTTGTGAGCTTTGCCCTGTCCACAGACACTGAGAGCTGTAATTTCCAGGTGGCTCATACTAGCTGAGCAAGGCAGTTTGTGCAGGATATGTGGCTCATTCTTCAGCCTTCCATTTTGCAGGCCTGGTGATGTTGACTTCATAAAACTTAGTGCAATCTGCCTTAGAAATATTAGGTGAATTTTATTACTAGTTAGCAAATATGAAAGAAATTTAATCTCAAATTGAGACTAATTAATTGTTTGGGGTTTTTTAATATGCATATGTGCTTTGCAGAGCATGAAGATTTAGAAGTAATTACTCAGGAAGTTTATTACTCAGGAAGTAATAAACCCATAATATCAGAGTATGTACTCAGAGTTTTTCCAGTTTTATTTCTGATAAAGAAAAGAGAGATGCTTTCTTCTTTCAATCTAGTTTCTTTGTGGTGGCCATATGTACCTGGCTCATACAATGTATTTTGCATCTTTTTCCTTTATTTGAAAGGACTAAGTTAGTACAGTGAATCTTTATGCGTCTTGGAAGAGACACCTAATTCTACAGTATAATCAAAGAATTCATCTTTGCAGCAAGAAATCTCTATGAACTTAGTAAGGAAGAAATTTTTTTTCCACCCGTGGCAGATACACTGTGAAGGCAAAGCCAGGAACTAATTCCTTATGTTCTTCTGCCATTAAAATGACTTCTCAATTCCTCTTTACTCCAAAAGTCTCAGATATAAGCATGCAAAAATGTATTTTTCTATATTTTCATGACTGGGAAATAGCAATCAGACGGGGGGATTTCTATAGCATTATATGTTTGTATCTAAGCAGTGTTTCAAGTTAATGTCTACCTGAAGGTTCAGCTACTACAGTTTTAGAACAGTGCAGGCTCACTCTGAGTGATTTGTTTTCTAGTGTTCAGTTATCAGATTATTTGTGGATGATAATGAGAAGGTGTTTTAAATAATCAAGCTGCATTTCCTCACTTTTTTTTCTCCTTTCAGTGTTAATTATGGGTGTAGTTTGGTTGTTTCTCAAGGCCAAATATTAGGAGAAAGCAGTTTTCTAGGCGAGTTGTTTTCTGGGTTAATTATCATATGTACATCTAAATTTAATGGGGAAATATGGTAACTCATTTATTCCAGAAATTCTTTGGATTTCATGCCTTAAACTGTGTGTCTCACATAAAAAAAATATATATGCATATCTACATATATATATATATACATATATATAATAGGTATTTAAAAGTGTGTGTGTATATATACACACACACCTTTAAATACCTGTTGTGATCTATTGTGCGTAATCTAAATGTGGTAAGGTTAGCAATAGCCAAAATTATGCATAAATAGTTTTTCTATCATTAACCTACATGCACATAGAATAACATAATAATTTTTTAATGTTTATACAAAAAATAGCCTTTAAAAGCTACTTTTGATGGAAAACGGAAAATAAGAGGTTAAAATGGTTTTTATCAGAATGTAAAATGCTTTTCTTAGAAATTTTAATGAGCATTTTAATTTTGATTAATTTTTAAAATAAAAACCTGTTTGTCACTACATGTATATGTATATATATAAGTATATGATAGTAGTGTTGGCAAAGGTTTTGTTCAGTACCATTCAAATTTTTCAAAAGCAGTCTGAGAGGGGCATGATGCATTTTCTATTAGTGTTTAAAGGCACTTGCATGACTTTTTATGGCATATGACAGTGTTATTGAAGAGAGGGAATATATGAATATGATATTCTTTAAAAAATGACTACAAAACTCCTTTTTTATGTGTTTTACAGCAAAAGACACCATCAGAATCGTACACTGGGCGAGAGAAGAGGTCAAATTCACAGTCCTACATTGGACGACCTATTCAACTAGACAAGATTTTACTGTCTAAGGTTAAAGTGCCTCATACTTTTGTCATCCACTCCTACACACGTCCAACAGTTTGCCAGTACTGCAAGAAGCTTCTCAAAGGGCTTTTTAGACAGGGTTTGCAGTGCAAAGGTAAGTAAATGTCCTTTAGGAACATAAAAGCTAAGCATAATAAAATTAATAAATTAGTGTTTGAGTGGTTACTATGAAGCCTTATTCATGATTTCCTCACTAAACTGTCTACATGTAGGCACATGTACAATTACACTGGATTAAGCTGCAGTCAAAATTACAGTAATTGGTGTTCTATAGGAGCTGGCTGCATGGCTGTTCATTCTTACCCTTTGGTGTGTGTGCAGTAGCTCACGTTTTTCATTCAGGTGTAAATGATCTTGTATTTGGCATAGGTGAACCTGTGCTTACAGCAGAATAGATAACATAATGGACTATATTGTTATCTCCATTGTTGTTGATCTACCGAGTCCTGTGTGTGAATTGAAGAAGCATATGCCTGAGCCTCAGCAGCTCAGTGTTTTGGGGAAGTTGTAATGGAAGTAAAATAAAATGGGGTTATATGAGAATTTAAACCCATATTTTTTCAGTGTGACTAATGTGCTCTCAAGTGTCATGGCATTGTATACCTTAGTAGGTACTGAAGTGAGTCAGGCACCTTGGATTGTAGCCTAGATTGCTGGCTCACCTTAGCCAGCCTTAGCCTGTTAGATACAAAGCATTGTGCATGCTGTGGGGTTGGAATATTGGCTAATGGAGGCTTAAAATCACCTTACTTCTATTACAATAAATAATAACTATCATGAAATTGATCAGTATACTTTGTGTTACTTCTTTAAACCCTGCAAAATTCAAAGTTGCATTAATTTAACTTGAAGTGTGATTCTGATGAAATTTAACTACAGCAAAATATCTATCAAAGCATCATCTATTTCAGTTCATTTTGAATCCTGGTGACCTAAGCAAATATTAACCTAATTAAAAAAAAAAATTATCTGTAGTTTGACACTTCTGTACCTCTAGTTGGTGTTTAGATCAATCTTAAATAATTACAAGGTATGGACAGCCTTAGAATATTTTTTCCTTTCTGTCTCTGGTTTTCCTGGTGTGTTAGTAACTTACAGCTCTTAGTTTAAGTAAAATGTATTCAAAAGTCAAAAGAAACAATTCCCATGACATGTAATGAAGTGCTACTTACACATATGAAAGAAGTAAAAAAAAAATTTGAAAAATAGGGAAGGGGCTGAAGGAACCCGTAGTTGCAAGCTGTCCAGAAATTGCCTTGTGATGTAAAAACCAAATATTTTCTCTTAAAATTGTTGGCTAGGGTTCTCCTGTTTCAATTTTCAGTCATCAGTATTTCCTATGTAGTCAGTTCCTTAAACTGCAGCTGATACACTGCAGCCCGTTCTGCTTCTTTCACTGGAAAGGCAGCTCTGGCTTTGGAGCCAAGCGCTTGTGTCTCCTCATCACTCGCCTAGATGAGCTGAGCACCACTTTGGCTGCTGTAGTGCTGCTCCACCCAGCTACCCTTGGAAAGGCATTTTTCCCCCTCAGAAACGTGCTTCTAGCATCTTTATCCTGTCCCTTCCACTGACAGACAGCATGGAGCTAGGCTAGTGCCCACTCTCTGAACATACGACTTGCATTAATGAAATGATAGGGCTTAATATCTATAGGCTGGGTAGCAGGAAAAAACATCATTGTGTCACAGAGAAAGAAATCATTTGGCTGTATCCCTTTTTCACTTATCAGACTGTAGATTCAACTGTCACAAACGCTGTGCTCCTAAAGTGCCAAATAACTGCCTGGGGGAAGTTGCCATTAATGGAGGTGAGTTGCATTAACAATTGTTCCTGTCATTGTTTAAACCATCAGTTAAATAAAAGAAATGTAAAACTGTGACGTGTACAAACACATTTTTCCATTGCTTGGGAGTGGCCTTTCCTCTGCAATATTTCTGTTGTACGTCGAAGATGAAGTGTGGGAGGAATGCTGTGAGTAGCTCGTACACCATCCCTTTGGAGTGTTTCTTCCGAATAGGTAGCAGTGGCAGACAGGCTAATCTCTGCCCCAGAGGTGATGTCAGCAGCACAATGGCCCTGCGATAACACCTGGTAAGTGCAGAATGCCAGAGGAAAGCCAAAAGCCGCACGCGAGAAGTTGGCACTCACCTGTCAGCTAAAAGCACCAAGTTTTCTTTTAATGTGAAGGAAGAAAAAGTGGTTATGGATGATCTTCCTGAGAAGGAAAAACATATCTAGAAGAACTAGGAATGCTCTTCAGAAAAAATTTCCACCATTTACTGATGGCTAATCATATAAGTTGCCACAAATCAGATCTTGACTATCTGCCAATTTTCCCATGCGTGTGCTGCTGGTTTTGAGTTAAATATCAGGGTGTACGGGTAGGCTTGACAGACAGTACTGGAGAAAAAAGGAGTGGCTGCAGATGAGTTGTTGATTGCCTTGAAAATGTCACTTTCCTGTGTGATGTGGGAATGAGAAGTGTGGTGAAGTGCTCAGTTGCTAATGTATATTACTGTGTTGTCAGCCTAAACTGCTTCTGAGGTTAATTAAGTATTACCTTATGATGCATTCTTTTTCCCTTAAATCAGTGGTCTACTTTGTTGAAGACATACCAAGAAATTCCAAAATTAGGAATATAACTAATATTTTCTCACAGTATTTCTTTATAGTAGTGTTCCTGTATCACTATGAAGTTTTTATGTTCAATAGGAAAATTCTTACAGGTACTAAGTATTCCACTTGAAATGTGACAAAGCGTATGATCTTCTGGAAAGTACATGATGTCTTCCTATTGAATGTCCTTTCTGATGCACCTCTCATTGGACTCTTGGAGTCACTGTTATTTTTTCTTTTTTTTTAATCTTGCACCATTTTTATCTCACTTAACTATTGACCATCCCACAACACAACTATTTCTTCAGGAATGCGAGTAATGTTGCTAATGGAAATTTGTGGTTTGGTTTTCAAAAACTAAAATACGCACTATGAAATGTTAATTCCATTGATAGGAGTGTAAAGTTTTCCCTGAGATTTGTAGTCAGAGAAAGTAACTAAATCTGCTTTAAATTATAAACATTTTTTCCTGCATTGATGCTGTTCTAGAGATTGATTGTGATTGATCTAAAGTGCTGTGAAAAGACAGGAAGGAACATAAACTTTGTTTCTGCACAACTGAACTAAATGAACTAAATTGACATTTGTTTCTGAATTACTCTTCCAAAGTCCCTCTTTCCATCTGAGGCAGGTGTATTTCATCCCTACAACACACCCCCTCTGCCCTCGCCCCACCTTTGCTTCACAAGCAACACGCTGCTTTAGTGTGGACTTTCCTCCTGACACGAGCATCTGATGCTGAGCTGATGTCTCAGGAAAGCTTGTGCAGATACACTTGGGGTGAGAACACATATTCTGGGCTTACTCCAAGTATATTCCTTGAAGATTGCAATCTTAAAATTTATAGAACTTGGCTTTTATACACCAAATAATATTCTTAGTATGGTATACATAGAATCCTCATAGAACTCCTCATAGAAGTGTGTGTCCTGAATGATTGATATAGGGTCCCTGGGATTAGCAAAGGCAATTTTGACTTGTATCCCATTTGTATTTTCTCAGTAATTTGGTTCACATTATTTTCAAACTTAATAAACAAAATACAGTACCTGTCATTTTGTCCATCTGCTGTGTGATGCATCTTCCCTAAAATAGTAAGTGAAAGAAGAGCTGAGTAATGAAATTCCAAGTGTGGTGTCATTAGTAAATGTATTATATGCATTTACAAAATGTAAGAAGTTATTTTTAACTGATTGTAGGTTTATTAAAAATAGATATTTTAAAAGTGTTGTACAAATAGCAAAGAGAGAGAGCTTTGCACTGTGAAGTATCATTCATGACTGAATGACTGGTTCTGCTGGAGATGAAGTATGTATCTCTTAATCACACATCAGTAATTTATATCCAAATATCTTAGGACTGCTGTACATGAAAACAAACTTTTCAGGTGTGCACTTCTAATTTCAGTGAAATGCCATCAATTCCAATCATTTTGCTGTCAGACAATTCAATGTGCTTCTTCTTGTGTTACATTGTCTACACTGGCTGTCAAGAGCCTTCCTCCACACAATTAGGCAGAAGTTGGTAGGAGAAACTATTTGATGTGTTCCATGTGATTTTAACCTTACTTCAAATTTCTGAAACATTGCAACATCCCAGAGAAACCAATGCTGTCTTTATCCTCTGACTGGACTAATGATTTTATATTCCAAATAAATCCATTCACAAGCAACAATGCAACAAAAAATTGTTTCTTACTCTGATCTTGCTTAGGCATATTTAATTTGGAAACAGGAAAGTTTAATATGATTTAAATGTAAGATGGATGATGCTATTAATGCTATGCCATAGTCAAATCAGTTAAACCCTAAGACTTTAGTTTTGGTGCTTGTTTAGTATTTCTTTTCTAATGGCAGGGAGCACTGTTTTCAGTGGTATTGCTTATTGTGCTGTTTTGTGCAGGCTTCACAGAAAACACTGTTCCTGTGCAAAGGAATATTCAGTTCACATTATAAGTAATTGTCTACTTATATTGTCTAGATGCAGGCAGTAGACTTCCAAAGAGAAGTTGAGTTTTTTGGAAGCTTAAATGTGCCAGGATGTTGTAGTTGGAGTATCACATGTTTTTAGATAATAACTTGAGAAATGGTATTCCAGACCTTCTTAGTCCTGGGGCTGAGTCTGATGTGGTCATGGAAGAAGGGAGTGATGACAATGACAGTGAAAGAAACAGTGGCTTTATAGATGACATGGAAGAATCTATGGCTCATGATTCGGAGATGTCAATGACAGGATGCCATAGTGACAGTGGAGAAATGCAGGATGCTGATCTGGAGCATGACGAATCTAACAGGATGATCAGGTGAGCTGGGGAGTGAGTGTACCTTCCATCTTCCTTTGTATTTATTTGTACAAATCATGTCTAGGGCTCAAAGGGAAATGTACATGGTCACTATTCTCACTCATTTAGAATGGGGAATGCTTGTGAAATGTGCTGAGACTGCTTCACTGATTATATGCATTTGTAATTTAAGAGAAGCTTTATTGTCAAGTTGAAGTAGCATTTGAAAACTTATGCAAAAGTAGTTCTTACAGGTCTTTTCTTGTATGAAAGTGATGTGAAACTATTTGTACACAATTACTAGTAAAATATTTATTTATTGTTTACTTATTTTATAAGGGATTCTTTCCCTGGTTTAACAGTGCAGTGCCTGGACATTTACAAAAATAAACAAAATGTGTAAGTGGCCATGGTATAATTGGATCTAGATTGTTTTTATTTTTTGATGTCTTTATTGAAAAGGAAAGTTGGACAAGTTTAAAGTAGTAATTTGAAGCAAGTTAAAAAATAGATTAGTGCTTAGAAATGACTGTTCAGGAAGGAAAACAGGAACTGAATTGTGCAATGTACCTCAGAAGTCAATTAAGAGAAGAAACATTTGCTTTTTGGAACTGTCCAAATAGTATGGAAAAAATAGGGATTATTCCTTGTCAGGGAACCTAAAATTAATTAAAGAAATTTCAGCTGTAATTTCCTTGATGCAAGGGATCTATACCTTATAAAACATTTTTCTTTCACATGTCTGTTTGACCTGCAATTTCCTCTTTTATTTTGTATGTTGGGAGTCTCTCTCAGTAATATGTTCTTATTTCTTATATATGTTCCTTTGTTTCTGTGTTACTGTCATACACCTGTTGCACTAATAGAAAGCAATCCATTACAACAATATGCAGTTTTACTGTGTGCAGCAGCAAACTACTGCCATATTTGTCTGCATAGATACGTATGATACATGTATGATGTGTAGACACCTTGTATCATTGGAATATGAGCCTGTGCTTAGATCATTAAATTATTGTCACAGAACATGTTAAATTTCCAAGTTTTATGAAGCAGACAGCATTGCAAGTTTTCAAAATAAAAATACCCAATTGTGCTAATAAAACATTTATAACTAAGGTACATGTTTTACTTATGTAAGAGAGATTCCTCCAGTAATACCTCTCTGCACTTATTTCTAGGGGTAGTTTCTGTATCCATGGATATTTTTAAGTGGTCTATATAAGGCAAATAAAAAGTAAACCTCTTGTCAGCACAGGATTAGCTAAATAGAAACTGCAGATGGTTAGATCATTTTTAGGCAGAAAAGAGATATTAAGTATATGTAATATAATTAATTAAACTTTCAGACAGCACTTTCTGCAATTTGATGGGAAACTACCAATTCCTAAAGTTTGTTTCCAGGATGAATTACAGTGAAGCAGGGCCATCTGCAGCCATCTTCAGTCACAACAACTTTGGGAACTTAACATATTATTCTTTTGCTAAACACTATCAGCCCTTTTTTGTTGGAGTTGTTGCACCAATAGCTTTACTAGCAGGGCATAATACGAAAGCAGTGCTGTGCTCTGTTTTCACAATGCAGCATCACTGTTTAAATTTCTGCCAGAAACAGCCAAGTATTCATGTCTGGGACTGAACAGATTGAGCCCATATTCCATTACACAAAGTCTGCTTTAGGAGTTGTTAACTCTAACAGCAAGGATGATGGGCTAGGTTGCTTCTGGTTACTACCAGATTTTATCTGATGGTGCTATCAGGCATGCTGTCACATTCCCATGGCTTCCCAGCTTACTGTGTGTTGGCTGAATGGTAGAAAGTTGCAGTGTGCATACCCCACAAGGCAATAGGGTTTCACCTTAAGTCTTTGAGCGCAGAGTAGCTTAAATCTCTTTCTCTGGGAGGTTCCAGCAGATTTTCTTCTGTGCCTGGCCAGGGTGTGTGCAGCTGGGCAGCTGACACGTTTTCTACTCTGTAAACTGGCATCACTCCATTGTGTGTTTGAGCCCAAGCAAGATCACAGGACAGTAATCTGATGGACAGTGTCTGTAATGAGAGAGTCAAGATCAAGTACTGCTCTGAATCATGCATAGCACAAGCTTGAGCAATGGCTCCCACAGCCTCACTAAGGCCCCAGTCATTTGCCCATTTTCTTAGCTCGTCTTTAGAAATATTTTTGGAATAGTGTATGTAAACCTTCAGAAGGTCTCTGGCATTCCCTTTGTGTAGTATTACAGCCTTTTTTCTTTCTAATCTCGAGATACTTGGAATGACAAAACAAAATAGTGTACAAACCAGGTCTGCTAACAATGATAAAAATAAATGTTGATATTTTCTGTGTGTGTGTATACATGTATTCTGATTTTAAAGATTTTTTTTTTCTGTCCAAAGTTATCTTCTTTTTAAAAGCCTTTAATGATTTATTCTTAAGCCCTTCAACCAGCAACAATATTCCATTAATGAGAGTGGTACAGTCTGTGAAGCACACAAAAAGGAGAAGTAGTACAGTAATGAAGGAGGGTTGGATGGTTCACTATACAAGCAAAGACACACTGGTAAGAATTGTTACAGAAGACCTGTCTTCCAGTAAGTGTTATGTTATAGTATAGGATCAAATTCTAACAATACTCAGATAATTTACAGTCACTCATGTAAGGCATTTTTTACAATTTTTATGATTCCTAAAGTCCCAGTACTTATCATAACTAGGACTGGCACTGCTTGTAAGAATAGGAGACAGTTAAAACATGCAAAAACTATCTGAATATATCTGTTGCATTATCATAGGCAGTCAAATGAAAAATCATTCTTAAGGAAGTGAAGCATAATGTTAAGAGGTTCTGTAAAGTAGCTGTACTTTCCAGTTGCACTTTCCCTGATGCCTCACTGCCAGTTGAACTGAGACTTTTGTAAAGTAGGTTTAGTGTAGAAAAATGCTATTTTCATTCTAACCCACTAAAAAAGGAATAAAGCCTTCAATATGTGACCTTCAAGTGAGCTGGGGTGTTAGAAGGGATACAGAAAGAAATTTCAATTGCTTTAGGATCATGTATATCAGCAAATTGTGCTGAATGTAATGTGGACTTCAGAATAGCATTTTAAATTTTTAAAACTTGTACAATTTTAACAGAGCTATTTCTGAAATAGTGGAGCTAGAAATAATAAGAGGTCTATAAATTCTAAATTTAATTAGAAAATTTTCATTAAAATCTTGTAATAGTAATTGGGTCTTTATCGTTCACAGTACATCTCTCCAAACTAAGGAAAAATTTTGGCAGTGGTGCTTTTGCAAAATGAACATTTCATTAATTGTTTTTCACTGCAGAGAAAGCGACACTACTGGAGGCTGGACAGCAAATGCATTACACTTTTTCAAAATGATACTGGAAGCAAATACTACAAAGTAAGGAATATTTTTCAACCTCTTTTCATACCAGCAGTATATAAGGACTGAATTGCTAAATTGATGCTTACTAAAAGTACAATAATAGTGTAACTTCTATCTAGGTTTTGGTTGTTTTTGTTGGGTTTTTTTTTCATTATTTAAGCTGTGTATGTGTGTTCTGCTTTTCAAAACAAGTCTGATCAGAAAGGTGTCAGCTCACGAGGACCTGTAAGATGTGTGTTATGGAAATGAAAAGTTTTTCTATGAGACGTCAACAAGGTTTTATTTTCTAGTGGAGTTTTCTTGATATATGGATGGCCCCACTTTTTCTCTGAAGGTACCTCACTACTCTCTTTGATAAGTTCGGTTAAGTAATTAAAGTTCTATTTAGTCTTGAAGAGAAACATTTAGTATTTTACCATCAACAGTCGTCTGTGTCTCAGAGTTTCAGGTTACAAGAGGCTTTTTGTTTGTACAAGAAGCATGTGGTAAAAGGCAACAACTGATATCATAAACTAATCAAATAAAGCTCATGCTGAAGTTCTTTATGTTGATAATCTTTGCACAGAAAGTAAAATATTTTTTTCATTTTAGGAAATCCCATTGTCTGAAATTTTGTCTCTGGAACCTGCAAAAACTTTCACTTTGCTGCCTCAAGGAGCCAATCCTCATTGTTTTGAAATAAGCACAGCAAATATAGTCTATTATGTTGGAGAAAACATAGACAACCTCTCAAGTGTTCCACTGAATAACAGTGTTATCAGCGGTGGTGTTGGCATTGATGTGGCACGGATGTGGGAGATGGCAATCCAGCATGCCCTGATGCCTGTCATCCCTAAAGGGACATCCACTGGCTCAGGAGCCAGCCTGCACAGTAAGTCTGTTCATTTCCTCCATTTCTGATAAGGAGAATCAGCTCTCAAATGGCATTGCTCAGTCTTCTGCACACACTGAAAGGCTGTATTGCACAGCTGGTAAAGGCTATGCTGCCATGGGTTGTCACTTGTCTTCCATATTATTTTAAACACCACGGTTTCTCATCCATGTGTTTTCAGTTTACAGTAGGACATCTGTATTGATATACAAGATGTAGATATTTTAGTAAGCAAATAGTTATGAAATTAGTAAGGCTTCTAATTCAAGTTTGCATTGCTGGTGTGAGAAATAGCCTCCTTGTGCACAGGCTTTGAAATTTTCTGAGGTCCACTTCAGAACTGATAGATTTTTTTTCCCATCCTGACTGTAATTTATGTTTCTAGCTGTCTGCAGAAACACCTCTTCGGTCTTTAGGTCACTGTAGCACAGATTATATGCTCCCTTCCATCATATTTGGCTGTACAACTGCCTCAGACATTGTCCCATGCTGAGATGAAAAGAGCTCAAGTGTGAAGAACAGCTATTTTAGGCACAACGAGGCATGTGTGTTATCCAGGACCAAAAGGACTGAATATATCTTAGCTTCCAATTTACATACCTTTGAGTAATTCTCTAGCAGAGGTGACAGTTTATGTAAACCAAATATGAGACCTGTTTGAATCTGTCTTGGGTTCTGATAATAAAATAGCACAGAGCAAACAATTCCTCACTACTAGCCATGTGCTGCTGTGGTTGCTCTGTACTTCTGTTCAGCCTAGAGAGTGTAAAGACAATTTGGATATGTCTACATGATTTGGATTAGACCTTTTGTTGCAATATGCACCCACTTTAGCACTTGACATCTGGATGCTATTAATGCAGCACAAACTGCTAATGAGACCACAAGCCCTTCAGAAACCAAGTAATACAACAGGCTGTGGCATTGCCTCTCCAGGCACAAAAGCTCACATATGAGATTAGATCAGCAATGTCCTTTGCTTTCTCAAATGGGATCTTGTATAAAATAGTGTCAAATTCTGGATGTCATTTCCATCAGACTAGTTGCCTAGTGCCCCTGGTTTGAGTCCAGTGTAGCTAAACAAATCACCTAAAATACTGGACTGGACATGACAGCTGTCTTATCTCCCTCTTGGGAAGTTTGAAAAATTTCTCTACAAGTTAGTGGCTATCTTTGTGTTATATGTGCAAAAATTAAGGTTGTTTGAGACCTTTAGAGCGATTTCTTGTGGACAGTGAGAATGATAGCAACCTTCTTTCTTTTGCTCAAAGTCTAAGACTTGTCTTTGTCCATGCTTTTTTTCATGTAAACACAGCAGTACATATATTTGAAGAAAAATTGGCAATGATTAAAAGCCTCTCCATAACCAAAGCATTCTATGCCAAAAGCAGTCCTCCTAAGGCAAGGGAATGGGCCATGTTACTCATGTTACTTACAGCAACTAGGATTAGTGCTGATGGGTTGTAGCAAGTGTCTTCAGTGTGTAGTATAGGCCTTACAGTAGGGGACAGTGTTTCAAAATTTTTACTTAAACAAATGGAAAGTCAGCATGAATGGGATTCTACACAGAAGCAGGAGACAGAAGGGACCGTGCTCAGAAGAGGCATGCTTTCCTTGCCAAAGAATTGTCTTTGTGTAATGCAGTTAGCAGTAGGCGTATTCTGAATTTTGACTCAGTAAGTTTGCAGTTCAAATGCTTATGACATGCCTATAACCTCCTAAGCTCCACATTGATAGAAGTTGGATCTGGTGTTTCTCGTATTACAATGCAGGTACAAAGTTTTGTTTCCATTATGTCTGCTTTAATTTTAAAGTCTGTTATGCCAGTTGAAATGTGTATTACTGGTAACAGTATGCAGTCTAATTTGAATGTGTATTTGCCTTCATCTGAATAGCATCAAATATGTTGTAGGTGAGTAAATAAATCAAAATTATTATTAAATCCCTAAATTAAATCACTAAATAAAACCAGTTTAGTTGCAGTTGTTACTTGGGTGAGATACAAAGCCTCAAAATAGAATGGGAAAAAGCAGTAAGAAGCTTTTTATGCGACTTCTCTATTAAAAAAATTATTAATGAATTGTATAATTCTGGTTTTTCCCTACACTGCAAAGCTGTTGTTAAATTCATGTGTTGGTGGTCTAGTATAATTTCATATTTGCTTGTAGATAAACGAGCTGACCTAATTGGTTGAATGTCTAGAGCTGTCAGTAGGTACTGATGTAATATGAATGTCATTTCCTATTACTACATGTTTGAACTAAAAGCACAGCAATCTAACATATATTTTGCTTTCTTCCCCAGGGGATATATCCATCAGTATTTCTGTGTCAAACTGCCAAGTCCAAGAAAACGTGGTGAGTGTTCTCTTGATGCTGGTACTAGACATGCTGTGATTAAGCTGGCAAAGCCATTGATCTGCTTTTCAAGAGGAGTGTTAGGGGACTTCCCATCAGCCATTTCTCACCTACTTTGAAGAAACTAACAAACAATTAGCTTTTTTAAACTTTTGACAAAAAACATCTTTGTGGCACCTTTCTCGAGATGCAAGAATTATGTATGGGTAATTTCACAGGCTTTAACTGTGGGTCTGTGTAGGACGTTAATTACCAAATGGAAAGGCCAGGTGTAGAAATTACCAGTTCATGGAATTTGTCAACTGAACCTTGTAAAACTGACCACAAAACTTGATAAATATACCATTTCCTGTCATAACTGAGAGATCAGATATTCTTTGTTGTTTGAAGATGAAACTCTTTGTATGCAAAGGAAGAGTTGCATGTATCAAAACACATACATAAAGAATTCTGGGTTTCTTCTACTCTATCTAGGACAGTTAGACGTAGGTTGTGTAGTCAAGTTAAGCAGTTACACTGCTTGCTTTCTATCTCATGGCAGATGGAAAAAAATAGATATTCCCTGCAGCCAGCTAAAGCTTTGGGACAGCTCTGGTAGTTGTCAGAAAAAGATTGCAAAAAGATTGCCTGCTAGGGATGTGTCCATTTGTTTCCTAACAAAAAGTAAGACAGCCTTTATTATGAATTAGACGCTCTTTTGCTCTGTTGTATATGCTGCTGGTTAAATATCAGGAAAATAAAACTGAGCTGCAAGATTCAGTGTTTGAGTCTCCCAAATGAATCTGCTAACAGCTTGTGCTTTAGCCTGTGCTACAGCACTGAGAAATAGTGAGACATGCCTCTCTGGCACAAATGGAATATTTTACCCCTCTCAGTGAACCTGTTGAAGATTCATTAGCTTTTACAGCAATTACAGTTACTATGGCTTGTAAGAAAATACACCGGAAATTTTTGGCAGATAATATATTTTAAAATGTACTGTACTAATAGGATGCTATTTCCCACTAGAAAAAGCAAATGAAATACAAATTTTCTTTCCATATTCTTAGGGCTTAATATCTATTGTTTGTATAAACAGGATATTAGCACTGTATACCAGATCTTCCCAGATGAAGTATTGGGATCAGGACAGTTTGGTATTGTTTATGGAGGTAAGGCTTTGGTATGTTTGTACAATGGTGCTTAAGATAAAAATTTTCTTGAATGGGGAAAATATGTGGACTCTGAAATGCATTGTTGCAGAAATTAGCAGTCGGTTTTTTCATTTAAGATGTATATGTTCAACAAAATATATGTTTATATTTTGTGTTGACGGAGTCATTTTGTAGATTGAAGTTTTCTGCCCAGTGGTGGGTCAGTGTCTATCGATAGCTTCATATTGATAGACACTGTAAGTTCTGTTCTTTTTGAGAACTATAATGCATAAAAAAATATTATTCTCTCTGTGTGTTTCTTTACATATTTCAGTGAGGCATTTTTTTGTTTCTTCAGTAGCTTGTTAGAATTGTTTATCTTTTAATTTTCTTATTAATTTTTCCTCTCTCTTTTCTCCTTTTTTTCTGCAGTTTTTTGGGGGATCTGTTTAGGTACAGCTGTTGTTTGAGACTGTGTGAAGTGAGAACTAACAAAAAATTTCTCACTGAGGTGTCTCTGACTCTCTGATAAACCTGGGACATGCATTAACATGCCTGAAGGCTATCATTATTTCATTATTTGCTAGTGTGGAGCTACCAGTGAAGGACTAAGCCTACAACCAGCCAGTTGCACAGAATGCAGCTGCAGCTTACACATATATGAGAAAATTAACTTTGCATCTATACTGTTGAAATGTAGATCTAAGTTTCTCATATGTTTGTTTCTTACATGGTTAAATGGCTTTGTCAAGTGAGAGTAAGTTCTGTTGTCAAAGGGTAAAAAGAAGAGAAATGACAGAAAATTTTTAATGCCTTATCTGCAAACCAGCTCTGAGGATTACTTGTTTATGGCCATTTGTACAACCCATGAAAAGGGAACACTTTTCATAATTAATCATGTTAATTGATAGAGAGCTTTTGTTTTATTAATGCAGGAAAGCATCGCAAAACTGGAAGAGATGTTGCCATTAAAATAATTGATAAACTAAGATTTCCAACTAAACAGGAAAGTCAACTTCGTAATGAAGTTGCCATTTTACAGGTACTTTTCTGTTGTTTTTTACTGTATTAGCTCCATTATTTATTTCTGTAAATACCAGATGATAATATAATGATTTAAATTTATAATTTCTAGTGTCTTTGCAAGAATATTAGTATTTTTGGTGCATATTTTCCATAAAAAGCCAAAACCAAATGTGTCAGCAATCTCACACTAGGAGTTACAATTTCTGCAGTTTTAAGCACCAGATACATTGAGAAAAATGTATGTTAAACTAATTTGAAATTCATACATTCTCCTGTACTTCACCTAGAAATTTTGTTCCTGTTGCCTACAGGTTAGGCATACAAATTATGGAATACTGAAACATTGTCTGGTTTAGGTGTGTGAAGTCTGAATATGCAACGATAAAAGCTACTGATCATATTGAGAAATCTAGTGCTGTATTTATCTTTGATAGAATCTTCATCATCCTGGGGTTGTAAATCTGGAGTGTATGTTTGAGACGCCGGAGAGGGTCTTTGTTGTTATGGAAAAACTCCATGGAGACATGCTGGAAATGATCTTGTCAAGTGAAAAGGGCAGATTGCCAGAAAGAATAACTAAGTTTTTAATTACTCAGGTAAGAAATTAATAATAGACCTGGAAGGATATTTGAGACCAATTATTATCACTATTACTATTATGTTTCTTATGTTTTACTTTTGACATAATTTACCTGACTGGTTTATGAAAATCTGAGTAAAACAGGGATGGTAAACGAGCTTTCTTTACATTACTGTATGTTACTATCTACGTTGTAGATAGTAAACCATTAAGAGGACTTAAAACTGGACACATGTAGAGCTGTTGGCTGCTGGATGGAGGGCACATCAACCTACAGTTTCTCGTATGATGGAAGAATTAAGAAAGGGAAGCACTAAAAGCAAACCGTTGGAGAAGAAATTTGAGCCTCTTGAACTGCCTGATATCAAACCACTGCAGTTCATACTATGTACTGTTAAACCTATTCTCTGTACTGAGATTGGATCTCGGTGCTACCTGTGTCTGAGTGTGGATTCCATTATTACTTCTATTAACAATTTGGTATGGGATTTATTTGAGCTTCCTGTTGTTATATTCCTGTGATATTATCATACTGTTTCTTTGGCTGCCCAAAATACTGGTTTAAATGTAGATACGCACGTCGGTAGTGAGCCACGTCACAGTCAGAGAAGCCCATGTTTCAGCAGTCAGGAAAAAGGAAAGTAGCAGGAGCAACAGTATTATGGTGTTTATTATTATAAATTCCTTATTTGATGTAGAACTTAACAGCTTTCCTAGTTTCCAGGCCTTAATGGGCAAAACTGCCACCAGCTTTAGAATTTGATTTCTTCTGTTCACAGGTTCATTCAGCCTCCTCATCATTCACTGCTCTAATGCAGTGGCAAATTCTGTCAGCCCCTGACCAAACACAAGGAGTTGAGTTAAAGCCACACAAAAAGGATGGATATCTGTCACACTGTCACTATATTTATGTGTATGTAACAGAACAGAAATACACATAACACTCTCCATTCTTTCTGCCATGAAGAAAACACTTCAATTGGATCATATAATATTTCTGTGAAATGTTTTTAGTTGAATCTAGATATGAAAGGTCATTCTGCAAATGTTGCTACATTCAAAGGTTTCAAGCACAAAAAAGTAAGCAATTACTTGGAACCCAGTTTTTAAAAGATGTTTATCCTGTAAACTCTTGGAGAGGGAAAAATATTTGATGCAGTGAAGCATCAAGAAAACTTGAGGCACATCATTTTGGTTTTTGTTGAGTTTTTTTGGTTTTTGTTTTTTTTTTTCCATTGTCGACATTCTTGTAAAAGGTACATTCTTGTTGAATTGTTTTTCTTCACACCAGTCCTTGCTTCTCTGGTCACTGATACTGTTCAAACAATATAAAGCAAACAACCAGAATTTGATTTGTTTATTCACAGATCCTTGTTGCTTTAAGGCATCTTCATTTCAAAAATATTGTTCATTGTGACCTCAAACCAGAAAATGTGTTATTGGCATCAGCTGATCCTTTCCCACAGGCAAGTAGAAAATGCCCTTTCTTAAGATAAATTGTTATAATTAATAAGTGTTTATGTAACCTTTATACACAGAATTTTTAGGTAAGAAAAAGTTGATCACTTACTCAAACTACTTCATAAAGACATTATGTTTGAAAATCCTTGACTCTTGTCATGTATTGAACTAGATATAACTAAAATATTGAACTAGATTTTCATGTGTGATATAGCTACTTGTGTGATCCTTTCTAATTTGCTCACCATTAAGCACAAATTACTTGGCTGGTTGATTTGCTCCACAAAGAAAATTATTTTTCTGAAAGGGTAGGGCTTATAGAGAACAAGAGCTTCTTCTTTAATTCTATAGATTTAAATGCCATGTAGATTGCAGGATATTTAAATACACATTCTGGCTGGTTATATTTCTCATTAAAAGGTATTTTTATCAACTTCTCTTACCTTCAGTCTACAGAGTTCATCTATAATTTCCCTCAAACACCCATATTCAAAATGAGTACTATTGATAATTTTTAAATAATATCAGTATCAATAATTGGAAGGGAAGGGCCTATATTGAGTTAAGTGAGAATTTTCAAGCTGCTTAATCTGTTGCTTTTTAAAACTCAGACAAGGAAGTTTGCAGAGTAGAGTTTGCAGTTTGAAGAGAGGCAGAGTATAACTAGATCTGCAATAAAATAAAAGTGTAAGTTGAAGAACTAAATTTTATCAAGTTGCTTGTTTTAGGAAAAAGCCATAGTTAAAACATTTTTTCTGTTTGCTGTGATCTTATGCTATGAATGAAAAGTATTACTATTTATTACTACTTTCATCACAAATCTGAGCTCTTGAGCCTATCCGCAATTGTGTTTTATTCATGGAATGAAGGAACAGAAGAGATCCTATGGACTGGTATTGTACTCTACTGTTTTAGTGGAATAAGAATATTCCTCTCAAAGAGGAGTTTAAAAAAAAGTACCCTTGAAGGAACAGGAGAGATGCATCTTGCAACTAATTGATGATAAAAGTTCCCCAACTATTTATTTGCTAATAAAAATTATGTATGTCTTACTATAGCATTTTCCATTAAACAGGTAAAACTTTGTGACTTTGGCTTTGCCCGAATCATTGGAGAGAAATCATTTAGGCGTTCAGTTGTAGGAACACCAGCCTACCTTGCTCCAGAGGTTCTGAGAAACAAAGGCTATAACAGATCTCTGGATATGTGGTCAGTGGGTGTCATCATTTATGTAAGCCTCAGTGGTACCTTTCCATTCAATGAAGATGAAGACATACATGACCAAATCCAGAATGCTGCTTTCATGTATCCACCTAATCCATGGAAGGAAATTTCTCTTGAAGGTAATGCCTGTTTGTGGTTGTTCTTATTTAAGTGCTCAAAAGAGTAGATGCATTTTGCTTTTATATTTTTTCCTGTACATAACAGAATTTAGAAAAAAAAAATCAGTAATGTAATGTGTCTGTTTTGTGCTATCAGCTGCTTTAGACATTTCCTACAGAGCACCCATAGACTGCATATAGCATAATCTCCTAGCATGGGATCGCTCCAGGAGGTGTTGAAGGAGGCACATAACCACCTGCAGATGAGATTGCTATAGAATCTGTGGGGAGCTTAAGCTGCTGTAATTGGTGTCGTGTATATTCATTTATGTACCTCATCATTCAGCTCTATTGCATCTGCAGTCTGTTTCTTGTTCTACTTGTTCCAGTAATTGAGTTTGGTTTCAATTGGATTCTGTTCTCTGATATCTTTGTGTAGAGAAGATAAAAGTGAACAATTCCATAGATGAGATTTCAGGAACAGTGTGAGAAAATGTCATACAAGGGACTTTATGCAGGGGGAAAAGGCTTGGAGATAACTGTGAGACCTTTGAAACCTGAGTTCTGGTCAATGGCATCAAAGACTTTTGATAAAAAACAAAAGAACAATGTGACTAGTTCACTAGGAACATCTTTAAAGAAGGTAAATTAGTTATATTAAAAATGTGTCTAAACACAAGTGAGTTGGGCATTTAAAAAAACAGGCATTTCTGGTTTCACTAACATTTTCACATATGTAACATTTTAGGCAATTTGATTTTCTTTGGGATTTTTTTCTTTAGTCCAGAATTCTGCAGGACTGTAAGTCTTAAAGCAAAGAAACAGTATTATAAGCATCAGACTCTTATTTTCTGAATTGTAATATGTGCCAAACTGAATTTCAATATTAGCATTTATAATTTCTGGTATTTACAGTACTGTTTTTCTGCTTTTCAGGTGACGTGTTTAACATACCTGTTAGGCATAGTTTAGAGTAGTGTGCCTAATGCTGACTAAATATTACAGCCATGTGAGATTCTCTTCTGAAAATGCTCTGAGAGCATTGTTTGTTATTTTATCTCAGTGGCAGATGAAGTTTGAAATCTGTTGGAGAAAAAAAAAAAGCTATAAATCTGCACAATTACACACTGAAGTTCTCCTGAACCTCCACACACTTTGATATGTAAGCTGACAGAATCTGTTGGCAGCAATGCTTTATCTGTCGCTAGAGATAAGCAAACAGCAATCAACACAGGGGAAGCTGCAAGAAATTGTCTCCCACAAGTTTCTACTGTGGTAGACAGAAGATCAATTTTTGCACTCAGAGGTGAAGATTCAGTAGAACACCTACAGAAAACTCACCTACTTGGGTGTTATCTCTCCATTTGTAGAATCACAGCCTTCATTAAGAGTTGATGGATACCAGGCTGCAAGCGTGCAGGAGGGAGGGAAACACACTTAAACGAATTACTAAATTAAAATCTGCTTATACATTGTGATTTTATTACATCTTTTGGACTGCTAGGTGATGAACCACTCTATTGTGCTAAATGAAAACCTGGAAAATGTCTGAAGAGATTGCATTACATCAGGAAATTGAAGTCTGGATCTCTGTCCATGTATTACTTGAAAAGGCTGATTTTTAGAGCTCAATTTTGAACTCAAATTCCATATTACTTATTGAAAATAAAGGATTTTTTTTCTCATATCCTGCTTCACTCTCCTGCACAGCTTGTGAGAGGGCAGGAGCTGCCCCTGTGGACCTGCTGGCTCCATCCAGTTTCTGTTACCTCTGACAGTGCAGCTTGGTTAAAATGCAAACCTGTCCTGGTGTCCTATCACATATAATCTGGATTACAGTTCTGAACAGTGCCATGTTAATTAATGCCACAAATGATTGGATCATTTAGGGGACAAATTACTTTAAAGGTTTTAAGAAGAAACTTCTGCATGCCTATTGCAGAGATTTGTGCTAAGGAAAGGTGAACAGCAGTTCAACCTTCTGTGTCATGTCCATGATTATTGCTGTGACTCAGAGAGCCAAATGTCTAAAACTTCTTGCAACTGTAGTTATTCCAGTGCTCTCTTCAGACCCCTGCTCATGTAAAAAGTTTAAGAATGGCTAAACTTAGTTATTCCTATCTTCTATTTTTATTGTAATCAGAGAGGGAAAAGCATATATTTCTTTGAATTCAATAGACACCACAGCAGTTAAAGTGAATTATGCTGTGTTAACACCACTTTGACTTTAGTGCACACCACATACTCTTCCTGATACCTCCTAAACAACAGCATATTAATTTGTGAGCTAGAAGGCAGAGGGTAGCAAAACTTTAAAAGAAAAAAAAATATGAGACTGATCATATGTAAATAATGTGTCTGGAAAAGTAACAGCAATGGTAAAGTAGCCTTAATATTCCCAATATATGTTACTTAGTCAATTACTGGTCTTTAAGTAAAATTGGCTTTTCAAATTTTAAATTGCACTGATGAGGTAATAGATTAATAAAAAAACACATGACCCATAACAATTTGAACTGCATGGTAATATAAATAATATACTTAAAGTCCAACATATTCAGAGGAAAAGCACGTGGAGATAAGTTGTATTTTGAAGGAAAAGTGTGTCATATTGGGTAGTATTCTGGTCCGTGTTAGTTTCCTCTATAGTTACTTTTTCTGTAGCATTTTATAGCAATTCTTAAAATCTGCAGTCACAAGCTAAGACGAAAGACAGGATTTATTTGAAGAGAATATTTTCTGAAGGTTTAATGTTTTTAAGTCACCATCAACAGTTGTCTTCTCTGCCAGTCATTTATATGGTCTAGTTATTCACTGAGTCCTCTCTTTCCAAAATGTGTCTGTCTGATGTCATAACCCCTGGATTAATTTCATCCAGTCTTTCTGATGATGAATTTAGCTTTTTTGTGTAATGCTTTGTCCTTCCTTTTACCCATTAAAATGTAACTTAAGAAAATGAAGACCTATCAATTTTGCAGGTCTCAGATTTCTCCATAGGGAATTCTGATTTTTACCTAAGAGGCTGCATTTTTCCATATTTTTCCAATATCTTCTCTCTTTCAAAAGAACACATCCCAAAACCTGATTCTGTTTTTGGATCTCTTAAATAGGATTGTAACACATTACTGGAGATAGGTCGTTTTTGTAGTAGATGTTCATTGCCCAGTCTATTTCTGCTCTTTCTTCAATGTTTGTCAAGCCAGGCTGGATCTAAATTCACTGAATTGCTGTATGACAATTTGAACTTAATTCAGTCCTCATTGTGGCACTTTGCTAGACACTCACATAGAGGAATCTACTTGCAGAATTCTGTTTTATAGCTTTAAATTTCACGTCTCAAACATGGAACCTGTTTTCAACAGCTTTACTGTTTGTTTCCAGTTTTGACCTTCCAGTCTACTAAATTTGCATTATCTCAAGAGATTTATTTTTACTTAGCTACATGATACAAGAAATAAATACTGCTAAATATAAGGATAGAACTCTGGTGGGTTTTTTCTCTCTACCTGTTAGTATATTTTATGTACTATAAAATATAGTGTCTTCACTGTGGTAGCTATTTTTTTTAATGGTATGGTCCTAAAATGTGCTGTGTCAAAATTGGAATTATTCATTGTGTGTTTCATTTTGCTGTCCTATTTTCATGAAACATTGCATTCATAATTCTTTTTTCATCAGCTACCACCAGCACAGCTATTGCTACTAACCTGATGGGCTGCGTGATGTACATCACACATTGTTGATTAGGTGCTTCACATTATTTAATATTATTAAAATAACTTGGGAAGAAACAGTGCCATTCCTATCATGCATTAAATTTGGTCATGGTGTCCCTGTTACAATGCTTTGTAGTCATATATAAATACCATGGCTGCCTTTGAGTCAGTATTTATTTATACTTCTTCCAACATAATGTGAATAGAAACTCGGAGTGCTTCACACATTAATGAGAGAGTCACATGAATGAGTGAGCATTGAGTATGAGGAGGTCAATGCATGTTATAGCTCAAAGATGCTCTCTGCCTCTGTAAATGTTTAGCTAGCTGTTAAAGAGGAGGTCTTGGCTCTTCTTACACATTTGCTTGGATAAATTAGTATCAGGAAACCTCTCTTGTAGGGTACAGCTTAGAATTGCTAAGGGTTTCTTTTGAGACTACAGCTGAATCTATGTGCCTGAAAATCTCAGCCAGCTGAAGATCATTTTATGCTAAAATAACTGCATGTACACTGGAGCATTTGTCAACAAAGCTGTATTGACTAGCAGCAGGAAAGGGATTTGTGTGTATGAAAAAATCATTATAATGATGACCTCTAATCAATTAATGTATTCTTAGAAAAATCCAGGGTCTAGGAAGTCCTGGACCTCCTGTATTAGTGGAAGCAGCTTAAATTTGTGGCAGTAAGAGTAGGTAGTATTCTAGGTGTACTTTAAGAATTCTTAATCAATTATAAATTTATCATTAATTTAGGACTGCTTTTTTTTATATCCTTAAGGTGATTTCTTGTTTATAACTTATGCAAAAAGTTTAAATCTGTAGGGAAGGATTAAATAAATTATATGTTTGTAATAGGGTTTTTCAGATATTTTGTAAACTTCTGCCTTTATGTGCAGGGCACATCCTAGCTGAGTTAAAGCAGTCATTCCTGTGAAAAGCAATTATTGTGTTAGAGTGAAAATTGTGACTTTGTCCATACTACAATTAATTATTTGCCGTATTAATAAACTTGCATAAGCAGTATAGAGTCATGAACCTCCTGATTGTGGAGGTTCTTTCCAGTGAATTGAAACTAAAGAGCCATCTTTCCTAAAATCAAAGGGATACAGCGCTTTCTAAAGTCTGCATTTGAATTTTTCTGTTGGGGATTCAGCTGAATGATCACCTGTCTAAAAGGCCAGTACCCATTCTACTGAAGTAGTTGGCTGGTTTATTCCCTTTAACAAAGTCTCCAGCTCCTGGAACTTTGTAAGTCCTTGACTGACTGTTTACACTATCATGGAAGGTAAGCAGGAGCCGATAAAAAGGTAAACAGGAGTCCATAGAAGTGTTAGAAAAAGCACTTCCATAATGCTCTTAGAACTTTCACTCAGGTTGCCTTCTTGGTGATAACCTGGTGCATTCCTGTAGGTTGTGTGCAGAGCGTAGGTGGTCTTTCTTAACGCTCTGAATCTATTTAATTATAGATTTTACAGAGGAATACTATAAAATTTTATAAAGCTCCAAAATGTCTGATAAAGATTACTTTAAAACCTGATTTATAAAAAAATCAGTGAACATTCATGAAAATACCTAAAAATACTATGTATTTACTACTCTCTCCTCAAAACTGCTTAATCTTCCTAGACAGAATATTTAATTTTGTGACAGGTGATGCCCAAATTTGGCCTCCTGAAGTTGTATGCCTAAAATAAATGTTAATGCCTTCCAAATTTTTATCTTCAGTGTTTTTAAGTAGTACAACTCAAAATTTAATCGTCAAACAATTATGTGTATTTTTTTAATTCAGAAATTGAGTCAACATGAATCATTCATTCATTTTACATGAATTGAAGCCAGTCTAAGCTTTGTAAGATAGTGGTTGTCAGGATGCTGTCAGAACAGGATGGTGTTTTGTGAGTTTAAACACAGAAGAAAACAGTGAAATTTCCACAAGTCTTTTAGGCATTTTAATTGCAGTATTCACAATGTCATTATTAAACTTCCTAGATTCTTCTTTGCTTTACTGCACTGTTCTTTTGTTGCCCTGCCTGTATCTATCTCTTGCATCTTTGCTTCTGTTACTCAGACAGAACTCTTAACAGTTTTAACAAGTTGCATTTCTTGAATTTCATGATTTCCTGATAAATAGTAGTAAATACTCTTTGCTGTTGAAGCTTGTGTTTTCTTCCTTCACCTAAGTTTGAAAACTTTGAGTAACAAAGCAAATAAAATTGTATCAGATAGGTTGAGTTTCTACTTCCATGTGTACTGCTAGTGGTCATGTTGCATTTCTGCTTGTTTATTTATTTATTTATTTGTGCTTGTTTCTTAAGAGACAAGGGAAAGGCAAAACTTTCCTGGCAAAAAGAACTCTAGATAAAAAACTAAACAAAACAGCAAAACGGGTTACAGAGACAGCAATATTCCAGTGGTGAAACAAGCAGACTGTCTGTGTAAACTGTTCTCAACAGCTCAGTACTGACAATTGTAACCGTCCAGGGAAACGGCCTTTTCACCCTCATCATAGTTTTTTTTCCCTGTCTTTTTTTGTGCACCTTCTCTAGTGATTTTTTCTAGACCAGTGCCTTTCTGGTCTGTTCAACAAGCCATTGGTAATTTCCCCCAAGAATACAAAGAAATATGTTATTACATCCTTGTCCTGAAGTGAAAAAAGGGGCAAAGGGGCCCCTCGTCCTGTTGTAACTTGAGGGAGATTGAATAGCTAAATATGATTTCATCACTTGTGAGGCTCACAGTCATGTCTGCTTCCAGTGGGTTGCAGAGAAGGAATGTAATAGAGACATTATCAACCCTCACTGGCAGGAAGAACATTCAGTAGGTACTTGGCAGTTACTGAGGCACATGCTGGGATATGTGCACCTACATCGCAGCAGTTACCAGGACAATCAACCCGTTGATCATCAAGTTCTTGACCTATTTTCCAAACTGAGATTCATAGTAAATGATTGAGAAATGAACTCTGAAGAGCATACACACCCAAATACCACTGGAAATAATAAAGAAATGGTAGCCCTACTAAATTCACATTCAGCACTGGCTTATATATCAAAAGACAGACTGAAGTCTTACTGTAACACTGCTGAATTTAAGGGTAGGTTGGACAGTGTTGCAGAAGAGGCTGATGTTTGTTGATACCCAGATATACTGCAGTGGGTAAGAGACTATGTTTTCCTCTCTGAAACATCAGATAAAAACAATGGTCACTACTTTTTGATAGGTGGTATCAAAACCGTCGTGTATGACTGACTTCCCAATCTCTTCCCCATAGCTTGGAACCTGAGAATGTCTCCTGCTAATAAAGAGGAAGAAGATTAATCCCACTATTTTGGAAAACAAATTAGTTTTAAGAATGATGCCATCTGTCAGTAATGGTCCTACTGCATATCCACTGACTTATCCTATATACAGTTCACCAGCATTTTGAGAGGGAACAAAATAAACATGAGTTAGAGAATTTAGCATTAGCTGTACTTGATGCTAAAAGAGTTAGGAGATAACAATCTGTTTGTCCACAATAGAAAAGTAAAATTAGGACCATCTGTTTCAGGAAAAGAATGGCTCAGAGCCTCTGGCAATGCTTTCTTTGTCAAAAGTCCTGAGATTTATTTTCTATCACTCCCATGGTTGCTTTGATTTCCAAGACAGTATTCATCACCAGGAAGTCAGGGCTGCTTTAGTGATAATCTCCTATTGCCAAGAATAGGCTTGTCTGTCAAATTAACTGTATAAATTCAGATAGACTGCCATGGGCATTCCTATTTTCCTGGACATTGTTTTCATTGTGCTCTGCCCCATGGCAGAAGCACACATAAAGCCCTAGATGGCAAATCAAGCCTGCAGAGAGGAAGTCTCTGTTAAAAAAGAAAAGCTTTTCCATATTCTTGTACAAAACACAATCTCAGAGATAATTGGTTTAAAGAATTCTGTCCCATCTCATGCTCTTAAAACAGACAAGATGATTATTCAGCTCCTTTAATACCCACCTGGCAACAATATTCATCTGACGTGTTTCAGATCTGATGCCCCTCAGTGATGCAATGAGTCTGTGTTAATTTCAAGACCATCTTTCCCTGTGACCATGATATAAACAGAGAAATAAAGATTTAAACCAGCATACTTTGGACATGCCAAGGGATAATGTGATGAAATGGAAAAATTGCAGGAATATTAGCATTCCTTGTGGCTAGTCGGTTATTCTGGAATAACAGTAACTTTCCACTGGAACTCATGATGAACATTTAGCACCACCTAATAGGATTTAACCTTTCATTATAGCCTCTTTTTTTTTTTTTCTTTAATATTTTTCTGTAATTGCATTCAAAGCTCAGCAGTCTCATTACGGAGATTTTTCCAAATGGGTCACTCGTTGCAGTTCTATGCACTGGTCATTGGCTGATGGGTCTCATCCCTTCAGGCACCACAGCACACATACCTACAGGGTGAAAGACTTGGCTTTGTTCAGCCTGGAGAAGAGAGGTTTCCAGGGGAGACCATATAGCACCTTGAACTACCTAAAGGAGGGTACAAGAGAGCTGAGCAGAGACCTTTTACAAGGGCATGTCGTGATAGGACATGGGGTAATTGCTTTTAACTGAAAGAGGGCAGGTTTAGGTTGGTTATTAGGAAGGGGTTGGATATTAGGAGACAATTCTTGGCTGTGAGGGTGATGATACAGTGGGACAGGTTGCTCAGAGGTTGTACATGCCCCATCTGTGGAAGTGTTCAAAATCAATTGAGGAATCCAATCTAGTAGAAGGTCTCCCTACCCATGGTAGTAGAATTTTTTAAGGACCTTTCCAACATAAACCATTCTGTGATTCTGTGAACCTCAGTGAATCATTGACTTCAAAACCATAGAAGTCATGAAATTTGTAAAAGACACCATTCTCACTTTTCTGAAAATGCCGACTGTTGACTAGCAGGTAGAAGCAATGCTCAAAAAGAATAGTAAAGTTCAAAAGAATAGCAAAGTTCAAAAGAATAGTATTGCAAGACTTGATGACTTATGAAACCTGATTTCTGCACTCAGGGACTGGGAAGGTGCTGCTGTCAGTTATAAGTGACACTGAAAGTCTCAGAAAAATTTATACATAAATGTTGTTTACTGTGGTACCTGAAGAATACTGTTCTTGGGAGGAAAATATTAATGCTCAAAGATTTGGCAACAAGGGACCATTTTTACTCAAAGTGACCTTGCACCTTGCTGCTAAAAATGTTGGTGTAGGAAAACTCCATTTATTATGCCTATGTTGCTCATCCT
>JAYDZK010000268.1:34496373-34507796 GCA_034509185.1 Euphonia xanthogaster | reverse complement strand
AGGCTTGAGCCTCATGCTGGGAGAGAGATCACAGAAGCACAGCCTTGAGATGAGCTGTGGGTGCACACAGCCCTTTGATATATCGGGGCAGGCAGTGCCCCCCTTCTGCCAGGATGAGCTGAGCCTAGCAGAGCTGGTGTTCCCGTGCCTGTGCAATGGAATAAACCTTCTCCTTGCATTTCAGCTGTGGCTTGGTGGTTGCCTTGGTTGCCTCCATGTGTGAAATCACACAACTGTAGACCTTGCTTAAATGAGTTTTTTTTCTCTTGAGCAGGATCCATATGAGAATTATTTTCAGGCAACTGTTCAGTAAAACAGTTGTAATCCCATTAGGAAAGGTTGCATGGGTGCCTTCATGCACACTGGCATTGACTGCAATTTGTAAAAAGCTGGAGTAAGAAGGGATAACTGCCCTCTTTTTACAACTACCATGTCTGTGTAGCTGTCTGTTTGCATGTCCTAGTTGAAACAAGTACATTTGAACTAACATTTTCCAATATTATTTCTTTTCAGCTATTGATCTCATAAATAATTTATTGCAAGTGAAAATGAGAAAGCGCTACAGTGTGGACAAGACGTTAAGCCACCCATGGTTGCAGGTATTTCTCGAAATTCCATGTTTTTACTTTTGCGTTTGGACTCTAAACATATAAAAAAGTCTTCATCTTTAAGCACAGTAGAATCTAAGAAAATCTAGTAACATGAATATGATTTTAGGTCCTTAGAACTTCATTCTTGTTCACCAATTTACCTGTGGTTTCTCATTAATTTCTGAAGTATTAGATTCCAGTACTAAACAGCTTCATGCTGTCAAAATACATTGAAAAATATTTTATCATTTTTGTCTACTTAGAAAATTACGTATATTAAAAAACTCCTTGTAGTCATTTGACTTACATTATTTCATTGCCTGCAGTGTACTCTGATTCACTTCTTATTAAAATTATGCAACGGGCTTTCAATTCACAGTCATCACAAAAACTAATGAAATTGTATGCTTGCCAGGAAAATACATTAATCACATTCAGCTGAATTCTTCGCGTAAAAACTGAGATGTAAGGAATTTTTAAGATGCTAGCAGTCTCTGTCTTGTGCTCACCATATGATATGGTTATTTTTTTTGTCCTGGCAGCAGCCAAATCATTGCACGTTTAAGGCCTAAGACAAAGCAGTGAGGAGCCAGGGTCTGTTCCAGCATTGTCAGCCAAGGAGCAGGGAGGCCTGGGGGCTGCCCAGGCCAGGGCATGTGTCCCTCCCTGGAGACGATGGGCTGAGACCAGACCAGTCGGATCTCCCAAGGGAGCTTTGTTTGCATCTAGGAAAGTACTCGTGGCACAGGCATGGCATAGACCAGATGCATAATCCCCAATTTCATAGGAATCTTTATCAAACCAGAAAATTGAGCCCTACTTCAGTATGTTATAGCTGATACTGTGCCTCAAAGTAGATGGTGACCTTCTGGTATAAGAGGAAAAGGGCTGTAACTGCCCATGCTGCACCCCACCTTTCTCAGGGACATTTATCTGGAGCTTGCTTTCTTCCCTTCAGATTTCCAGTCCCTCACTATTTTTTTCCTCCAAGACCACTCTTCTGCCTGGCAACCATTGCAGAGTGCATTTGCTTGAGTCTTTGGGGACCAGAAGTGTCTGGGCTGAGGTCTACAGCAAGGATGCTGGCTATCTCACGTGACAGGACAGGGTCCTTCTCCTCTAGATCCGCTTTTATTGCTTGTCTAGTGGTGGGTGGAGGCGAACTAAGATGAGGCAGTTCAGCAGCAGCTCTAGCGCCAGGGATGGGATAGGTCCTCTGTCTAGAAGAGTCCTACCTTGCAGGCTAAGGAAAAATAACAGTGGTTATTTTTCCTTACAGGGCAGTGAGACTTAGTGGTGTTCTCTGTGAGGATGACTCTAAGAAATGGCCCAAAGTATATGCGATACTAAAGATGAAAGCTTTATGCATTTACTTTGTTTAGGCTTTCTGGTGCTTTAGCTATGTGGTTAGGATTGTGTCTTAGGCTGAGACAAGGTGAAGGAGAAAAAAGAAAACTGGATACAGGATCACGAGGAGAGATTAGTCTGCATGGGGCTAGGATTGGCCCTATTGCTGCAGCTTCGTGTGTGCTTTGGGTGGGAATAAGAAAAGAAATTATTAAACTTGCGTACTTTGGACAGATGAGAGGCAGTAGTGCATGATGGTCTAAACAGCATGAGACTCAAACTAATTTCCATCCTTACATTTGACTGTCAACATGGAGTTCCAAACTACCTTAATGTTTAGATGTATATGTTTCTTTGAGCAAATCAGTAATTGCCCAAGTTCAGAAAAGATTTTTCTAGCCCAAGGTGAGTTTATGCTCTGCATTATTATAGTGAGAGACAGACTTAGCTGTCTTGACTGATACAGATCACTAGAATGTATTTGTATGATTTAAAGATGTTTCTTCTTCCTTATTCATCTTGTGGATAGAGGGAGGAATTGCTTTACCACCATGCCTCAGTTAGATATTATGGCAATCTATATGTATCCCTACATTTTGCAAAACAACCTATAACAGCTCAACACTATAATTGAGACAGTTCAATTAATTTCTTTTATCAAAAAATTCTCTAGAAATGAAATTTATATCTTTAGGCAGATTTCACATTTGTATAAGATTTTTTCCATTCTAGAGCAATAGGGATGACGTTTAGATAGCTGAGTTAATAGCCCTTTGAATGTTATTGATAGCAGAAGGGAGCATAATTTATTTTAGGAAATCTAAAAGTAATACTGTTATTCTTTTACAGGACTACCAAACGTGGTTAGATTTAAGGGAACTGGAATGTAAAATGGGGGAACGTTACATCACCCATGAAAGTGATGACTCCCGGTGGGAACAGTATTCAGAGGAACATGGATTGCAGTATCCAGCACACCTTACCAGTCCAAGTGCTAACCATAACGAAAACACCAAGCTAGAAGAAACAGAAATGAAAGCCCTCAGTGAGCGTGTCAGCATCCTTTAAGTTACATCCCCTATAATCTGTCAAAACACTGTGGAATTAATAAATACATACGGTCAGGTTTAACGTTTGCCTTGCAGAACTGCCATTATTTTCTGTCAGATGGGAACAAAGCTGTTATGCTGTTACACTGTTGATATATCTGAGTTGCCAAGACAAATCAACAGAAACATTTTTGTGTGACCAACTGTGTTGTATTTACAAAAGTTCCCAGAAACACTAAACTTGTTATTGTGAATGATTCATGTTGTATTTAATGTATTAAAACCTGTCTCCACGGTGCCTTTGCAAACTAGTGTTTTTCTTACTTGAGCCTCATTTTGGTAAGAGAGAACTTTCCCGGGAAGATCTCGGGGGTATTTTGTGCATCGTTAGTATTGTAATTGTAAGCAAACTCTTGAAGAGTAGATTATAACTGCTGTTCTGTGAACACCTTCTACCATTTGGATAAAAGCTTTATTTAGTGTTCTAAAAATAGAAAAGGCAAAAAATAATGAATTGCATAGAACTGTACAGTTTCAGATAACCTGTGTGTGTGCATTTGTATGTTTATGTATATAGATACTCATGCACACAATATAACTTGCTCTTAAGCCTAAATGCCTTAGTAAAATATAAACTGCAGCATGTCAGTTGTATTTCCCCTTTTCTTAAAATATTCTTCTCTATTATGAATATTCTCTAATATGTACATTCAGAAGCTAAATAACGTGTTGACTTTGTGTATGTTTTCAATAAAAGTCTTCTTAAAATAGGTTCATTGGTGAGACTTTGTTTAAAATAACCCTGGAGTGGCATCAGAAGTATGTAGAATAAATTAATCCATCATTAAGAAGTGTGGAGGTAGGTGGGAAAATGCTGCTCGATAACCTCTGTTCCTGTCACACGTATTTTATAAGAACCTAATGGATCTGATTTTGCTCAGTTTTGAAACACACTGAGGGAGTGGGGCAGTTAAGGATGCATTAAAGGAATTTTAGTTTTTTGAGAAATGCGCTGCTTATGCTTTTCCACTGAGTTCCACTGAACTGACAAGGTACTGCAGATCTTTCTTGCTCCTCTTCCCCTGAAAACTTTAAAGATACTAATTGTCATTTCTACCAATGCTAAGCCATTTAGTCTTAACAGTGCGAGGTGTTCAAGCTGCACTATAAAAACATGTGACACAGGAACTCACTGAAAAGCTGAAATTTATTCTATGCCATTGTCTATCTTGGAAATAAACAGTTAATGTATAGATATTGAAGTCTGAGGTTGAAAGTGAAAAGATGCATTGGGCCAGAGGCAGAAGTACGCAAAGATAAGAGCTAATAGCCACATATGGTAAAGCTCCATTGCTCAAATATTGGCTTTATGTTAGAGTCATGAGCTCTTCATTAGATAAATCCATTCTTTGTCCTGAGAAAAATTTTTCCAGATACATACCATCACTAAAGCCAGAAGACTTTTTCCTCCGTATTTTGCACCTCTGATGGATAGTTAGTATGTACTATAGAGGAAATGAAGAAAAGGCACCTCTATTCAAACAGAAAAAATGATATTCTAAAAAATTAAAAAGTATTGTGAAAAATTATTTATAAATCTCTTCTTCCTCCCCACCTTCTTTCCCTACTCTCACTTCCAAAAAAACCAAAATCCTTTTCTTCTTAAGGTCTCTCATAATCATGGCCTTTTGACATGTTCTGAAGCAGCTCTTGTTGGGCAAGGTCAAATGTGTCGACTATTCTGCCATGCTGTATTTTCTGCCATATCTATATTTTCTGTCAGGATGTTCCTACAGGACTAAATATTGGCTAATCATTGGCCATTGTTTATTTTTCTTTCAGCCTTAAGTTTAACTATCAGTTGACTGTAAAGTAAACATGAAAATAGACTTGAGCTGAGTATCAAATTTTCTGTTAGTAAAAGTGCATGTGCTTGAGTATATTTAAAAGTAATTCCACTTACAGGCACACTGGTGGACTCATGGATATAGAAAGATTATAACTATTCCATTCTATGAATACTTCAGGGGCCAAGTCAAAGAAACTAACTTTTCTAAGAGGAAATTAGGAGAATTACCAGAGTTATATAAACTTTCTTCAGATGCTGATATCATGACTGCTCATAAGGAGTCCGAATATCACAGAAGTGCCTTCATTTTGTTGTGTCATTCCCTTGGTATTAACCAGTAACAGATTTAGAGCTCTGCTTTCATATCAATCAATTTAGGTGAGTTGGGATTTTAGTAGTGACTTGGTTTCCTTTACAATTGATGTACTAACTATTGAGCTAAGGTAGTTCTCAACAAAAAAATTCTTAGAAATATCAAATAACATGCTGGCACTCTGTTCTTAATCATGGACAGTAGTGTAGAAATTGAGAAAGCAAACCACTGTAACTTTCAACAGCATGTCTAAGAAGGTGGATGACAAAAATAAAAACTGCAATTTTCAGTGAAGAAAGAAGAACATTGAGTACTTCTACTAAACCCCGATGTCTGCTGATTTCTTCCATAACAATGGTTGGCATGCACATGAGTTTGCTAAGCACAGACCTATGTCAATAAACTTTTTCAATCTCATGGAGCACTTTCAATAAACTGTTTGCCAGTGGAGCAGAGACAAAAGTATAAATAAACTTCTATCCTGAGAAACTTTCTGACTAGCCACTAAACATGGTTTCAAAGAAACTCTTATTACTAGGGGCACATTTAACTTTTTTTCCTCTCCATGCCTGTTTTATTTTTGTGAGGGTTTTTGAGTGCTGAAGCTTGCTTCATCACTATGAAACTTGTGCAATATTCATTGCTTTTCAAAAAATCATCTGCCTTTAGCCAATATAATACATTAAATTTTTCCCTGCTGTTGTTCAAAATTATTACACTGTGAAATTTGAGTTGTTTGCATTTTAGCCAGACAGATGAATTCACTGATTCCTAACTCCTAGCCTAAATGGAACAGACACATCAGCATCAAAGTGCACTGAAGCAAATCTGGGGTTGTGTTGTCCTGTATACTTTTCCTTTGGTTTTTTTTTTTCTTTGTTTTTTTTTTTTTTTTTCTTTTACACAGGAAAAAGGAGTGGTGAGCTACTCTGGCAATATTTCCATGGCCTTTACCATTTTCCATTAGGCCAACAGTTCCTGCACATGCACCATGGAAGAAAAACCAACAGTGGTTATGCTGCATAGAAGTGTTGACCTGTTGATGGTGTTGACCTGTTGATGGTATTTCCTTTTGTGCACCATATCCTGTGCATATCAAGCACATGTGTACAGGTAATCGTACATCTGAAGACACATTTATTGTGTCAAAACTTAGCTGTGGAGTGAAGAGAAGTATCCAACAGATACTTGGAAGTCAGAATTTCTGATTTATGTGAAGTTGTCATTTTCACTTCTACAATCTTTGGTAATTCAGAAGCAGTTTATCCAGTGTCTTGTCCAGTTTAACTAAAACAAAGTGAGCAAAAGCATGCCCTTGTGCAATTTGTACAGCTCGAGTGTCGTGCAGCTGCTCAGCCAAGTGTCACCATCCATCCGTCCATCCACATCTTCACATCACAGGATGGAAAGGAATTCCCATCAGTATGCCTTTCTCTCCCATTGTCTCAGATATGTATCAGACCTCTTCATTCTTATCTTAGCAGGATCTCATTAAAAGCAGTTGGATATTCTACCTTCCATGTTTTGCGTCTTCCCTACTCTTACCCTTCTACACCTCACTCCTGAAATCCTTTCTAGAGTCTCATCTCTCCAGGAGTTAATAAACAGCAAATCCTGTTCTCGTGTCAAGGCAGTATCTGTTCTTTGTCTTAAAAACAGGGTTGTTTTTTTTGGTGTTTTTTTGTTTGAAAGATTATTTGTTTCACATTATTAGATAAACCAACATCTCTTCTGCACATCTGAATTTTTCCTGGACAATGAAGTCATACACATGATAGGGAAAATGCTAACAAGCTGATACATATATTTGGCATCCTTTCAAATAAGGGAGAAAGGAAAAGGAAAAGAAACCTACTAAGCAAATTTTAAGAATTAATCACTAGGCAGGTTAACCCCCATAATACTTCTTCAGTCTGTAAGACTGGGCAAAATATTAGAGTTGGATAATTATGAGTTGTGGTGCAGTATTATTCAGCTAGATGTACCAAAATATTGGCAACCTGGAAAAGCTCTACTTCATGCAGATATTCCAGAGAATAGTACCTGTAGTTGTTTAGCACCCCAAACTTAGCTAAACTTACCACTTTCATGGAGAAACTAGTGAGGCTTTTTTTTTTCCCTAGAAAAATAGATCGAATGTATTCAATAAAGGAACTCAGGCACATACTGCACTGGCCATCTTCTGCCTCACTAGACCTGTGACATCTGAACTAAAGACTCATGTTCCTGGGGTTTTCCATGCATATGCCAGGTGGGAAAAAACCAAATCAAATGTAAACCAGAGGAACTCTCTTGGTAGATCAAGCACTTTCCAGTGGTGACAAATTTAACATGTGAGTGGGATACAATTTCACTTTGCTTTTTGCTTACCTTGTTTCTAGCAACTGGAGGGAGTCAATGCTGAAATTGGAGTCTACTGAGCGAGCTAAGATTTGTCTGTGCTTCTTGATGTATCATTGCTTTATTTCAGTGAAGAACAGGGAGCACACATAAGAAGTGTAAACTATTTTGCTGCCTTACCAAGCACATCTACAAGCTTGAGCATCACCTGTTCACAAATAAGAATTTAGTAAAAGTCTACTTCTGTTTCAGACTGAAAACTTACTCTTTTGAAAAGTTCTATGAAATGAAATGTTTTGCATGGGCATCCAAGCACTAAGGTCCTAAACTAAGGGAGTCTATCTCTTCTATGGGTCTGGAGAACCTGAGGCCTCACTCTGCAGCAGTCTACCAGGCAGGTTGCCAACCAGGGGAGCTAAAGGAAAACAGGCATGATGAAAATGTGCCTTTAAGGCAAATGCCAAAATCTGTAAGCATGTGTGTGCTGCCAAAGTTTGACAAAAATTGGCAGATTCTGTTGAGTATTTCTATCAAGACAAACTATTTTTCAATATAAATTCATGATACATTTGCCAACTATAACTTAAATAATGTTCTGTATAACTTCCAAGATGAATAGTGACTTATTGGTAATGACCTCTGACACTTTTAATGGGGACTGTTTTTTCAGAGAGTCCTAATAACTACCCTGTGAAAAGCAAGTAGATGTTATGGCTCCTCTGTTGACTTAGGCATATAAAACCATGAGTTATTTGAGCAGTTAGGTCACTGAATTTAATACACGGAAACTTAACTGACATATTCTTAAAAAAATAAAAATTGACTTGAAGGACCTGGCTCACATGTACCAAGTAAACAGCTGCAGCATTTTAAGATGTTACTGTCTCAGCCTCCAGCTGTTTGTTACTGGCCTTATAACAGAGCAAAAATAGAATATTTCAACTCTTCTGGCTGACACTCAGAAGAATCTAAGCACAGTTTTTATCTTAATGTTTAAGTTAATTTTTCCAATTGTGAATTTGAGCTGTGATGCTTCATTCTGCCATCTCTGCCATCTGCAAAAGGGGGCAGGAAGGAGGGTGAGGGGATTCTGCTGCTGTAGCTCTTTGCCAGAAGTTACAGGTCAGAGTGCTTAACTGTATTTCTCAAAAGTGAAATATGCTTGCAAACATGAATCCCTGAGGGTTTCTGGGTGTGTCAGACTTCCTGATTTCTTCTGAAGTAGGATTTAAGGTCTTCACAAACTAATTGGGCACTGTTGCTGTTTTTTAAGCTTGCCATTTTGCTCATGGCATTGTACTTTATGCTGACCACAGATGACCACTACATGTTATGAATAGGATATCTTAATCAAAACAATAACTAAGGTGATTTTAAAAGCCCATGCTCATGTAAAATGTATATGTCCACAGGCTTTACTCTTCATCTGCCAAATGGAAGTACAATCAAGAATATGCAAGAATATGCATGGCACTAAGTCGTGAAAAGGAAAAATTCCACAGACTGTTGCTTTCAAGATCACTAGATTTCAAGAAATTCAGAGAAAGTTTTAGGATTAGGAAGCTGAATGCATACATGGAAAGAGATGAGCAAAAAGCAAAACTGCTAGGTATCCAGTACACCTGCTCCCCTCTTTGCAACAATTGAAATGCGTGATATTTTTACATATTCTAAAAATTTATGACTATTAGCCCCTTGCCTGTGAAGAAGAATACAACTGTTTGAGATTCAAAGCTGGAGTGACACAGGTTTACATGCATGAACTGGCTTGTTCTAAACAAGCTCACATTAATAAGAAATCAGTCTCAGTACAAGAGTACCTACACAGATATTATCCTGGCATATCTTAGTCTTCTTATGGACTACTGACACTTGGAAAATGCAACATTCAAAAATATGCAGGGATGTACAATATTCTCAGTCATCTCCTCATTATTTTTCTATATTTAACTGCATTTGTAGATAGCAAACTGACAAAGAAAGTAAATTAATTACTTGGGCACAGAGACCAGTAACCTTGACCCCAAAGCCAATAAAAGGCAGGTACACTAAGTGATATATTCTCACATTTCCAGTTAGCTTAGATACATCCAAAGACCCTTAGATGAGATATTCTGTGGGAGGCAAAGGGTATACTGTGTCCATAAAATGTGAATTATATTCCATTTACAAAAATCTCTTTGTCACACATTTGAAGTACCCGTAAATACACAGACTCCCTGTAAGTACAGCCACAGCTGCCTCAGAGGTCACAGTGTCTGTGGGCTGGCTGCTGAACGAAGGCACAGTCCTTGAAGTCCTAATGGCAGGCACTAGTTAGTCATGGCAGATCCATGTATTTCCAGCCTTGTTTAGCACGAATTTCCCAGCTCATTGCTAACAAGGTACTGTGACAAAGTAGAATATAGTGTCATGGTATTTTAGATTAAACTCCTCCTGTGCGCATCCTGTCTCTGTGCAAAATGTGGAGCTCGAGGTAGTGAAGAACATACACACAGAGCCTTGTCTGTCAATGATTGGTGACAGCAGTAAAATCCTTCACAGTGCTATATGGAAAAGAAGCACTGTTACATGACATAATTTACTCTTTGGATCAAGAGGGCAGAGGTGTCAGTGACTGTACCAGAAATATAGTTTCTTCCGTGTCTTGTTTCCCAGCCTTCCAGTCAAAACTGTCCTTGTTTGTTGCTGGAAGCATCTTGTGACTGGGCTCCAGTTCCTGGGGCATGGGCCACTCCCTGCCCTTCCTTTAAAGGCCTCAGGGCTTTGCCCTTGCTCAAGCCCTTGCAGTGCCTTTTTCATATCACAGACCCACTGTTTCCAGATTTACTGTAGATCTGCTTTTGCTTGTGAGGAGGCTCAGGCAGCTTTTGGACCAAAGGAAAGAGACTGTCTTCCGGCTCTTCCATTCTTATGGCAGGCAGCATATGAAGATAATAACTCCATGATTCTGAGGAGGAGACAAGAGAGTGTAGGCAAGGTACTGCAGAGGATGCAAGACTAGTATTGTAAATGTTGCAATATTCTGCATGCTTAATAACTCTCCTATCACACGCATTTAAAATCTTGATTCACATATTCCCTGTCTAATTGGTTTTGAGCAGACTTATTCATGTATTCATAGCCTTAAGGGTGATGAAATTAATTTATTACTCTCAATAATCCTCTCTCAATATTTGTACTCTTTTGTTGGCTAAGCTGCGGCTTTTACCAGTAGAATTATATTGGCACAGCTTCTAAAGTAGACATATTTATATGAGCACAAAAGTATCTTATAGCTGTAGTGGTTAAATCCCTACTCATACAAAAACAGATATACAAGTATGACTAGATCCAGACAGTATTATCACTTGAACTAAATTCTCATAAGTAGCCCAACTTTACTGTTCAGACAAAGCCTTAGCCTCCTCTTTCAAATTGCTTTGCCAAGTAGCTGTCATCATTTTATGATGCAAACAACGATGCATTTGCCTGAAACCACCAAAGCAATCGCTTTTGAGCCAAGTGGGTAATATCACAATTTTAGAATGAACTCAAACCAGTGATCAAAGACAAAAATGCCAGGGCATTGCCAATTTTCTGAGCCATCCAGTAACTATTAGCTTATGTTGTCTGATTTGCATGATAATTGCAAAGTAAGAGGCTGTGTGATTTTACTCCATTACCAATATATTTTCATACTTTGATGTTTTTGAGGTGTGGGTTTTTGTGTTGTTTTTTTTTTTGTTTGTTTGTTTGTTTTGGTTTTTTTTTTGGTGGTTTTTGTTTGTTTGTTTCTGGGTTTTTGTTTGTTTGTTTGTTTTTTGGTTTTTTGCTTTGTGGTTTTTTTTTGTTTTGTTTTGTTTTTGTTTGTTTTATTGTGGTTTTTTTTAAGTAGATACGTATTAACAACTTCTTATTCTCAACCCCCAGCAGACTTTAACTTTTACACTGTA
>JAYDZK010000268.1:34466940-34496289 GCA_034509185.1 Euphonia xanthogaster | reverse complement strand
CTGGCCCCGAGCCCGGGCGCGCCTCGCCACCTCCTGGCCGGCCCCGGCAGCTGCCGCGGGCGGCTCCGTCCTGCGCCGCCCATCGCGCCGGCTTCACAAAGCCTTAGGCGCAGAGGACGGGTGTAAGCGCCAGCCCACCGCGGTATTTTTAATGTGGAAACGCAGCGATTCGCGTTGAGATAGGTACTAAAACTCCTTCTATCTGATGCCAGAATGCTTTGGAGTTTCCACTGCTGTTAATTACTCTGTGTATCAGAACAATAAGGTTCCCCCTGCCTTCCGTTTGCATAAAAAAATGCTGTAAGTTCTTTTTAAATATAGAAGCAAACGCCAACAGCTAGAGATTGATATAGTGCTTCTGGCAACTTCTAGTCAGCAGAGGTCACGGAGCAGGGCTGTCAAGTGACTTCCAGGCAGCCACTTCCAACTAAATTATAAAATAATGCTGCATAGGAAGACGGCTGAATGTCCCACTTTCAGTTCAAAAGCATGAATCCATCAGACAATAGTAAGATACATTCATTGAAATGATTAGCGGTTTAACTGATAATTAATGTTGGGCAAAAAGCGGCTGTGAAGTTAAAAGCTTAGCTTGCATGAAAAAATATTTAAACAATTTGAATATAAATAGGATCCTGAAAGCTCCTTAGAAAAGTTGGGCAATGAAAAAATTGCATTCATGAGTAAAAATTATTCTGGCTTAATTCCATCCAGAGAAGGTGAACACAGTATTTTTTATCTCCAGATCAAAGTGATTTTTCTTTGAAAGAAAGAAGCATGTTTGGAAAGGCAAGTTAAAAACCACAGCTAAACCGTAATGAGATACACTTGGGAACATAAAAAAGAAATGGGATATTCAACTACCTACAAGTAAATGGCAGCTGATTATTGCTCTTAGACTTCTTTTACCTGATTGCTTTTTACTTCTTGATATTCTTCCTGTTTGGTCCTGCATCTCTTTTTTCCGTCAAACTCTCCACTATCTGGCATCTAACATATATTGAAAATGTTGACAGTTTACTTTGTTATTTTTACCATTCTGATTGTAATGTGTCCCTAAGTATGTTTTGAAGTCTTCAGCTGTTTTTTGCACAACTAGATACCCAACAGTATCAAGTAATTTAACGTGTAGCTCACATCTGCCTGTCATTAGAGTTCCCCAAGTAAAAATTCTGCAACTTACATAATTTGACCTTTCCCAGTAAATGTGCAATTCACTTCTCCATTCCCTTGCAAATCGTTCTATTGTAACCCACACACTATTTGTGGCAACATTTTCCCTATTTCTTTGACTACCATTTCAGCTTGTCTGCACATTAGCATCACATGGTAATAGAAATAGTCTCTTCTTCTGGAATATCTTCCAGCATGGTTCTCGTGGGATTGCTCCCAAAACTGGCCATGGTTGGGTCCTTTCTGAATTTATTGAATAAGACCTACTTCATGCAAAGTCTTTCTGCTGGAGAGTCTTTACACTTGTGAGGGGAAACTAGAAGTAGTTTGGTTCTGGATTAACTTTGCATCTCCTTCTGCGCTTTGTCGGGGAAGATTGAGAGGATGGCAACAGGATGGAAGCCTGGAAAAACCTGACGAAATAGGTGGCAGGTTAAAATTCAAGACTGCTTTCCTCCAGTCAAAAAGACAGTGGTTTTGGCTGATTAAACTGTGGAATATGATAGCACTGCTCAAGTACAGGATAGAGTAAATTTAGTGCTGGCTTCTGAGCATAGAAATGTGAAGAAAAACAAATATTACATCAAAATGGGATCTACAGCAATGAAGTCCTTACACAGAATACATGTTTATTCCTGCTTCTAAGTGGAGGTTACCCACACATTCAGGAGGCTATGTTTCTTCAAAGGTAGCTAACCTGTCATCCTAAAGAAATTTGTATGACATCTAAAGGCAGTAAAAGCCAAATTCACCTTTACTAAGAAATTTTCCAGTTTACAGACACTATATCACAAGTTTCCTACCACGTGGTCCTGAACTTAGTAGTATATAAGCCCTTTGCAAACTTTGTTTTATTGATCTTTACAGAAGTCAAGTGAAGATCAAACTGCCATCACTCCTGTTACATATTCTTTCTGTTTGTTAAAAGCATTGAGATGCATCTCAGTTAAGCATCTTTTTTTCACAGCAACAGCCTAGTCTGGCAGAGCCAGAACAGAAAGAGCACTATAGAAAACAAATTTATGGTATCTTTGCCACAATGCAACTGTGCTAATCCTTCTGTATCAGTGAAAGAAATGACTGATTGAGTTCAGGAAAACAGTTTTCCCCAGTGTAGTATCATGGAATTAGATACATTACTTGTATATTTCACTTATTCTGCTGTGATGACTTAGTATTTCTGAGCTCCACCACACTTTATTTCTTAGATCTGAAAAGTGAGTCCTTGTAAGGATCTGGACACAGCATTCAAACATTTCCCACTTGAAATCTGAAGGCATATTTCTTATTGATCTAGGCATGCCATCAGTCTCTTCCAGTGTACAGTTCCTTTGTTTGTCAAATATTCTTAACCCACTCTGGATTGCACTATTGTTTCCCCAAAGTGTGGGGCCTTAGGATCTGCATTGGTAGGCAGACTCATTCCTCTCTGTCAGCATCATCTAACTTGATTTTATATTGTTTGATACTTATGAAAGAAATAAATGAAAGCAACTTGAGCAGGAAAAAAATATTTTCCAAAAGCACTGGGTCTATGTCCTGAAAGTTCTCTTCTAAGATACACTGTTGTTTGATAAAAGCTTTTTTCCTATTTGAATATTCCTTATTAAATAAGAAAACAGACATTAGCAGACAAAGCAATCTAAGTTACTTCGTTTACCTCTCTTCAGGGGTATGGTATTAAAATAGAAACTAAGAAATTTGTGGGGGCAAGGATTAGCTTAGCAAATTACTACCAGGAGATGGCACCATTAACAAAATAATTTGAATGCCACATATAAGTTCCTCTCGACCACCTCTGTGTTTGAATGCTTTGGCAATTCCAGGTGTTGTCTGAACGTGATCCTGCATATCATTGATCCAGGCAATCCTCGCATGCCAGCACAATGCATCACTGGCGACTTTTTTTCTCCTGTTGGCAGATCAGGATTTACCAAACACAGGAAGAGGCTAGGAGAGTCTGGGCAACATTTTCCTCTCTGATAAGTATAAACTGATTTGGAAATAGGACTGAGGGGATATAGGGGTATAATATATATCCATATGTAATAGGTTGGGAGCTTTATTTATTTATTTTTAAATTTTATTTTATTTTGCCATTTATAGGCTGCCGCTAACTCGCATGAAGACTGAATGTAGTGTCAGAGAAGGGCTGATGTGAAGTGGAGTAGCCCCAGTCACAGCTGCAGAGCAAAATGCAAATATTTAAACACTCTTTCCTAGAGGCTGAAGGTATGACATTGTCATCCTTCCAACATCTCTAAAGAATAGGACTAAATGATTTTATATTTGCAAGCCTGCAGGGAATCCAACTTCAAATGACAAAAATTTAAAGGCTCTGAGACCTTATCCTACCCTGCTCTGAGAGCATCCCTGTGGTCGGATTGGGTCTGTGAAAGGTGAAGGAAAGATTTTGGTTGACGACAACAATGTCAGATTTTCACCTGTTAACTGCAGACAAACTGGAGCTTTGCACTCACACAGCTTGCAGGATCGAATCCCCAGTGTGACAGGAAGCAAAATATTTGCCATGTGTTTCATTTCAGTTTTAAGCACTTCAGGTTTTGAATCCTCTCGGTTAAGTAATTGATGTTTGAATGCCCTGTCTCCTGCTTGGTATTTTAAAATAAACCTTGCTACAGCACAGATTATGAATCAAAACAGCTGCTGAAGCTGAAAGTGTACTTAAGCAGCAAGACGGCTCTTTGTGAATCATAGTAACTAGTCTTACATATATTACTTCAGCATCCAGGGAGCTAAATTTCATGTACTTTGGCTTAAAAAAATCCATTATATAGATCTGGTGTTTACAGATTTTTTAAATTTTTTTCCTTCCTTTTTTTTTTTAATGTCTCCCCCATCACTTCCTGCCATAAAACCAATGAACTGAAAGAATCCCTTTTTATCAATATCTATTGTCAAACTTGTGTTTTTCATATGCCACACCATATGAGATTATGAATAAATCTTTTGTCTTCTGCAAATTCAACCAGAAGCTATCAAAAATCAATTTTCACAAGCATTCCAGTAAGCTGTTTGCAAGACAGTTGAGCTCTGTCATAGAAGCCCCTCCAGGGGTGGTTAAAACACCCACATTATCACCTGTTCATTGGTTGCATGGTGGACTTTAACGGAGCTGAATAAAGAAAAGAAAGCGAGGGCTCAAAATTTGACATTTTAATGGGGTTAGGTTAGGAGCTGTGTCAGTAGAGAACCCAGGCCACGAAAACATGTGGGGGTAATCAATTTCTCTGCATTAAAAATTGCAAAGAAAAGACTAGATACAATTCTCTTGAAGCATGCAAGTGCCCATGTAAAATCTAGGTACAAAAAACTTCTCTACTTAAACAGAAAGGGAGGTGATTATCCCCATCGCCTCAGCCCTGGTGAGGCTATGTCTGGAGTGCTTTGTCCAGTTCTGGGCTCCCCTGATCAAGAAAGACACAAAGTTCCTGCAGAGGGTCCAGCAGAGGCTACAAAAATCTATTAAGGGACTAGAGCATCTTAACTATGAAGAAAGGCTGAGGGGGCTGGGCCTGCTCAGCCTGAAGCAGAGAATGCTGAGAAAAGATCTTATCAATGCATAGGAATATTTCAAGAGCAGGTGTCAAAAGAATGGGAGCAGAGCCTTTTCAGTGGTGCCCAGCAACAGAGCAAGGCACAGTAGGCGCAAACTGAAACATGGGAAGTTCTGTCTGAACATGAGGAAAATCTTCTTTACATTGAGGGTAACAGAGCACTGGAACAGGTTGTCCAGAGATGTTGTGGAGCCTCCTTCTCTGGACATATTTAAAATCTGCCTGGAAATTGTCCTGTGCAACCTGTTCTGTGTGAATCTTCACTAGCAGAAGGATTGGACTAGATGATCGCCAGAGCTTCTTTTCAGCCCCAGTCATGCTATGATTATGTAAAATCAGAAATTATAGAAGCCATTGCTCAAAACACACAAAATCAATCAGAAGGTATAATAAAAGGAGCATAGTAATTGAAAATAAACACTAGGCACGGAAAGCAAATTAACGTAGAGTCGTCAGGAGTCCAGGAGGAAAAATTACAGTATAGTGGTATTTTATTCATCAAAGAAACAGCCTAAATGAAGTAAAAGTAGTGTAATGATGTTAAAAATTAAAGAACTGGGGCAAAATTCAACAGCTGGATAAGCAAATGGAGATATGAGCAAAGATGTTCTCAACTTTTTGCTATCTACAGTGAAAAGGGAAATAAAAAATTGTGCATGGTCTTTGTAATCAACCATAACTCAGAAAGCATTTTTTGTCCTAGCCAAAAGCAGCACACAGAATGGTCCCTGGCTGCTTGGAGTCCTTAATAAATGTTATAGTATTAATCAGTCTTTCTACTGCACAATGATGAGCTACAGCAGCCCATGTCTTTCCTAACTGATAGTCTTACTGCTGTAGCTTACTAGATCTTATTCTCTGAGCTTCAGCAAACCCTCTAAACTGCATGTTTTGAGAAGCTATGTCCTCTAAAAAGCTATATTTAGTGCAAAATACACCTTACTGCATACATTCATGGCAAAAGACAATGGAGTCAGTGCTCTCTGAACATGCAGTGGGTTTATCTGCATTTCTGCTTGCAGTTCAACATATAGGGAATAATGCTCAAAGACATTTGAGAAAATATGGTTGGGGGTTTTTTCCTTGCCTATCACTTTTAGTGGAAATATTCTTTGATTATTACATCAATTTAAATGAATAGGGGAGGGTACAAGTTACAGAGTTGAAAGCAGGACCAGCTTTAGTTCTTTGTTTCTACTGGCCATTCATCTGAATGTCATGAGGGAATCCAGCCACTGAATGCCTGAATGTTTGGAGTATCTGGAACTGATGGGAAGCCTGAGCACTGCCCTTTAACCTTCTGGCCTCTTGGCTTACTCTTAGGTTCCCTCAGAAAAGCTGAACCTTGCTGTTCAACTTCCTATCCCAGCAGTAAACTCAAACTCCATTGTTACCTAAAGTCCTAAATCTCTCTGAAAAGTGAGCTCTCTGCTTTACAATTTAACCCTTCAAGCACCGAATCAATGATGCAATCAATTTCCACTGGAGCAAAAGTTTTGTCCTTTTTTAAAATTGGATTGGTTTTGACTTAATACAATGGAGGAGATTATAAAGTTCTGGAAAAAGAACAAATATCCTAAATGTAATGCCATGTTTTGTCTGTCCCTATTTATGAAAATCTTGGAAATTCATCTGTCTTCAGAAAGATGGGAAAAGACTCTATGTCTTCCCTCAGCAGAATGCCCCATCAGCTCCATGCCTCTCATTCCACCTGCTGCAATTTGCAAGCAAACTGCTATCAAGAAGGGATTCCACTGCTAGAGCAACTACAGCTTGTAATTGTGGGTCTTGTGTCTGCAGTCCCTTGAATAAAAGTAGAGGAGCGAAAGTAGGGAAACACATCTTAGACTTGAAAACAAGGTGGATTTTGCAATCTAATGTGATTATGTTTACATTCTGGAAAATATGCATTGATAGATTCACACATTATGTGCATTTTTCCAAGGAGAATATAGAATTAATAAAACCCTCCATCAAAGCAGCAAATAATTATAACTAGACAAGTCAAATTGAATATTGTGTTGCATACTAAAAAAGCTGGAAGGGTCGTGGAACAGCTAGGACAACCTTGCTGTGTGGAGGCTTCACTGTGTTAGCATGAGTTAAGATGGAACAGAGAGGCAGTAGTGTGCAGAAAGTGCAAAAGCAAGGAGGTAGAGTCTCAATGAGAAATACAGAAAACAAGAGGACAAAAGAACAAGGATGAGGCTCATAGAGACAGTTACATTTTTTTTAACTTGATAAAAAAATTATACATATTAAACACTCTAATTTCTTCCACATGATGTAGAATCTTGTCCTAGTTATCTTTCCTATCAAGTGCAAAACCTTTTGGTTGAGTATTGTGCAAAGAACTTCAAGGCCCTCATCCTCATTGAGAGGCTGGAAGTTCTTGGTATAGTACCTATGGAACAGCTCTTTTCCACAAACTTCAGGCATTAACTTCTGTCTGGTTCATTTTTCTGTTCTCATTTTTCTGTTTTAATCAAGGAGAAAAAGAAAAAGAGGAACATTCTACATGCTGGAATAGAACTGCACTTCTGATGACCCTTATCTCCAGGTCTGACAAAGAAATCAGCTGTGCCCTCAATCATCCCCCAAGCTGAAAGCACTTACATTCAAGAGCTTCAGTGTAAAAAATCAGCTAACCAACAAACAGGCAAACAAGCAAAATGTTGATTGGTTAACAGTGGGCTATTTTTCAATTAGGTCTTAACCTCTGTAGTCCTGGCCAAAACCTGATTTGGAGACCAATCTAACAGTCATGAAAGGCTCACCAACAGTAGTGCAAGTTGTACCTGAAAGCCATTGAGGCACACTTTGTTTCCAGGCTTTAAACAGACACATCTTAAGGCACATTTCCTTGTACTCCAGACATTTACCAACAAGTCTACTAAGCTCAGTTTCTCTGTAATTTTAGTTAATTTTCACATTTACTAGTGCTGCTCTTTGCTTATGTTTTGATGCAAATTTTAGTCTGGACTGCAAAACTTTAGGTCCGTCTGTCCATACAAAACCCTATGACTTTAAACAGAGCTGCCTAAAAATAACAGAACTGGGGTAATGTTGAGAGGCTCTCCTCTCTCCTTCCTGCCCAATTCACTGACAGAAACTGATGACTGTTTTGGAAAACAGATTGCCAACACCTAGAACTCTGGAATCTCAGGTCAAATCTCTGAGTGTTCACTCAACTCTTCATCCTTCCAAAGTACCTAATGAAAGTAAACATGGGGCCTCAGGACGAAACCTTGAGAGAGGAGCACCTTCCAGCACTAAGCTGAAGTATCTCCTAAGAGTTCAGCCATATGCAAGTACTCTGCTGGAGGTCCTGAGCAAAATTTCCCTTCCAAATTTCATGGTCTTGATAAAGGTGCCTTCTCCCTTGTAGGAGTCTGTATGAATATAGTCGTTGAAGCTGCAAATAAAAGTGGTCAAATATTCAACATCCGAAGTTTTTTATGCAGAAATTTGTTTTCAAGTGTCAAGAGTACCCATCCAGAAAAAATAAAATAGCTAAACCACAAAGAAAAAACCCACCAAAAGAAATAAACAAAAACTCTCTGAGAGTTTAACAAACTTACATTTTCAGACAGATAAAAAAAAAATAATCAGTTTTCCAAAAAAAATATTTGAGGCCTGCAACCCTACAGTTTTTCACAAGCAGTATTTCATGCTACTTATAGGTTTTGTTAGATTTTCTCTGATTGCTTTAATCAAAGTAGGCAAACCAGTTCATCAAAATGGGCATGAACATGAAAGGCATATATTGTATATCTGATAAATATCTTAAGTATAAACAAATTAATTATTAGGAAAAAAATTCTTCACTGAAAGCATGGCCAAGCATTGTAATAGGCTACCCAGGTAAGTGGTGGAGTTACTACCCCTGGAAGTGTCCAAAAAACATGTGGATATGTCACTAAAAGTCTTGGTTTTGTGATACAGTTGGCAGAGTTAGTGGTTGGGCTTGATGATCTTGGACATCTTTTCCACCCTTAAAGATTCTATGACATAATCTTTCATAGTTATTTGAAATGGGGATGACAAGACACACCTTCTAGCCAGTGATGTAATGGGACAATAAAATGTCTTTTTTCTCCCAAAGTTTACCAATAAGATAAAGTTCAAAGTAAGAAAAATAAAAACCTTTGATAATATCAGATCCAAGTTATCAGAATTGTTTACCACTTATAGACAGTTCAGATACACTAAGATCTGAATAACTTCCAGAGAAGTGATGCATTCTTGTTTTTACAAGGTTCCAGAGCTGTATTTTTTTTTCCAAAGTACAAAGAAAAGCATTGAAAATAAAAGCCAAACCACTGGGATAATCATTCTTCTAAAACTGGATTAAAATCACTAAAGCAATCAAACAAATTGTAATTGAATCAGTGTTTACCAATAATTTTGCTATATTGTGCCTTGAATTTAATTTTTATTCTCTACATAGAGAGCTCTCTCTTCTTTTTTCCTATGTTTTGTCCATACCAAATATTTCTTTCTTCTTCAGCTTTTTATCCCACAGTGTGAGGCCTAAAAGCTCCTTCTAAACAACAAAGGAGCCATGTGTACATCACTTCCACATAATTTAGTGGAGAACAGTAAAATGAATATTTAGACTTCAATCATCAAACGGTACCTAAGATATATCTAAGACTGTATGAGTGATGCAGCCTTCTGGGAAAGGAAGGCAAGGTGGGGTAAAGCAAGTGGAGGAAGGCGTGGAAAGGTAAGGCAAGGCAAGGAAAGCATATTCGTTCACAACTTTAAGATCTGAATGTCCACCTTTTCTTCTTAAAGTTGTATTATTATTATTTATTATTGAAATTATGTTAATATTACATTATCACCTTTTACTCCACCAGTTAAGGATCAAAATGTGCAACTAATACCTTAGCCTCATGGCACCTGGTCAGCAGAAAAAGAATTTTTTTCTGGAAGAGTTTGAAACCCATATAATAACAGGACCATTTTAAGCATCCTTATTCACATTTTCTTTGTATTTGAAGCACCTTGTATGCAGCTGTTCTGTGACAGAGGTTATATGGTCTGATTCTCACTAATTTATGATATTTCCATTACTCCAGAGATTTTATAGAAACTGGAAAAATCCAAGGATGGAGAATCCAATGGCAATCCATAACAACCGTCTCTCTCTCAGTCTTGTATCAGCACAGTTTGTTTTTATCAGTTTACCCTAGGAATTAAAAGTGAAGTAAATTAATAAAACTCATTACAGACAGGATTTTGATAACTACACTCATTAGCATATCTGAGTTTGTTCTGTGTATTAGCAGCACCAATGCTAGGCTGAGGAGTAGCAAAGAGCACCTGTCAAAACAAAAGAGCTTCACGCCTCACAAGTTTAAGCCCCAGGTAAGAAACTCGGCCTTGTGGATAGGCTGTAAAGAAGATGTTGCAACCTGAAACGAAATAGACTTGTAAGAGAGAAAATGAGATCCCTCTGGGTGCCAATAGTCCTCTGTTTGCCATGATTAAATCCTCTTTGTTTCATTACATACATCAGTGGAGAAACAAACAATGAGATCAAGATAAAGAGCTTGCAACACATCTTTCTCTCTTTTCCCCTCTCCATCAAAATTGCCACCTTTTTCCTTGGACAGGCTTAAAAGAACTGCCTTGCTCAAATAAAATTGATGAGACCTCTGAGCAGGTGTACAAGACAGCTTTTGGCTTTAAAAAGTGTGAAGCACTTATGTCAATGACCTGATCAAATGATAAGCATGCTGGCTTCCTTTGCTCTCTAATTAATTTTCTCTCTTGAAGAGAATACCTAGCATTGCATGATGCCTAAGCTAAGTCTTCAAGTCTTAACACCAACTGAAAGTCAATGAAATAATGCTTTTCTAGGAAAATAAACCATTGTGGAGTATATGCACCTCACCAGAATTACAAGAGTATTGTAATTCTCCAGCTTGGACCAAATGTTTATTTCAGCAATTGTCTTAAGTATTGTTAAAACAACATAGAGTTTCATTGCTAATGCCACACAGAGTTCCTTTGTCTAAACATAACAAAGATGCTGGCAGCACAGTGGCTACATAAAGCTGGCAGGAACTGGAGTCAGATAGACATACATTTTAATTATCTCTTTGAATCAGTAACTTCATTCAGAGACATTTATTATCATGTACTGTATTGTAAAGCAATTACAAATAATTGTGCAACCTCTTCACAAACACTGATTTCTCCCTGTAGAAATGGTATAGTCCAGTGAGGGAGTGACCAGAACAAGTAATGAGCATACACTGAAATAATAAACAGCCCTTTGCACTTTATTTTTATTGAAGGGGAAGGAGTTAGCATCAATACTGTTCAGTGGTAATATACATCCTATAATGCTGAAGTGCAAAGCTGAATGCTAAAAATGAATGCTTCTTTAGTGGAGGTTGATTGTGAAAGAATAGAGTTAACAAGCAATTTGTACTTAGGGATATTATCTTTTTTGTTTTGTAAAGTTAAAGTAGTTTGCAAAGCTTCTCCCTCCTTAACCTGTTTCTATTCTACAAATGGTATGGATGTACTACTTCTGTTAGCAAAAATATATACAGGACAGACATCACTGCTGAATTAGTGTAGAACTAATTGCAGTAACAGTTTGTGTTATTGAAGTTAAACTGATACTCAGCTTAGGTGTCCTCGATGAGGTGAGATAAGGGTTCACTCAGGTGCAGATACACAATACAGTTGAAAAAAGGAGAAGCTAGGCTAGTCTGATAATTACACTTTTTTTTTGTTGATGACTTCCTCTCAGTGGAAGAATAGGATTCCACAAATGAAGTATGCCTTACTGTGTTTATTTACCCACACACACAGACACACCCCGCCACGAGCACCTGGATATAAACAGTCCTTGCTTTCAGACTATGGAGCCTTTTCTTGCTTTGGCCTCAGCCTATGGTTACATTTGCTGACTCTAAGGAGCTTAGAGTCATTAAATATTCTTTGTAGAAACACTACTAACAACTGAAGAGCATGCTGTAGAGTTAAAAGAAATACAAAAATGAAAGAATAAGAAAGGAAAGGGGGCTTCAAAAATTAACTGATGATAAGTAAGAAGAAAATTCTCAGTGGACTAAGCTGAGCAAAGTTTTGGTCTTTTGTTACTTTAAATGTCTAAGTCTGAAATTGCATGAAATTTATAGTTTGACAAATTTTTAAACAAGATTTTCTTGTGCCCTCAACACAGTGCAACAAATTTCTAACACCCACCTATAGTTAGGATTTTAAACTAATATAACATAAAGGACAAGGTTGTGCTGATCCTCCTAGTGTTATTTTATGTAATTTCTCTGATCCACTGGAACAGCTACTGCTGAAATAAGCATTTAATGGTGAGTAAAAATAGGGCATTCATGCTGAATCCAGTGGGATGTGGCAGCTTCTTTTCCTTGGTATGTTTTGCAGTCTACCAAGGGACTAGAGATAGATTGTGGCATCAAATGTTTGGAATTTCAGCTTTGGATTTCAGTTCTCATGGAACCTTGAACTGACCCAATTTTAGACAGTTCTTACCCCTGCAGTGACCACTTATGACCAGGCCATTGTCCAGCTGCATCACTGCTGTATTGAGATGTAAAGATAAGAGTGCTGAAGCAAAGGAAATGCAGCATAATTATATATTTTACTTATTATTAGAGGGTTTTTTAAACTTTCAGAGGAAAAGATTAGTTGTTATGAATTTTTAAACTGGAAATACTAATCACACAGAAGAGTTTTAATTCTGTTGTTGCCATAGTCAGTCACGCTCAGAATTCACACTTGATCTCTCTGTAAAGGTATAAAATAAGAAAAATGTAGATTCTCTTTTCTTACAGCACACACACAGTGCTGTCCTGCCATAGAGACTTCCAAGACATAAGGCAAAAAGGATGAAATATTTCAGTGGGCATAAACTAGTAACTTCCTCAGTTAGGGAAACTGGCTTTAACATGGCAGCCCACACCCAATCACTCTGAGGAGAATCTGATGGATTGTTTTGTTCCCACAGGATGATCCAACAAACTGGCGTATCCATTTCTTTTGCATGACCCTGAATAGTCAATGAAGCTTCATTGTTCATCTTACAATTCCTGTTTGTTTAACTGTATTACTGTAGGGATAATCCATTATAGAAGTGAGCACTTCTATTTCCCCATGAAGATGCTGGTATTAATACATACCAGAGAAGACAAAGCTTATGTAAAACATGGCATGTCAAAGAGATATACTGAAGCGTGTTTTTAAAAATGATAAGTATATCAATCATTTTAAATTAGAAAAGGACCAATATTTGCATTTGTAACAAGAAAAAGTTGTGGGTTTCTTGCTTTGTTTTTTTTTGAGTTTTTTTTTCCTTTGAGAAGAAAGATGCAGAAAAGGGCACTGTATTAGCTAAATATTGTACCTTGGAACATCAGTCATTTTCTACTCAATAATACTGAAAGGGTCTAATTTATAAGTTTTTCCATTTCTCTGTTATGCTGGTTTGTAAGTTCTGACATTGCTACTGGTATGTTAATGAGAAGCTAGTGTTCCATTAAGAGTAAACCATATGCTCTACCGCATACTGTGAAAGAGAAAGCATATAATGTGACTGTTGCCTTAGTAACACATTAATTCATTTTGTCAGTGTTGGCACAGATCATTTCATTTATAAGAAAACAAGTATAATAGTTTACCACATCTATAATATTTACAGTGTTTCTGTTACAAAACAGTGACAAAATGAGTTTAAAAAATAGAGTTGGGATAGTATTATTAAAATATGGAATTTGTGGTAAAAATGTTCCCATACAAATTAAAAATAAGATTGGTGTAAATTTCTTTTCACATTATAGCACCAAACTGTTTGGTTTTTTGCATATTTGTATTCCACTAATAATATGCATAAAAATATAGTCCATGAAAAGCCACAAGTACATTAGCAGTTTTTAATGAATGCTAAACAAAATATTTCATACAACAGTTCTGTTAAGTTACAACCATTAAAACCTAATTGTATGTTAGTGTGTTATTCATAACAAAGCTAAACATTTCTCTCTTCTATCTGGTCTTCCAGATGTTTCTTAGAATTTTAACACTGCTAAAACGCTGTAATTAAAGTATCCTGTTCCCTTAAGTGATCATATCTTGCATTTTATTCATTTAAAACATAAGTACACACAAACATATATATATGTGTGTGTGCAGACATAAATTACACTTAATGTGAATTGAGGGACTGCAAATATTTGATAAGGAAAAAGAAATGCAGCAGGAGGAAAGGTAACTCCTTTCATTATAGTCTGAACCTTCAGAATGGTCTTGGCCCTACTTGTTCTTAGATCATTGTACATCTGTAAATGCATGTTTTTAACAACAAACCTTTTACATCTGGAATGCACACTGAGAACCTTATACTAAAATAAACAGCATTATATTTTAGATACCACTGTCATGAAAAACGTATTTTTCTAGTGTGACTACTCTCAGTTGCACATCACAAAGAAGCAGTTAATAAGTCATCATCAATGTTTACAGCTCTTTAGTTATTTGGACTAATGCACATATCCTATAAAGGTTCAGTACAATTCAATTTCTTGTCACGGTTTAGATAGTGGGGCAATTCACTTTCTCAAAAATCAAGAAGAAATAGTTCTTAAACTGTTTTGGGACCATACCTAGCAACTCTGTAATGATGTGGGAGGGTTTTTTTGAGTTTTTTGTGTTTTTTTTTTTTTTAGAGGATTTAGTTCAACACAATTATGGAACTTTCTAATGTATCTCACAAATTATTTCCATCAAACCTTATTAAGTCTTCTGAACAACACTGGAAAAATTAAAATGAAAAACTTATGGTAATATAATGCACCACAATTTGCCTCTGGAATACAATCACGGAAAATACTCAGAATAATAGAAAACACCATTTGAATACTATATCTAATTTTTGTAGCTGCTTAATATTTAATTTTATTTATTGAAGAATAAAAAGAAATCTTATAAGTCTGAAATGAGACTTTTAATTGAAGGTACTATAGCCATTAACATCCATTTGTCACCTGTACAACCAAATTCCATTTGTAGACTAAGATCTTAATATTTTTTGAATTGCACAATTAATATTGTGCAATTCAAAGATTAATGGATATGATTGCTCGTATTGGATGGTTCTCAAACGATATAGGTAGCATATTTAATAATCTCCAGATATAGCAAATAAACCAGCGATAATTATGACGAGCTAATAGAGTAGCTAAAATCTCTTGCTAGATGCAATACTACAAGCCCAGTTCTGCATTACAGGTAGCTTTTTATAGACGTCTGCTAACATCCAGCACGTGGTTAACTTGGCTGAGGAAATCAAATGTAGCATTTTCTTAGCTTCAAAAATGAAATTCCATGCTGGAAGCTAGATGTTGTACTGATACAAGATCACGTGGTAACACTGAACACTCTATATTTCTAATGAGCATATCTAATAAGGAAAACAAGAAGGAGAAAAGCTTGTGAGCATGAGGGCTGAAGAACTTCAATGGGAGCTATGCAGCACATTTGACTGTATAGTGCACTCAAATTTTCTTTCACCTCATGATCATATATCATCAGTATGACAGGAGAATCAAATAAATATACCACCAGTATGACAGGAGAATCAAATAAATAATCTCTTAGTGTATATACAGAAAGTATGAAATAAAGAAAGAGTGGTGACTTACAGAATAAATAAATAAATAAATAAATAAATAAATAAATAAATTCTTTACCTCTTGTAGAGTGCAATATCAATTACTTTCTAAAGTTCTCAGGACTCTGAACTTTTGGAATACTTTGGCCCTGACTGATTTCTGACTACTTAAGGTAATAAAGAAAACTCAGTATACCTAATTTATTGTGTTTTTCTCTTGACCTAAGTATGGAAGATATTTTTCATTGTCAGACAGAATGGTGTATTCTCTCATTTAGATGATTTTGCATGTTTCACAACTGTTATGGAGAAATAAGACGATTAGAAACATATGTACTAAATACATATTCCACTAAACCACTGCCATAAGTTTCTCTGCAGAAGTCATTATGTTAATGTGCATGAAAGCTTAAATCAATGAATGAGAGTTTTCCAGCTACACCATATCACCACTTATGCAAGGTTTCAATATTGATTACTATTTCATAAAAAGCATAGTTTTGGGACTTTCTGTAGCAGTTATTATTGTCATTCTCTTTGTACAAGCCAAACCAACTAACATCGGGACATTTATCCAAATGGTTCCAAAGATAAAGACTATTTTTCAAAAGCGGCTACTGAAGTTCAGAACAAGTGTGTATTAGTATATCATCGAGGAAAGCTATTCTCAAGAAATGTGCTTTCCTGAGCATGCACTTTTAACAAGCAACAAGATCCAAGTGTGTCTATATTTAATTGAATATTAGACTCTTATCTGAACCCAGACCTGGGGTAAACTTTGCCCTGATTTCTTCAACATCATGGACATGAAAGATCTCTTGTGTTTCTGCTGGACATCTCACATTGCTTACCAGTCCTTTAAAGGCAAGTTAAGGACAATTTTAGTGTCCTGCTTCTTTGAAGGAAACATGTGGCTGGGTAAGTAGATGGAGCAATGCCTTCTGCTGAGTTGCTGATGCTAAATCAGCATTTAAATCCATTTCAAAATATTGGATTCTTTTGAAAATCTCCCTCAGAATTTTAATTTTATGTTTCTCATTTAGTCAGTAGCAAGCAGAACTTTGACCTGTGGAATGCAGAGCAAATTCAGATTCATGCCAAAAGGTTTTAGTGGTGGCCCCAAGGTGTTCTCTCTAAAATGACAGTCTGCCCCTTAGACACAGTCACTGCTAACCAGCATATCTACTTACTTTAGACTGCATGTTCCCTGCTAATCTTTTTTCAAGCATTTTGGACCTCACACTCACTGTGTATAACACTATACACTTACTCTACGTCTGTATAAAAGACCTGGGCTAATGTTTCAGCATTCCTGATGGGGCACAAAGAACAGCCAGGAAAAACAAAGAAAAGCCAAGTTTTGTGTTGGATTCTCAGGGGAAACACGCAAAACCTAGTTCTTCTCTAGTAACTGACCTGAGTACTGGCAAGCACCATTTGACAGCTGAAATTCAAACAAAAGATTTAAAATTCTTTAAAACTAAGGTACAAGCTATTATCGTACCCAATAATTATTGTCTTAATTGTTGGACATGTCTCAAGCGACATTCACAGCAGCAAAACTCAGGTGGCTTCCTACACTGTTGGCCTCACTATAATATGCCATTTCACTTATAAAGTGCATTGTGAACAAACGGTGGCGTTCTGCTGTCTTGACACTGTCCCTGCATGCTGGAGGGACAGGACAACCAGCTATAGCAGCTACTGTAAGAAGACAATCTGCTCCTTAAAAGCAACTCATTTTTTTTCTGTCTGGCTCTGCCACTGCTTTTGTCCAGAGCTCATCAACTAGACAAACACAGCTTATGAAAAACAATTAGTAAGGAAATAGGAAGCTGTCAGAAAGGATAAAGAATCTTAAGTGCAACATATAATGTTAGAATGTTTAAAAGCTATCGTCCTCTAGTCAGTGGCAAAATGTTTAGCTTGTGACAACCTTGCAATATGTCCATGATAGCATGTAAACACATAGAGCTAGTTGTATCTGGCACACAAGCATTCTAACTTGCTTCTGACAGCCAGATCACCAGAAGCTTATTTAGATTTAGGGGGTGGTGGTGATGAGTCTTTGCCAGTTGTAGAAATAGTAGCCTAACAACTTGTAATACATATAATTACTCTCCATATCCCCTGGTCAGCATATCTTCTGATATGTAAATTAGATGGAGCAAGCAGATGTATAACCTAGGAAGCATTCCAGATTCATCTTGATAAAAGTATGGTATTCATACTGGGAAGGGTTCCTTTGTCTATAACAATGACACACCAAAAATACATGCAATGTAAAAATAAAGCTATTGATCATTTCCAGGGGTACAGTCTACATGGAATATTTTTATTCCACCTGTCATAGCTAATAAGCAGTATAATTTGTCAGCATCACACTAAGGTAAATATGTGACAAAAACACAGGAAGAGACAATAGAACCTGCAAATATCTTATAAAGAAATTCCTACAGCTTTCGAATTTACCTAAAAATGAGAAACTAGGTAAACATGAAGATGAAAATGGTAAAATTCATGGCTAAAGGAGTTACTTTTATGTGGATTTGAAAGATTTAGAGAGCTCTCTACCCAGCTACCTACCTACCTACCTACCTACCTGCCTGCCTACCTACCTGCCTGCCTATTACAACTTTTTCCTGCACAAACACTGAATCATAGAAACCTAGAATGGTTTTGGGTTGGAAGGGACCTTAAAGATCATCCAGTTCTGCCTATCTCAATATTCCAAGCCCTGACACTGGGATAACACAGAGAGTCCTAAAGGAAGTTATTTTTATTTCTTAGGGAAAGGAACAGCCATGGGGCACTTAAACCACCCTTTTTCTTTTTTTCAGTCAATACTAAGGCTTACTGAGGCTTTCTGGTATTTTAGATAACTTCTAAAATAGTGAAAATTAACACGCATGGTCTATGTTACCACTTGTACTTACAGCAGTATAGGCACAGTTTTAGGGATTTTGGTCTTTTTTTTGTTTGGGAGGGGGAGGTTGCTTTGTATTGGGTTCTTTTTTGTCTCTCATGATGGTGCTTGTGCTTGTGAAGCAAACTAGTTTTTGGGACATATTTAGATTTAGGAACACTGAGTATAGTAAATCCTGTACTTTAGGAAACATCATGATTTGGCATATTGTCACACACAGGAAAAATCAAACCTTTTTTCTTAAGATTAACTTGTTGACACAGCTAAGATATCTTTATAAGACATGATTTTCACTGTTTAATGATGCATTTGAAATAATGTAGCAAATCAAATCTGTACTCAATGTGACTGTTGAGTGCTGTTATTCTTTAGGTATATTATCAGAGCATTGTAAAAGAAGAGCATTTCTTTGCTAACTCATGGAATAACAATGGGTTTTTTGTTCTTGGCCAGATTCCCCAAAGAGAATTGAATGGCAAGGTATGACTTTTTCTTTGTTTATACGTTTGTTCTATAATATTAGAATGTATTATTGTAATGGGGTTAAAGCTGTCATAAATTTGAAATTATTTTTCAATACTGATGTTTTGGATCAAACCAACTACTGCAAAAGCATTCCATGAACTTATTGCTAGAATGTTTCTGGATGCACTCAGGCTATCTTGTTTTAGTATCAGCAAATTCAACTCATTTTATATTGTTTTAAATTACATTTCTAGTGCTTATTGAGAAAAACATTAAACAAAGATAGGCTAACCTGATTTTTTTTCTTAGTTTCTATTAGGGCATGCAGTGTTTGGTTAGAATGTTTCTAATGCAAGCATAAAACATGTGTATTTATTGACCTGATCCGTTCTACTGAATGTCCAAGTGAGTGGTGGGAACTGACACAGAAAATTACATTTTTTTCTTACCAGGCCATCAGGTGGGTAATGGCATATTTTACTTACTTTTCCAGCCTCTAAAATTCTTAGTTTTCTTAACTACTGACAGTTCTGAGCTACTGCCTTCATTCTGCCTTCTGCATCTTCAGACTAACCGGGAAAGATTACCTTGACCTTCTCTTAGAAATATTTCCAGAACTGCCTTGGATGAGCTGTCAAATAGAGGAACCCTCCTGAGGAAAATTTTCAATTGAGTGAGCAAACTAAATAGCATGCAGTGCATATTTATAAGCTGGACAGTTTTCTATTGTTCCTATAAGCTTTACAAGGGAAAATTTTAAATATTTATTTATTTATTTATTTATTTATTGTATTAGCTTGATAAAATCCAAGACATGAAGAATGGACACTCTGTAAGAATAAACAATAACTTTAAGTGCTCTCAATGCACAGGTGATGAAGTGGTATAAAATTCAACAATTTTGTCACAACCTAAAGAAAATGATCTGGAATACATAGGGAGATTTATTAGATAAAGAGACAACTAATAGGTTCTAATACGTGTAAATAATTTTGTAGTTTACCTGAAATTTTGAGGAAAGCACTTTCAGTTCAATTTACTAGTCTAATCTTTATATAAATCTTTTTATAGTTCAAAAAATGTTTTAATGTTTATTTTATGGACAATTTTTCTGATTTCTAAATTCTCAACATAGGTTTCTCTTTGATCTGTCTGCTGCATCTCTATTTTTCAAATTGCCATCTAAATAAGTTAAGATTTCCTATCATATCTTTCTTGTGAACAGCATTTTAAATCCATGGGAATGAGAGTTGCATCGGGTCAGTATTGCTATTTCTTCCCTTAAAACCTCAGGCTTAACAAGCCAAACAGAAATTAAAGAAAGCCTTCTATACACAGAAGTTTAATCTCTAAAATTTCTGTTTGCTTATTTTCTATTATGATCTCAATGTTAGTTGGCTGAACTACCGTGCAGGTGATTGAAAAAGTAATATCAAAGGAAAAACTGCTTGCATTTTTTGAGATAGTCACCAGAGGGCATTTATGGACTAAGTCAAGATAAATTTCTGCATTCACTGTGGGAATGCTGAGAAATGTTCTGAATGACACCTTATTGCTATCAAAACTAAATCTCTACTTTTATAAATGGAAAGATTTGATTTAAAGTAGATCTTAATTACAAAGAGGAAAGAAAGACAGATGACCAATATAATTTTTGGCTTCTCTAAAATTATTTGACTGCATTATAGATGTCAGATGGCATGAATATTCGCACCACCATGGGAAAAAAATGTAATAGGAAAAGGAAAAAAAGGGAGCAAACAATGTTTTCTTTCTTTCATAATTTTCAAAATATGTAGTTGGAGGAAGAAGATAGCTCTTTTTAAGACTATTACAATGGAATTGTAATAGCAGTAGAAGTAGCAACAGAAGTAGAGCATTGTTGTTTTTTTAAGAGACAGTTTCATCTTTTATGATGGAAGATGTGCTAATTATTATAAAATAGCTGCCTTTCAGTGAATATAATAATAAAAAAGTCTAATGAAATGATGACAACTTTGAGGAAATAGTTAGGGATCAGATATTAAAAATATCTGTGATATTCAAAATGTAGGGGCAGGTCCAGAATACAAATTTGCTTAAATAATGATAAATTCATTATCAACCAATTTTAACTATCAGCTTCTGTGAATATGTAAAACCCTGTATTTTGCGTGGCTATATTTCATGATGAAATAATATCTTTAAAACACCTTCTATATCAAAAGGAATGTCTTTTTGTCCCAGTTCTCCCAAACCAGAGGTCTTGTCAGTATGGACTGTATGAAATAGAACTGAAATCCTTAAGAAACATGCATAGACAGGAAACTGCATAAAAAGCAGAGCTCAGCTTTGATAGTGGAACTAAATACTGTGGAAACTCAAGACTTCTTTTTCAATAGAGAAGCAAATGCGAAGAAAATGCAGGGTGAAAAATACTTGCAAAATTAAGAGAAAAGTCCTAAAGATCAATTAAAGAAATAAAAGTTCACTTTTTTGTGGATATGTGCACTCTTCTGAGTTTAAGTTAGGATTCAGTGAACATTATTTTAGAAAACACCTGTTTTAAATTTCATATTGTTGTTCTAGCTTTATCATCCAACATTTTTTCTAAAGAGATCACAGGCATTGGCAAAAATAAATTTGAGTCTGAAACCTTTTGCACACAATTGCCATATATTTAGTAACAAGCAAATCATGCTTTTTTTGGTAACAGGGTATATTACATGCTCTTTCTTTTTCCACACTTTTTTTTTTCCTTTTGAGAAAGACTATATATTGTTTATATGTTGCTTATTTCAAAGCATCATTTTCATATGTATTTGTAAACCAATGCTTTCAGAATGTAACTCAGAGCAAGTCCAAAACATTTCCGTGCTCTCCATTTGTATTGTACAATCACACTAGGGCAGTCCATGCCATTCCACCATGTTTTCAGTCACCTTTCATCCCTTGAGAGTGAATACAGATATTCCTCCTAAGGGTCTACACTGACTAAAAAATTTTAACTTAAATAATGTATATCAGATATTTCCAAGTTAAAAAAAAAAAAAAACCACAATAAATATATTGACTATGTAATAGAAATGCAAAATAACCAAAATCATATACTTGAAATACTGTAGTTGCAGCTGGAACTTTCATCTGTATGTCTCAGAGAGGTTTTGAGTAAACTCATTTAATGGCTTAAAGTACAGGAGAATCCTCCTGTTGCAGCATTGTGTGAAATATCTCCAAATATAGGGTTACTGCTGGCAATGCCTTGCTCTTCTATGTCACCCTGAAGGTTCAGGTGTTTTCAATTATTTTTACGGTAGCAAAAAGGAGGTGACCTGCTAGCTTGGTGGTTTACTCCAAGTTAACTATAGACCAGATCATCAACAGAACTGCATTTCAGCTAGAATAATGAATTACATGGTAAGAGGATACCTGCTGTATTGCACAAAACAGACCAATTCACTGACTGTCACAATGACATTACTGGCAGCAGAAAAGAGACATGATTTCTGAAATGTCTTCTCGATGACCACGCATTTCAGTGGTAAAGATTTCATTTGAACTACATTTAATTTACTCTTACTAAAAGTATCTTACCAGAGGCTGGTTCTTTAATAATGCAACCATATTCAACAAGTACGTAAAGTAAAATTAAAAAGACATGTTAAAGTTGATGTCTTCTTTCTTTGGCTACATAATCTTTCAGAGCTGTGAATTATATAGTAATCTCTTACCTAGTTCTCTGAAAGCAGCGTGACGCTGCACGGAAATCTGCATTATACATACTAGTTACTATGAAGTAACTAGTTCAGGAATATTATAGATTTATCTACATACATGTTCATATGTATATGTATGTGCATATATATATGCCCACTCATGGAAGCATTGCCTCTATATAAATATATGTTGACAATTGTCTATTGGCATTTTTTCCTTCTTCATTGTATACATCCAAAAGGCCAGATTTACAGAGTTAAGAAATAGCTGGGAAAATATTTTTTCAGAATTTTAATAATGTTTATGATTCTTTATAAATGACCTAATTTTTATAAAGTTATCATAGTCCTAGAACACTCGTGCCGCAAGGAGCTAAGCACACTCCTAAAGGACGTTGAACACATGCAGTCTTCAGGTATATCACTTCATGAACAAAATTCTTGGTGAATAATTTGTTTCTCTGTGATATAAAAAAGCTTTTAACCAGACTACTGTGTTCAGAAAGAAAAAGCATATTTTGAGTTTGCCATTGAAAATAAATGTGACTACAATCAGGAAAAAGGAACTGAGAAGTCAGAATTTGACACTCTGGAAGAATGGGAGAGATCTAATGAGAATTATATGAAAGACGGTGGAAAAAGAGGAAGAAGAGGAAAGAAAACAAAGAATCAATGGCCTCTAGGACTTGCGAAAACAAGGTTAGTGAAACAAGGACAGCGCAGAATTTCTTCAAGCCACCGCATTTCAACACAGTAATCATCACACTCATTTTCACGTGAAAATGTAGCATATTATATAAACAATATAAGATTATCTTCACTAGTCATTAACCTAACTGGACAGACATAAGAGGAAAATGAATAAAAGTGATGTAGGATTACTAAAAGAGAGACAAGAACGACGGACTGAAAACAAATTGTTAAGCTAACAGATCACCCGTTTCTCCTGGGATTTGAACAGGATCTCATGCTACTTAGCATTTTCATTAATAATGCTGACAAAAAAAAATTGTTTTGAAATTTTCTAATGACATGAGAGAGAGATAATCAAAGTGTTCCACAGGACAGCATCAAGATACTAAGGACCGAAATTAGAGAAATGTGAGGAAACATGTATGATAAAACATTAGCTGGAAAAATCAGAGGAAGAGAAGCACTTCTAACCTTTAATTGATTCATGTTCATTGCCAAGGGGACAGATAAAAAAGCAGAGACAATACTCTACTTTACCAACTTTGGGTTAATCAAGTACTTCCAGAAAAGCCATGCACCTGCTAAGGCACATGAAACTGGTAGGGTCATTTTACTACTGTATATAGCTGTGGTCATCCATAGTCACTGGAGATAAGCTCATACTGAAGCTGGTGAAGAGAACTGCTGCAATGATTTGAGGTGGATTTTACAGGATGGGGTTACTGGAGATTGCCTTGGTTAGTATAGATAGATGGAGTACAGAGAGATGTCCCAAAGAGTTCTGGAACATGTGTGAATACCAAGAACACCCTGCCTGCAGTGCAGGCAAGCTGCTTAGCCAGCTTTAAGGGTTTGGTAAATGTGGATGTATGTATTGCTTGTCTGTGTGGTGGCATTGTGATGGACAAAGTGATTCTGAAGCTCCTTTCCAGGAACGGCAGCAGAACTGAATATAAACTTTGGCACAAATGGAGACAGAGCCTGTATAGGCCTGTAGGTGAAAATTGTTTGTTCTTTTTGTGTTTACTAGATGTGCAACTGCATGGAATTACACAGCATGGCTAAAACATACAGCGTTCGGATGCAAAATAACCCTTTTTCTCATCTAAGCTCTTCACTTAGAGGAAGCTGTAAACTGTAAGCCATGGCATTTGTTTCTAGTCAGACACGCTCTAATCCCCATGATTATGGCATTCCACCACCACCATTAGAGATTTATGGTGGGATAAGAGGAATTTTACTGTAAGAAGTGCTAAATGCAGATTTTTATTTATATTGATTGAAATAAATATTTTTAAAATATTTTTTTAAATAATAGTGAAGAAGCATGAACAGAAAGAATTTTTGGATGCTGTAATTTATGACTTCATAGCTGACAGATTGGCTGACAAAGACTGATGATGCTATGGATAATAGATCTGTTCCCATCTGTGGGGAGAGAAACACTTTGAATGGCAGCTTTGGAACCTCTCTGCTAGACAAAGGTAGCAGCAAAATGCTAGAAATATCTGAGGTTGAAGTGGAGAGATGAGCAATTGAAAGCTTTAAGAGGACTTATTGTCCTTCCAAGTAAAGAAAATAACAGTATTTTTTTTCCTTTTTTTCCTCCTGTCTATGAAAAGTGAATATAAATTGAATCTAAAGAATTTTGAGTGCACTGATCTGTTTCACAGGGATTCTCACCCAGTGGGTCAAAATGAGAGCAATATATCCCTGAATGAATTCAAACTCACCAACTTTTTTCAGCAAAGCACTAAATACCTGTAACTAATTGCATGATCTAAAAGCTATTATTGACAGTTTATGAGTACAGGGCCTCTGAAGATTGCCATCAAGCACTGAGGTTTTTGTTCTGTATTCTTTTGCAGAATTTGCAGTGATGTTTGAGAGGATTTACCAGACATTCTGACATTTTTGCTGTTGAGATGATCCTCTCTTGTAAAAGGGCATTTGTGGACAGCAATTTCTCAAACACTCACCCATGGTTGCTGGAGCTTCTTTGCAGACACTCTGAGTGTGGCATTCAAGTGACCTAACATCTGCTCTATAAACAGCTGTCCAGCGAGCCTTGTGCTGTCATCTGTATTCTTTTTCATAGCAGTGGAGAAAGGAAGAAGCCCTACTGCCCCTAGCTAACTGCTGTGTTTCTCTGCTAGAGATTGCCACCCCATCAGGGCAGCTGGTCAGCGAGATGGAGCTTTGCATTCCACATCCTGACACAGGAACTTCAATGGCCACCAATGAGCTAAGGCAGCACGCTGTGGTTTGGGCAGTGGGCATAGATGTTAGCTTCTCTTCCATCTCTTCTACATTGGGAACAATCAGCACAGGAACAAGATAGCTGCGGACTGCAACAACGCAACACAAACTATCACAGCACCTGTACTTATGCTATACAAAGCATATGCCTTCACATGTCTGAGCATCTGTTTTCCAATGCATAAAAAATGGTTAAAAATATTTGTCTGGTAAGAATGACTCTAATGTGAAAAAACTTGCTAGATCCCGCTCTCCGTATAATTCATTAGGATTTTAAAGTACTCATGAGTCCAAATATGGGTATAGAAGGACATATTTTTCAAGTATTAAATAACGAATAATGAAACTTCATTATTTTGAAAATGTCATTATTTCCTTCTGAATCAATTGCAGAATAGAAAATAGATTTTTTTTGCTGTTTTTGAAAACAAATAATACCTTTCTCATGAGTATTTTGCCCAGTTCTAATGTTTCAGAAGCAGTGTTGGATGCTCAAAGCATTTGTCATATAAAATAACACTGCTTCAACTTTCAAGCCTGCAATGATAATAATTAATACTTTCTATCAGTACTTTATATTCATTGCAAGTACCAGTAACATTAGTGACATTGTTAAAAGTTCCTCATCTGAATGCTGCTGGGATAGATGAAATGCATGATTTTGGATAATAATGCAGTATCATTTAAACCTGGATTTACTTGCCACCATTTTTCCTGGCTTCTACATTAAATGGTGCTTTGTTGAGATTATTTTGGGACCCAAAATGTTAACTATTCATTGGAATGCACTGTACAAACTTAGAAACATGATGAATACTATTTTAGGCATAAGCATTTTAAACATATCTGTTCTGTGTTTAAATGTCAGAACAAAGCATATTACAGGAAAAACACCTACAAATGCAAAAATGCAAAAAAGACACAAAATATGGGTTAAAAATTTCCATATTTGATCTGGGTAGCAAATTATAGAGAGAGCAAAAACCCCCTACGCATAACCAAAGCTGCCAATTCTGGATCTTTCAAAAAGCAAGGGCAGGATACCAAGTACATGATTCTGCCTTGTGCCAAGCAAGCATCTATGAAAATGTCACCTTTATGCAAGTGAAACACAAAATGAGTAGAATTTGCCCTTAAATGTGAGGGGGAAAGTGTTCTGAAAATAAACAAATTGCTTTTTACTGCTAATTAAAACATGAATCAATAAATATTTTCAAAGTTAAATAATACTGTTCCTCTCAAGCTGAGCACCAATCTGCTGGGCTCCAGCCAGGAGAGAATCTTTTCTAGCATAGTTACAAACAACTGATGAGTGGAGCTGAAAACAGAAACATGAATACAACTTTCACAGTAATTCAAACAAAACTGCATGACTTTTAACATATCATTTAAAGGTTCTTTACTCTTTCCACCTTTTTGTATAGTGGTCAGCACATTGCTGGTGAGATAATGACCTACAACGAGCAGTCAGATTATGGGAATTAAGATGTCAGTTTCAAAATAAACACCAGTTGGTTCAACAAAGCCTGCAGCTAGGATTATGTCAGGACTAGGAAGACATTTAAAACCCAATTGAAACAGACTTACTGTTTCTGAACAGAAAACATGCTGTAGCATCCTGTTTTACTGTAGACTTGCAGAACTGCTGTTGCTGACTCCCTGAAACGGATTTCTTGGCTAGAAAGGCGGTCAAGACAAAGTCCTTGCTTTGGAGGCAGAATCTGATCAGATTCTTATCTTGTCTTCTTGTACTTGATATCCTTGGTTTTCCCACAACAGTTTTCCACAAGTGAGTCTGTAATCCCAGAAAGAGATCCCCAGTTAATATCATCTACTCTTGTTGCTTTGCATATTGATTATGGGATAACATTCCCAGCAGAGAAGTGTAGCAGGGACAACAAGGGTCACTTGAATTATAGAAATGTAGCTACTAAGATTTCAGAATTAACCCACGATGCATACTGACTTCTCAGGAGTTAAACCATGTCATGTTTGTTAGTTACATGAGAATTTAGCTTAATCTAAGAGTACTGAAAATTCTAAGAAAAAGTTTGTACTGAACATGATTAGACAACTCTACAAGTTTCTTTTTTCTCTCTTGCACTTATTTTGAACATAACAAACAAATTAAAACCTCGCAACCCTCCTATCCGAAACTAAATTTTAAAAAGAATGAGAAAGATCTCTATACCTGAACTGGGGGAGTTTTAAGGAACACTATATACCATTAAAAAAAAAAGCAGTTTATGTAATCCTTTAAGCAGCGCTGTAATATGAAGAAGGCAAATATTTTTATTATTATTATTTTCTTTCTATTTTGGGATATATTTGTAAATTCCTAATCAAATAAAGTTGCATCACCTATGAAATTGTGATGTGATATCCCTAGAAACTGCCAGTTGTCATAGATGTTTTAGCCAAAGCCTTTAGTAAGCAGTTCCAATTTAAATGCAGATTCCTTGAGTTGCTGGTCCTGGGTTTTTGTGGTTGGTCTAAAGTGTTAGGTCTTACAAAAATATACACGCTCAACCCCTTTGTGCCTCTAAACCCCAAAAGGTAGCTGTATACTAGCTATTCTGGACAAATTGATCACATTATATTTTATGTCCATTAGAGCTTAGACTAGACAACCTCAAGTAGTGGTCACAGTACATTAAATTTCCATGAAAAATATTCAACAGAACAGTCAGACTGAATTATACCTCAAATAGTCTCTGGAGTCACTGCTGATATTATTTCAAGTATCTGGATTTTATAACAAGCCTGTTGATTTTGGACTACCTACAGTACTTGAAACTTTAGTCAAACAGTTGGAGATAGAATTCTAAGTCTTATTACCTGGCATGGAATGAAGGTTTCAATCCTATTCAGCTATACTGGACAGATTTCTAGCAACTACAGGAGAAAGAATGCTCTTAGCACAGACTGCTCAGGCCAAGGAATTACCTATGGCTCTGTCTGATCTCTGCATTCAAAAAGAATGTTCTGGATTCTTACTCTGCATCCCAGCCTTCCGCTCAGTCACTCTGTCTTGGCTGTCTCAGTTTTGCTTGTCTACAGCTCTGCTACTCCTTTGTGGGTAGCGTGGGGGTATATATATGTATATTGCATATATATTTTGAAGCACTTGGATGGTGGGTTTTACAGCATTTGGATGATGAGTGCTAAAAAATACTGAGCAGTATGTGAAGTCAGGTGGTAGGGAAACATCAAGAACAGTAAGTGGCAATGATAGTAGTGCCGGTGGCGGTGGGGTGGTGGCACAGCACAGCCTTAGAGGCCCTCAGCCAGCTCATGATTCTGAGCCTATTTCTGGAGGCAGCACAACCTCTGCTTTGGTGTGGTTATCAACACAGGATAGGGGACAGCCATACAGGAGCACTCTGGAAGGTATAATGGATGGGAGAGCATGTGTCCTGCCAAAATATTTGAAAGTCCACTCTGTGGTAATCTGAATGTGATTAAGTAAGGTTGACATTCAAATAATCTATTGGTTAGTGAGCCAAAAGAATAAACTGGCTTCCACACTGCAGTCATTTCCATTGTCTTTGTGAGAAATTGTGGCAGGATACAAAGAAGGTTGCATTATGCAAGCAAAAATAAAAACCAGTAGAATTTATAGCAAATAAGATTGTTAAATCCTGCACTAAGGAAAATTTCAGAGTTGCTGTAGCTGTTGCATGGCAGTAGGAGTAGGCTGAAGATGATAATTTTAAGAATAGAGATATATTATTAGAAAGATCATTGCTCTGCTTGCAGCTGCATCACTTCAAACATACTTAATGGTGCATTTTATTATCTTTTTTGTTTAAGCATAGGGCAAGGGCATATAGGTAAATAAGCCTACCTCTCCCTCTCCCTCTCCCTCTCCCTCTCCCTCTCCCTCTCCCT